>CM076578.1:1381347180-1381790404 GCA_034641835.2 Pinus albicaulis | reverse complement strand
TTGGAGTCTCATATCCTCTTCTCGGAGTGTCATGACTGCTTGAGGCTCCTTCCTCTTGAACCTGTACCTGTTCATGTGCTTCTTCCTATTAATGTTCATAAGTTGGATCTATTTTGACATAGTCATCAATATCATGCCACACACTATATAATTTATTTTATGACCTTCATTTGAATTTTCATGAAACACCACATCCCTACTTGCAAGAAATCTATAATAACCTAGATGAAACAACTTGCATTTTTTTTTATAATCAAAATAACCAACAAATATGCACTTAATTGACTTTTCATAAAGTTTTCTTCTTTCTTTTTTTGGTATATGAGCAAATTCCTTGCAACAAAAAACCTTTAAATGACTCACTTTTGGTTTATACCCATAAAATTCTACGAAAGGTGTTTTAAGCTCTAATTTTTTTTTTTGGATTATTGTTTCTCAAATAAAAAATAATATTAATGGCTTCAGCCCGAAAACCATTAGAATTATTTTTACCTTGAAGCATACTATGTGCACATTATACTGGTGTTATGTTTTTCCTCACAGTAACTCCATTTTGCTAAGGTCTATGTGACACGGTAAATTGTTGTAGAATACCATTGCTTTTGCAATATTGATTAAGTTCTCTTCATTTATATTCTCCCCCCTAATCGGATCTAAGAATTTTGATGCACTTGCGAGTTTTCTTCTCCACCATACTCTTAAAATATTTAAAATATTCAAAAAAATCACTCCTCTTTTTTATGAAATAGACCCATTCTATCTAGATATATCATAAACAAAAATAAGAAAATTTCATTCTCCATCAAGAGATCTAGTTTTCATACGTCCACATACATCAATATGAATTAATTCAAGTATTTCCCTCTATCTTTTCTCTTTATCTATAGCAAATTCCTCGTTATGTTTCTTTTCAAGTACACATGCTTCACATTCAACATGATCATTATTAATAAAAGGAAGTTCTTCAACCATTGTTTTATTTCGAAGTAACATTAAATAATTTTGATTTAGACACCCATAAATTTGATGACATAACTCTACTGTTGACATTGTTGTAGATACCAACACTTGATGACTACTCTTCGTTACATCACACTTATACAACCCTCCAACTATGGTACCCATGGCAATAATCTTGTAGTGATCTTGAATGTCTTTCACAAAGCACCGTGATTTAGCAATTCCACCTTCAAATCTTGGTCAGAAATAATAGAAACAAAAATAAAATTATTTTTGATACCAGGAACATACATAACATTATGGATTTGTTTCTCTTGTCCATTAGGAAAATTCACACCTATTACTCCATAACCCTGAACTATAAGTGATTTTTTATCTCCTAGATAAACATATGTTCCATAAATCTTCTCAGAATATTCATCAAACCAATTCTTACTACAAGCCATATGAATTGGTGCGCCAGAATCAATGAACCAAGAATTCACATCACCAATTTCTGTAGACAATGCAACATCAGAGACAAACAATCTAACATTTTTAAATCCATAAATGATTGAGGTGTATTTTTCCACAAAATTTTCATTATTTATTTTGTTTCTTTGTCTGGACTTATTGTATTTTATTTTATAAAAATAATTGGTGTGGTGCCCAGGTTTTCCACAATAATAATAATCATCATTTCTCTTATCATGAATTGGAAAATTAGATTGTGAGATACCTTTCCATTTTTCTTGAATTTTTTCCCATTTGTTCTTGTCCCATGGTCTGCCTTTGTATGTTTATTTACCCTTGGATACCAAAACAAAATATGAACTATTGAAGGCAAAATTAGAGCTCTTCATCCTGTCCTCCTCTTGTAGACTAATTATTGTTAATTCATCAAATGTGGAGGGCTCCTCTCTTGTTGAGAGACTTGAAACAAAAATTTGATAAAATTGCAGTAATCCATTTAATGGGATGATGAATAAGTCGGTACTATACACATTTTCACCATTATCTCATAACTTATCACTTAAATATTTGACACGATATATGAAATTGCTTATGTTTTCATTTTCTTCGATTTTTAGAGATAAAATATTAGTCTTCAAAAAAAATATCTGGCTTGTATTTTCTATTTCATATAAACCCTTGAGCACATCCCACATTTCCTTGGATTTTTTGAAATATATTATGTGAGAAACAATGTTATCATTTATGGAAGTATGCAACAACACCTTTGCTTTTGTCTCTCGTTTCTCCCAATATGGAACAAAATATTTAACTGTGGGTTCGGGTTGATCCAAACTCACAATTTACCACAAATTATAACCCTCAAGGATTTTGAACAACTTAAATTTCCAATTCACATAATTTCCTCCATCAAGTTTAATGGATTGATTCAATTAAGTATCAACCAAAATATTTGACATGATGACAAAAAAAAATTCTCCATCCACCAAATTTAAACACAAATGTACCCAAATTCACTAGACACAAAAAACTTTTCACCATTAAACAAAAAAAAAATAACTCCTTTAAACCATTCACAATTCACATTCCATAAAAAAAAAACCTCATATGAATTCGTTTCACCATAAAAAAATATTGAACTCCTTATTTCACAACCACACAATTTACTCTCCACAATTAATATCATTTGAATACACGTTATAAAAAACTTATATTAATTATAACAACCATAAACCTACACATTTAAATTTTAGCTTTAGACTTTACTTCGTATTCCTCCTAAATAAAACTTGCATGCCCCTATTACATCTTTATATCATCATTCCTATAAAAAAGTATCTCCTCCTTTAAAGTCTCAACACAACAGCTTTCATAAATTTTATATATTAGAAAACCACATATTGCAAAATTAGACCTTTTGCAACAACTTGTAAGGACCATAGTACTTTTGTGACTTCCCTAGATCATATGTACGAAAATTTAGCTAACCAAGATATAAAATTTTTACATGACGTTCACCGAGATTATGCATCTAATTGGTCGAAAGTTCAGCTTCTGAAGCTTCGTAGAATATACGTTATAGCGATAATTCCAGTACCACCTATTTATGGAGGAAAAAACCTAGAATCCAAAGCTCTAATGCGAAATGTTATGTAAACAACTCACAAAATAGAAGAAAACATATATCAACAGCTTAGAAATCATCCTCTTCGAGGTTTAAACCTCCTTTACATTACATAAATGAACAATTTTTGGATGATTCAAATTAAAAAAACATCATTTCTATAAATAGGATTGTAAGGGGTCACAATATAATCATAGCTGACATAAAGATAAAAATGAAAGGGCACAACAATAACAATAGTGGGATTTTATGGGGTACAATAATAAAAATATGGGGAATAGATGTGTACAAAAGTAACAATAAGGGGGCTACACTAGTAACAACAATAATCGGCTACACTAGTATTATAGGCACCTAACATGCCCCTCTCCTTCAAAAGAGTGTTGTCCTCAACACTTGAATAGTTCTCGATGCTTATGTATAAAATTTTCATCCTCCCATGTCGAATCTTCAGTGGTTAAGTTCTTCTACTTAATGAGATACTCTGAAATTGATCGATTTCTTAGCTCTCGAGTTCTTGTTTCTGTCAGTGCTTCAGGTTCCAATATGATTTTTCCTTCCTCGGCAAGTTATAGAAATTTTGTTTGCACTAGAAGCTTGTCACCTATGACCTTCTTTAAGCATGAAACATGGAAAATTGGGTGAAAAATATAGTGAACTCCTCGGATCATATCTCGAAAAATATAACAAACCAAGATATGAAATTTTTACATGACGTTCACCAAGATTTCAGCTCCACGTGGTAGAAACTTTAGCTTCTAACATCTTGTAGAAAAAATGTTGTAGTGAAAATTCCTAGACACAGCAAAACCTAGGCTAAGGGAAACAACATCCCAAAATAAATGGACGCAATTATGGAAATAAGCTAAGGGAAATAAAGCTTAAATAATTTATTCCTATTATGACAAAGGGGTTGTCTACTCTAAGGTAGAATCGGTCCCTCCTTGGGGGAGAGATGTGGAATAAGCTCAAGGTTGGGAGGCAAATAGTATTTATAACAGTGGTATGAATATTCTGTGAAGTTTTTATGTTTTACACTTTTGTTATTAGTTATCTAATTCTGGAATGGAATGTAGAAAAAATATTATTTTATAAATTTTGAATTGATTTATGCATATTAAACTATAGAAATTATGTGTCTTTTATAGTGTCTAGTTTGAGAAAATTTACATTACAGTACCATTAAATAAATCGAACCGAAAAATTTATGCAAATTAATTAAGTATAACTATAAACTATGATAAATCAAATTGATAAATATGACAGGATATAAATAGTTATTAATATGTTGAATTATATGTGGTAGGAACATTTACTTTGAGTTATGTGCATTTAACAATTGTTGAGTTATATTTATTATATGTAACTAATATATATATATATATATATATATATATATATATATATATATATATATAGATATACACACACATATACAAATATATATATATATATATATATATATATATATATATATATATATATATATATATATATATATATATGTATGTATGTATGTATGTATATATGTATGTATGTATGTATGTATATATACCTCCTTTGTACGGTTCCTGTGATAATGTATATAAGGCTTTTATGCCACCAATGACAGAATGGTATGTTGACTTATTATATTGATATAATAGTTATAGTTTGAATAAAAAAAGTGGGTAGCTCTGTTATAAGGTTATAACAAGGGTAATTTATAACATTGTGAAGAATATTAATAACAAAAAGGAGTTGTAAATAGATTAAAATACATATGGAAATTATGTATGATAATCTAATTAAGAGGATCCATTTTTGGATAAAATAAGTAGGGCTCTTAAGAATTCATTGTAATGAGTGTGTTGTATAAATAAACATAAGGAATAATTTATAAGACAAATTTTGAAGATGAGAAAAAAAAAATAAGGACAGACCTTGGTTTGGAAATTTGGCAAAGAGATGGGGAACTATTTGTCTCTTGTAAAAAGTATGCCAATGATATACTAGAGAAGTTTCACATGGAGAGTAGAAAACCTGTGGATATTCCCCTAGTGGTTAATTGGAGGAAGTAATATTTTACTTAAAGTGATGTGGTAGAAGCTACCATTTACAAGAAACTTGTGGGTTAACTCATGTACTTGGTGAACAATTGATGAGACATGTGTGATACGGTTAACCAACTTAGTCAAGCTATGGTAACACTAATCAAGCTCTATTGGAAGCAAACCAAACATGTATTGAGATACCTCAGAGGCATCACTCAGTTTGGTATTTCGTATAGATGGACATAGGGAGTGAGGTTGTAAGGCTTCATAGATCCATATTAGGTAGGGAGTCTATTTGAAAAGATGAGCACATCAAAGGGCATCTTCAAGATTGTGTCAACAACATTTTCCTGGTAGAGTACGAAGAAAATATCAGTTGTACTGAGTTTGGGTAAACTATTTTTAACTAATAGAAGAACTAGTAGGAAGTTAAATATTTTTGTTCTGCTTTATGTGTTCAACCATTTAGCTAAAATTCAATCTTAAATAATGTTAGGTCCCTATATTACTAGTATAGTCCCTTGTTGTTGTTATTGTAACCCCCTTATTGTTATTATTGTACCTCTGTAACCCCCAAATTGTTATTATTGTGCCCTTAAATTATTATTGTTAGGTCAACTAGGATTACATTGTGGCCCCACTAGGATTACATTATGGCCCCATGGTCTCCTATATATAGAAAGGGGGTGTTATAATTTGTATCATCCAAGAATTGTTCATTCATGTAACGTATTGGAGGTTTCCCCCTCAAAGTGTCTTATTTATAAGGCGTTGATATCTCTTTTCTTCTATTTTTGGAGATGGTTTCACAACATTTGGTATCAGAGCTTTGGATTCTAGGGTTTCACTGCTCCAAACACGTCATCGTGGCATTTTCGCTATAACGTTTTTTCTACAAATGTTCAGAAACTAAAATTTTTAGAGTGCATAACCGAAATCCTGAGGAACATCGTCGCAAAATTTCAGAGGTTGGTTACCAATTTATTCAGAGATATGATCTATGGACGTTAGGTCTTTTTGCAGGCTCTTTAATTTCACTTAAAAAGGTCATCACAAATGTTCCCTATAACGTTTTTTCTACGAAGGTTCAGAAGCTGAAATTTTTAGAGTGTGAAGCTGTAATCTGGAGGAACATCATTGCAAAATTTCCGATCTTGGTTTGAAATATTTTAGGAGATATTATCTGTGGAAGTTAGGTCTTGTTCAGGCTCCCGAATTTCATCTCAAAGAGGTGATTGTGGGAAAAGCTTCATAACTCTCTCTTTAAGCATCGGATTGGAATTCTATAAAAATTGAATTGAAGTACACGGATTGTAGCTTCATGTCTATAAATTTCAGAGCCAAAGGAGAAAACAATGACACATGGCAAGTCGTACAAGTTCGCTCTACTGAACTAGTCCATAATTAGGTCATTGTGGGAGATTGGACATATCTTTGTCTTGAAGAATCCAAATTAAGTCAGACCTGTGGCATTTGAAAGAAGCTTTAGGGGACTACAACAGGGAAAAATTTTAGATTTTGAGGATCTGCAATTATATAGAGAAGTCAATTTCAATATCGAGCTCCTCAAAAGCAAGTAAAAGGTGTATATTTTTTTTTCCAAATTGCATAAGTCTTGTTTGAAGAATCAAGTTGAATTGATTCCAAGGGCATATTATAGAATAGATATCAGTATTGGATTCTCAAATGGCCCCTAAAAAGAATTCAACACCCATTAAGCCTTTACAAGGCTCTACTATGACTCATGAAGATGAAGAATGTCAACATGACATATCAAAATTACAAGAGCAAGTGCAACATGATTCACTCTCGCAAAGAGAAAAAAACACTAACATGGAAGTTTTGAAGAAAGGCATGGAAACTAGGATGTATGGTTTGAAGAAAGGCGATGGAAAAAATGAAGAATGATCTAAAAATAGACATCAAAGGTTTAACAAAGTTGGTACAAGAAATGTTTCCTTATGGTAAAAAGATAGTAGAGGAAACTCATGATGAGAACAAAATAAATTTTAATCGTGATTTCATAAACTCTAATGTTGGAGGGAAGAACCACCATATTCCAAAAATGGATATGAGGAAGTTTGATGGAAAGGATCCTGTAACATGGATACTATAGATGGAGAAATATTTTGATCTCAATAATGTGAAAAACACACAAGACGTATGCATTGCAACTTTACATTTAGAACAAAATACATTTGTATTTTATCAATGGCTTTGCTCCCGTAAAAAAATTGTCACTTGGTCAATTTTTATGGAGGAAATGATAGCACATTATGAGGATACAAAGAGCAACACTTTCCTTATCCAATTGATCAATCTCAAACGTGTTCAGTGGGGGAGCACATTGAGGACTTCCAAAAAATGAATATAAGGGTAACTGATATTTCATAGGAACACACGATTGATCTCTTCATAAGCACTTTAAAGGATAACATCCAACATGAAGTTCGTGTTTTGGAACCTAATTCATTGGAGAGGGCATTCAAGTTGGCAAGAAAAATTGAATGTAAAATTATGGCAGCAAGGAAGTGTAACACCTCCAGCTTAAGAAATTTTTTTTTTTTTTTTTTTCCGGTAAACCGGGGTTCCCTCTCTATTCACCTAGTTGTTGGAATAATGAGTTCAAAATTTTAACTTTACTTCCCTTTATGATATAATTTTCTATAATCATCTAGTCTTTCCATCTTCATAAAACATTAAACACTCCACATATATTCCTTTCAACAATATATATATATCTATATATATATATATATACATCCTTTTATATTATTAAGAGGGGTGGTTCTCCTTTTTTTTTTTCATAATATAACATAAGCTATATGGATATACCTCCCTTTTACTAACCTCTCCTAGCACTTTATACATTCCACCCATATATTTTTGAGTTCACTATATATTACGCCCATATATCTATGTATCCACATATATATAGAGCTAACCCCCCCCCCCCCCCCCCATCTTTTTAATATCCTTAATCACCATATATAGGTATATGTAGAGGCCATTATATATAAATATACCACATATCCTATGTGCAATTTATATAAATAATATATATATATAAGTTCAACCTTTAGTATAACTAAGCTTGCATATTTATCCTTTGGCAATATTAGTTCTAAGAGCATGTATAGATATATTGCATCTATATTTATAAACATAACACATATATGTCCAAAACAATTTTATGTAATTAATTGAGAGCGCCCCGATGTATTGCATATAGTAAAATTAACCCCGTTAATGTTTTTGTTGGTCCTTACGCCTATATAACCCGGACATATAAAAGCATGCGTTGACCATTAAACATTACACAGCCTACCTTTGAATTTAACGCCGTATTAATATCCATGGAGCTATATATATATATATATATATATATATATTATGTTTGCGAAAGCCTACCATATTCCCGCCTCGCGTGCACGAATTCTTGATTTAATTATATCTTCCTATGCGACCCATAATTTTCGGGCTTTTCTAACCCTAACGTACTTAGTTTTGTATTGTTTGTTTGCACGCAGTGGCCGGATTCATCACGGCGTATTCCTTATTGGTTGTTCTTACTTATGCAGACCGCATCCATTTGAATGATATTCCGGTATGCAGACGTGGAAACCAGATACCAACTGAGACCACTTTCGGTGGTTTACCATGATTGCGTACTGTTTCTGGAGCGTAGTATTCACGTTACACTATGGTTTAACGTATGAACTTTGCTCTACAGACCGAGCTGGCACTCTCGCTCCCGGGAAGAAAGTACCGACTGCCGGCGCCTCTCGTTTCATACTGAGCGTGAGTTTGACGCTATTTGACAGGTCGGTGCATCCAAGTACTGGGAGGACCGAGTGCTGCATCGGAGAATGAAAATTATAGTTTTAACACTCTATTTGTCTACAGGCAGGAAGTAGCTTCTCCATACCTCACACTGCGCGCCTCACTGTTGCCTGGTACGAGCCTGTCAACGTGGCCGAGTTTTCACAATCAACCTGGGGATTCTCTGATCTTCCTGTACCAGTGCAATTAGGGTTACAAGAATTTCTTTTAAGTCGATTCTCCTGTGCGGGTTATTCATCCGATCTTCCCTATTATCTCCGGAGGTAGCACCGTTGCATTTCCCCACTCTCCTCGCCAGTGGTTGGGATATGCTCGGGTGCGGTTGCGGTTAAGAGTCATCGCTTCTGGTGTGCTATTTGGTCTTCATACAGGGTTTCAGCACTTTAATCCATGATTCCTTTACATCTCTGAACCCGTTTACTGTTATTTCCCTCACGTTCTTAGCTTGATTTATTTTCTTCAGGGTTTCGCCGCGAACACACTATCTTATTCTTTTCAAATTGTGTTTTGCAGAGAGGTCGACTCGGCGGCATCTCAGTCGAGAGTCCTAGCCGGTACTCTGGCACTTATTACGCTTTGAATCACTCTCCGGCGACGCTGTTGTTGCTATACTCATTCACTGGAGTTCATCTTATCCAAATTTTGTAAACTGCTTTGACGTAACCCTAGCTGGCTAGCTGGGTTTCTTTGCCTCTAGATCGAGTACATAGGCGGTCTCATTTCTTTACACAATGTATGCATGTCTCTGGTTTTCTGTGGTAAGTGTCAATATGGCTCCCTATTTCGTTTTATAGGCAGAACAGCTACTGGTCAGATAGGTTTACCAATGATAGCTTCTTCGTAAACGGAAGTAAGCGTTGCATTTTCTGTGGTGTTTCAACGTTATATCCTACTGCATGTCACATAACTCCACTGATTTTGCGTTGATTTTATTACACAGTGTGCGTCATACAGTCAGTTCTTTACCTATTACACGCGGTTTCATAATACAAATTTCGTTTTGTTAAGACAGGGTGAATTCTCCAGGTGGTCTATTAACGATTAGGGTTAGAACTATTTTTTTTTTCGTCATAATATCGTGTACCCTTCACCTCTGCTCGTTTTATTTTACATTACAGGCCCTCAAAGAGCCGTGGTTTACCAACGTCGTTGCAGTCCGAGGACTTGTCGACGACGGCCCATAGCATAGGGTATTAATTACTCACCATTCGTTGATGCAGTTTGACTATTCGGTCATATCATATACATGACAGTCATATTATATACATTACCTTTTTACACAGTCGATCCGTATTTATATTTCTCTTGTAACATATATTGTTCATATATATATAGGTCGAATTGAGGGTTTATTCTTTTAACATATAGGATTTATATATGTATTCGAAATCCTAACTCCCTTGGACATATATGTTGTATTGTGTATATCGCTCATTTGTGGTCGAGGTTAGAAGGGCCGAATTTCTATAGACCTTGATACTTGTTAACACACATATATATATAAAATTTTATGTTTGTTTAAATTCCTCTACATGTATGCGATAGTTTAATTGATAAAGGTTCATGAAGCATAAATTTAATCCATAACCATCACATTTATTTCAAGGGTTAGAGGTAAGGTTATTATACCATATACCCTATATTGGCTATGAATGATGCCTCGCTTCTATGTTGCAGATTTAATCTTTGGTTTAATAAGAATACATATTCTAAAGTTCCCACTCTTAGTTTCTATTTTTCATTTGATGTATACCTATATGTATCCCACAGTGCTTGACTAGAGGAATTTAATTATAAATTAACTCTTTTGCTATAATACTTGTCTTCAAAGATTTAGGATAGATTTCGAAATGAAATATAAATAGTTATAACTGTTATAAAAATCAGATAGAGTAGAAGTACTCTTTTTCTATACAATTTCGAATTTCGTAATCTAATATCTTACTTTCAGCTGTTTGTATTTATACCATGAAACTTTAGTACTGCTATAATGTTTTTCGAGCATACACATAAGCATATAATATCACAATTGTGTCTACAGGGAACCAAATTATAATTCATCTGTAGAGGCTAAATAACTTCAGATTTAAACCGAACTTGGTTTAGAGATTCTGGAGTTTCTACTCTGTGGATTTTCTGGTCTACAACTAAACAAAATCTGGAAGGTGAATGCCTGAGGATAGATTCTGTTAAATGTAGTACCAACTTTCTCATTTTAATAAAATTCGGTTTTATATGTAGCCAATTCATACTGTAATAAAACAAAGTAACCAGAATTTCAGAACATACCACAATCTGCAAAATGACCAACCTCCCAACCTTAGAGTCCTCTTTGTCTCCCAGGACTCACCCCCGAGCTGAGATCACCTCCTAGAATCAACCTCTGATCTGTCTAGGAGTAGCTTATTTAAGCTCATATTCCCCCCAAAGCATGTTTCTAATTCTGCGTCCAGAATAGCAGGATGCTTTCTTTCCTGTTTAGCCTAGGCTTCCCATTTTGGGACTCTTTAAAGCTGCTTTAAGCTTTTCCTCAGCTTTTCCAGCTTTTTCTCATCTCTTCCCAACTACTCCTCTTCATTGGGGAAATTTAGATTCCTCCTCAAATCTAAATTAATTTCTTTCAAGGATTTTTGAAAGATTTTTGGGGATTTGTTGCCTTATCCATCCTCATGGATTTGGCAAGTGATCTCTAATTCTCATCTTGGTCAAATTGCACAATCATTTTATTTATTTTCTCAAATAAAATATGCAAATACATTCACACCATACTTATCCCTTGGGGTCCACCCCCTTTAGGATTAAAGTTCAATGTCTAACTTTAAAAATTCAACACACAAATTGGGGGTGTTACATATTCCCCCTCTGAAAATAAACACCATCCTCGGTGTTGTTATTCAACTACTAGAATTCATTTAAACAAAAATGGATATTTCTCCATCATTTCAGCTTCCCTTTCCCAGGTAGCTTCTTCAGCAGTAAAGTGATTCCACTGCACTTTTACTCTGGCTACTGTTATGTTTCTCAATTCAATTTCTTCCCGCTCCAATATTTGAAGCGGTTCTGGCAGAAACTCCCCTTCTGGTTCCACCTGTACAACATTCCAATCAACTATGTGAGAAGCATCATGCACATATATTTTTAATAATGAAACATGAAACACATTATGCAATTTAACATGGGGGGGTAAGGCCAGCTTGTAAGCCACTGGTCCCACCCTTTCTAATACTTCAAAAGGTCCACAATATCTAGGTGCAAGTTTAGCACAACTTCTATCATAAAGTGTGCTCTTTTTGTGTTTGATGCGTAAATACACATGATCCCCCACTTTGAATTCTCTGTGCACTCTTTTCTTATCAGCATAGCTTTTCTGGCGATCCTATGCTGTCTTGATATTTCTTTGTATTTGTTTGACAATTTTTTCCATCTCCTGTAGTGCATCTGGTCCCAACACCAGTTTATCCTCTGGTTGACTCCAGCTCAAGGGAGTACGTCACCTTCTCCCATAGAGTGCCTCAAACGGACTCATCTTAATAGAGGATTGGTAGCTATTATTATAGGCGAACTCAGCTAGATGCAGATACTCTTCCCACTTTGATGGTCTATCCATCACATACATTCGTAACATATCCTCCAAAATTTGATTCGTCCTTTCTGTTTTCCCATCAGTTTGAGGGTGATAGGCAGTACTAAAATTCAGCTTAGTACCCATCCCTCCAAACAATCCTTTCCAAAATGCTGCTGTAAACTTCGCATCTCGATCTGAAACAATTACTTTGGGAACTCCATGAAGCCTTACTATCTCCTTCAGGAAAACATTTGCTACTTGAGCTGTTCTGAAAGTTGATTTCACTGGTATAAAGTGGGCAGCTTTGGTTAAAGTGTCTACTACTACCATTATAGAATCATGTTGATATTTGGTTTTAGGTAGTCCTGTTATAAAATCCATGGAAACTGTGTCCCATTTCCATTCTGCAATTGGCAAAGGGTTTAGAAGACCTGCTGGATGTTGATGCTCAACTTTGACCAGTTGACATTCCATACACTTACTTAGATACTCTGCCACATCTCTCTTCATTCCTGGCCAGAACAGCTTCTTTTTCAAGGCTGTTAACATCTTCTGGTATCCTGGATGTCCTGCATAGGGCTGTTTGTGATACTCATCTAGAATTTCTCTTTTCAATGACTCTATATTTGGAATATACAACCTGTTTTTGTAATAGAGCAGCCCTTTCTGATTCTTAGTGAAATCAGTTTTATCCCTTGTCTGTAGTTTCACCAAGTGTGCTTCATAGTTGGGATCTTGAGTTGCTGCTTTTCTCACCAACTCTTCTCTCTCAATCTGACCACTACTCCCAATACTGTTTAAATTTTGACAAGCATTTCTACTTAGGGCATCAGCAACTTTATTTTATTTCCCCTTGATATGTCTTATGTCCATATTAAATTCACTTAAAAAGGACAACCATCTGGCTTGTCTTGCATTCAGATCAGTTTGGGAAAAGAAATATTTAAGACTAATATGATCAGTCATCAATGTGAACTTCTTCCCTAGAAGATAGTGCCTCCACATTTTTAAAGCATGGATAACAGCTGCAAATTCTAAATCATATGCACTGTAATTCTGTTCATGAGTTTTTAGTTTTCTAGATTCATAGGCAATAACTGAATTTTCCTGCAATAGGACTCCTCCTAGTCCCTCTCTGCAAGCATCTGTACATACCACAAACTCTTTATCAGGATCAGCAATTTTTAATATAGGAGCTGAAATAAGTTTCTGTTTCAATTGTTCGAAACTGTTTTGACATTTCTCAGTCCACACGAACTTAACACCCTTCCTTTGTAATGAGGTTATGGGATTTGCTATCGCAGAAAATCTCTCCACAAATCTGCGATAATAGCCTGCAATTCCCATAAATGATCTTACTGCTGAGACATCAGTGGGAACTGGCCATTCTTTAATGGCTTTTATCTTTTCAGGGTCAACTGCCAACCCTTTTTCAGAAATTATATGACCGAGATAATGAATTTTATCTCTATAAAATTCACATTTGCTGAACTTGGCATATAGCTGGTTTTTTTTTAAAGTCTGCAACACTATTCTCAGATGTTCCTTATGTTCATCTTCATTTTTAGAATAGACTAAGATATCATCTATGAACACAAGAACAAATTTGTCCAAATACTTATTCAACACACTGTTCATCAGACACATAAAGGTGGCAGGGGAATTCGTCAAACCAAAAGGTAGGACTACAAATTCGTAATGCCCATACCTGGTTCGAAATGTTGTTTTGTTGATGTCTTCTTCTTTAATTCTGAGCTGGTGATACCCAGTCCTGAGGTCTATCTTTGAGAAGACTGAAGCTCCTCTCACTTGATCAAAAAGATCATCAATTCTAGGAAGTGGATATCTATTCTTAATGGTCAATTTATTTAGTTGACGATAGTCAATACACATCCTAAAAGTTCCATCCTTCTTTTTCAAAAATAAAACTGGGGCTCCCCAAGGAGATACACTTGGTCTTATATACCCTTTATCTAACAATTCCTGTAATTTCATTTTCAGTTCCATTAGTTCAGGAGGGCTCATTCGATAAGGTGCTCGAGAAACAGGTGTTGCTCCTGGTACCAGATCGATTGAAAAAATCAATCTCTCTTTTCGGGGGAAGATGAGGGATTTCCTTGGGAAAAACTTCCTTAAATTATCTGATGACTGGTATAGCATCCAGTAACTCTTCCTCAGTTTGTTGTTCTATTTCTTCTACATGCACTGCATAGACTTGGTATCCTTTTCTAGCTGTTCTTTTTAATTGTAATGCTCATATTTGTCTTATGGAAATGGATTTTGGTTTCCCTTTTAGTGTAAAAGGTTTCCCTTCCTCATCCACACAATGCAGGGTTTTATCCCAACAGTTCATCAGAGCTTTCTTCTTTTCCATCCAATCCATTCCTATCAGCAGATCATAGGATCCTAGTGGCAATATGTTCAGATCTACTTCTGTTGGAACCCCATTTAATTGTATTGTTGTTTTGGGCAGCTTATGGGTGACTTTTCTCTTAGTTCCAGTGGCCAGCTGTACCAACCATGACTGTTGAAATTTTTCAGGTTTAATTTTACATTTTTCTACAATTCCAGGACTAATGTAACTTAAAGAAGCGCCTGGATCAATCAAAATAGTAACAGGTAGGTCAGAGATCTTACCCTCCATTTCCACCATGGTTTCTTGATGTTCTGCTTGCCAATTTTCCAAGGCTGCACTGATAGTGGGTATATTTTTGGCTATGTCATTTACTGTTGTTGCCTCTCGCTCTCTGTTGATCATGTGTATATTTCGATGGGGGCAGTCCCGCATCATATGGGGTTCTCCACAGCCCCAACATTTCAGAGGTTCCTTCATTCTGACTGTCCCTTCCTTTTTATTGTTCCCCTCTACTGGTTTTGAAGCCACTTGGGACTGAGCAGTTTGACTTTCTTTTGGCTTATTGAATTTTTTCCGCTGATGATCTCTTCCAAAGTTTCTTAGATATGCTGGTTTTGGTCTTTTACCTTTGAACTCACCCTTGTTCAACCAGCTCTTCCCTTGTTCAGCCTTCCCTTTAAACTGCTGGTAGCATAATCTGGCTTTTCTAATAGCTTCATCCATTGTTTTTGGGTTGTCAAACTCAATTTTCTCCTTGTACACAATAGGTAAACAATTTAAAAACCTCTGCACTTTTTCCTTTTCTTCCCTAATGTAAGGGACATACCTCAGTAAATTAGTAAACTTTGTGACAAACTCATCGATGGTGAGCTGTCCTGGTCTAAGTTCATGAAATTCTTTAGCTTTGTCGTCATAGTATCGCTCATTCAAGTAGCGATTTTTGAACTTAACTTGGAAATCTTCCCAAGTAACTGTATTTTCATCAATGGCATGCACCATCTTTGTCTCTTCCCACCACAGTGTAGCCTTTCCATTTAGCTGATACACAGCTAATCTGGCCTTCAGATTTCTCTCATATTCATATACTTGGAAATACTTGATCATGTTCAACAACCAAGCTTCAGCATCCTCTTCATTCTCCCCATCATAGGAGGGAGGTTTGATCTTTCTAAATTCTCCCTGCAATTCTCTTTTCTTCTTATGTTGATTTCTAGCTGCATCCTCATCCTCAGACTCATCCATCTTTCTTTTGCCAGAACCTTCGCCTTCCTGGCTGTTCCGGGAAGTTAGCTCTCTGATGAGCTTTTCCTGCTCCTTACTGGCTGATGACAACATGTCATTTTGGCTTCTTAATTCAGCCAATTCTCGTTGCAGCCTGCGCAACATAGCCAGTACCGTGGCATTGGGATCTGGAGTAGCAAACTCATCACGCAGATCCACATAAATCCCTTCACCTTCAACCATTTCAACTGTACACACTCAAAACACAGTTTACCAAATTTTTAAAATAAAATTTTCAACAAAACAACCACATATGTTATAATAGTGAGCACAAAATGACAGCCCAATTTGTTGTAACTAGTGCTCCGATACCATTTGTAACATCTCCAGTTTTAAGGAAATTTTTTTTTTTTTTTTCATATATATACTTGAATCCCCTCGTTATTTACCTGGTGGTCTAAATACTAAGTTCAGAAGTTGGGTATTTATTTTAATTCCCTCTGCTCCTGTAGTATTTCTTTCAATTTAACCAATTTCTTTGTCCACTATTTCCCCCTAATAATATTCAATGCTACCTAAGTTCGCCTTAAACCCATGTACATGAATTTCTAAGTTTCTTATAGCCTTCTTATAGTCTTATGTATACTCATCTTTGTCGATTCCATAGGGCATTACATATATCACATATATAAAACATATATTCCATATATTACATATATAAACATATATATGAAACATCGAAATCACACATATATATATATATATTATTAACCCTATATATATATATATATTTGGATAGGTCCATTTATAAGTTGCCTATACCTATGCATGACTCATGTATATACATAAAACCCATATATGAAACATTGATCACACTTATAGGTATAATATTTAACCCATATATATATATGTCATTGGGTTCGGCCAATTAAATTTTTGTATATGCTTATGCATAATACATATATATATGTAAAACCATATATATATAATTATACCACCCGACCCATTATTGAAGGTGTACTTACAGAGCAACGTGGCATGAGATGAATATTTCTATTTGTTACCTAGGTCGATGCCTGTCGACGGAAAGTGGTTGCCGCCTTCCCGCGGAGGTTTGACTTAGACTAATTAAATTGGAGATCATAGTAAATCTGCACATATACCCTACATTTAGTTAGTGTCATGTACAGCCAGGGCTACCTAAACTGTCGGCGGTTGAATCATGAAATTTGTGAAACGTATCGCCCCAAATCGGTACTGGTTATAACTTATTGGCGTTCATTCTTTACAGGCTCAATTCACGGCATGGCCACCTTCGTACCAGCTGACACTATAACGTATTCACCACAGTACAGAAGACCGGCTGTATGCGTAGTGGAGTAACCTTAATTTTTCGATTTAAGACCCGCCGCTACACGCGTTGAGTGTTCCTTTGCCTGGCATTTCCTCCTGGTACGTTTCAAGGATTGTATGTGCCATCTATTACAAGGTTAGATCCATCTAGTTTTTGACGTGTAAGTGAGCGATAACATCTTTCTGGATTTTTTTAATTTTTTTTACTACAGGAGCACGTCCCGTAGGTAGGAGAAGAGTAACCAGCGCGGTCCAGCAAGAACTTGGCAGGTAGAATTGAAATTGTCAAATCGACTGATGCGAGTACTGGGTGCGCTGCGTTCTGCCTCGGGCTGTTGCAACGGCCGGACGACGGCAAGCAGAAAATGCCCTATCTCCTCCAAGCCCATTGATGGCACCTGGTATTCTCCTGTCGTCGTAGATGGTTTTCTCAATCTACCTCAGGATTTGCTGAGGTTGTGATACAGTGGAATTAGGGTTTCGGTATTCTTTTAATTGGAACCCCGTCATTCGACCTAATTTCCAGCTCCGTCCTATCTTGGTTCTATTGTTTTTCTCTCTACAGTATCTAACTATCTCTCGTAGGGTTGCGCAGAGAGGGTAGGAGCTCAACGCCTCTGTCTGTCCACTGTAGGCAGAGGTCTAACCTGTCCTCGTTGGCGCGGTTTCATTTTTTTTTTCTTACTATCTTTCCCACGTTCAACCGCGGCAGTTGTTATCCAACCCACTTGCAATTTTTCTCACACACCGTCTGGGATTCTTGGTTTACTGTGATTATCGTTAGTATGACGCAGAGATGAACCTCTACTCACAGGTAAACCCTTACTTCCCTCCCTCCGGTTTTGGCGAGTTGTGCTTTAGTTTGCTTATTACGTTTTTTTTTTCTGGAGTTTTTTGGTAGTGGTTCCTACGAGAAAAGGGTGCCGATTCATTATATCGGTCATCCACCTCCCGGAACGAAAGCTCAACGCCTTTATTCCTATCGTTTTAGTGAGGATAGCATACCTCCCGAGCTCGGGTCATGTCACGCTGGGTCATGTCACGCTAGCTTTGGGAGGTTTTACATAGCCTGCTGATATATATATAAATCATTTAAAGACGTTGTAGGAAGCTCGAACAAATTGATTTGGTATTGACCATCCTTTATTCTGAAACGTTATTTCATAGTTGGTTGCGGTTCATCAAACCCCGACCTTTCTAACATATGCCGCGGCCTCCTTTTTGGTTACTTATGGAAAATTTCGGTGGTTTGATCTACGATGCATGTCTAATGATTATAGTTTTAATCTTAACACGCGGAAATATTGTATGCTTGCGTTCATCATTTTTGGTAATCTAACTCTTTTGCCATCGTCAATCGCAGTGAGTTGTAATTGTGGCGCTTAGTACTTATATGGTGCTTCTGTTTTTCTCATAATTATATGTATGGCACGCATGATGAAACTGAAGTAGGGTTCAATTCTCAACGGTTACCTTGCAATTGTGATTATCTACACGCATAGAATTTGGAGGGTTATCGGTTACTGCTGTTGTTTTTTTTTTATTTAACCTTAAGAAGATCCTCGGTGTGCCTTGGCTTGTACAAGACGGGCAGCCCGAGGGTTTGGTTGAACTTATGTTCACGGCAACGAAAATTTGTTTTTATTTACTGCCACGCATGTATGAAAAATTGTGACTATACCTGCATTCAATCAGTCGTAGAAATCGCATATATATATATATATGTTTCATTTTTAACCTAACAGATTCTTACTCGTATTTCCTTTTGAACATATAAAATTCATATATAGGTATCGTCTTTATAACCCCCTTTTTCTTTCTTATATATATATATATTACCTTTTCACTCCCTTGGTTCACATTTATATTTGCTCTTGCAACATATATTGTTCATAGGTGTATAGGTCGAGTTAATAGTGTATTCTTTTAACATATAGGGTTTATTGTATGTATTCGAAATCCTAACTCCCTTGGACATATATGTGTTATTGTATATATCGCGCCTTTGTGGCCGAGGTTAGAAAGGCCGAATTTCTATATAGACCTTGATATTTGTTAGCATATATAACTATAAGATTTTTCTGTTTGGTTAACTGCCTCTCCATGTATTTGATAGTTTAATTGCTAAAGGTTCATGAAGCATAATTTTAATCCATAACCTTCACACTTTTTTTTAGGTGTAGAGGTAAGCTTAATATATCATATACTCTATATTGGCTATGAATGATGCATCACTTCTATATTGTAGATTTAATCTTTGGATAATGATACATACTCTAACGTGGCCGCTCTTAGTTTCTATTTTTCATTTGATGTATATCTATATGTATCCAACAGTGCTTGACTAGAGAAATTTAATTATAACGTAAATATTTTGCTATGATACTTGTCTTCAACGATTTAGAATAGATTTCGAAATGCAATATATCATTTATAACTGTTATAATGATCAGATAGAGTAGAAGTATTCTTTTGCTATACAATTTCGAATGTCGATTTCTAATATCTTACTTTCAGCTGTTTGTATTTATACCATGAACTTTAGTACTACTATAATATTTCTCTAGCATACACATAAGCATATAATATCCTGGTGTCTTCTATGAGGAACCAAATTATAATTCATCTTTAGAGGCTAAATAACTTGATTTAAGCAGGCCTTGGTTTAGAATTAGGAGTTTCTACTCTCTTAGTTTCACGGTCTACAACTAAACAAAATGTCTGGAGGTGAATGCACGAGGATAGGTCTGGTAAATGTAGTACCAACTTTCTCATTTTGTCGGTTTTATATGCTAGCCAATTCATCTTTGTAATAAAACAAAGTAACCCAAATTTCAGAACATACCAAAATCTGCAATTGACCAACCTCCCAACCTTAGAATCCTCTTTATCTCCCAGGATTCACCCCCGAGCAGAGATCACCTCCTAGAACAGATCAACCCCTGATCTGCCTAGGAGCAGCTTAATTAAGCTCATATTTCCCCCAAAGCATGTTTCTAATTCTGCGTCCAGAATAGCAGGATGCTTTCTTTCCTGTTTAGCCTAGGCTTCCCCTTTTTGGGACTCTTTAAAGCTGCTTTAAGCTTTTCCTCAGCTTTTCCATCTTTTTCTCACCTCTTCCCAACTACTCTTCATTGGGGAAATTTAGATTCCTCCTCAAATCTAAATTAATTTCTTTCAAGGATTTTTGAAAGATTTTTGGGGATTTGTTGCCTTATCCATCCTCGTGGTTGGCAAGTGATCTCTAATTCTCATCTTGGTCAAAATGCACAATCATTTTATTTATTTCCTCAAATAAAATATGCAATTACATTCACACCACACTTATCCCTTGGGGTCCACCCCCTTAGGATTTAAGTTCAAATGTCTAATCTTTAAAAATTCAACACACATATTGGGGGTGTTACAGAAGTAGCTCTAGTAGTGACATTAGTTCAAGCGAAGAACAATGATCACTATGTCTGGATATCAAAGTAAGGCGTTGTATTTTTTGAAATATTTGTATGTGAAATCAAACATTTTATTTAATGTAATGTACATAGTGTCCTAATTGAAAGACAAAGGGATACCAATAACTGTCCTATTTTATATGACAAAGACAGTCTAAGATATATATATATTAATTGATTCTATTGCGTTCTCCATTGTCGCTATGAAATGTAACACCACTGATTAAATTTATGGATGATTAAATATTATAATGAAGAGATGTGAAATTTGATGATATGATATAATAAATTAATCCAAACATCACATTAAAATGCACTAATAAAAAATTAATTCATATGAATACTGTTATAAGATATATATGTGTCCACTTTTGATGAATATTGAATTTTGAAAATCACAATAATTATAATATGATATAACAAATTAATCCAAACATCACATTAAAATTCATTAATAAAACTTCAATTAATATGAATACTTTTATAATATGTGTCGACTTTTTATTAATAATGAATTTTAAAAAATCATAATAATTTCACTGTCAGAGGTCGATGTTTCAAAAAAATACAAAATGAACACAGGTGCATTTCAGTTACTGAACACTGGTGCGTTTGTATGTTGCAGCACACTGGTGTGTTTCCACGATGTATGGGCACCACATAAATACCAATACCAATTATAAATCTCGGTATGTTTTTCTTATACGTCGCACCGGTGCATTTCTATAAGTCTACATAGAGGTGCGTTGAGATGACCTATGGGCACCACACAAATCCCAAGACCAATTAGAACGGCCCCGTGTGTTGTATCACCAACACTATGCCTAGTGTGTTTTTATACCCTAATGACCTAGTGCATGCACCTTCAACTGCCTCAATCCACCTTCTAGATGACACACACCAGTGCGTTGAAAACTGAGTAGCTCACCGATGAAAAAAACATCCGTGATAACCTCCGGCCCCAAGTTTTTTTAGTTGTGTTGAATTTCCATTAAAAGCTCTTCCAAAACCTCCGTAACCATAAATGGATGTTGTAGAAAATGTTTTTTTTTGCAATTTTGGCCAATTTTATAACACTAAAAACCTCCTTTATAACCTCCACTAGAGGGTCTTTTCCTTGTAGTGCCATCGAATTTTATATTTCTACCAGAATTTTTCCTATGACTTCAAGCTCATTCCCAAAATTTGCATCAATCTCTATAGCAGCTGAACTTAATTCGATATTTACAACAGACACATAGTTATAAGATCATAGTAAGCACATACCAATGTGTAAAGACTAATTATCTTCCCAACCCCGAGCTTCTCCTCATCTCTCCCCTGAGGAGAGACTTGTACTCTCCAATGTAGACAACTCTTTCTCACACTAATGATGGCTATTTTAAGCCGTATTTCTCTCATCTTGTTTCCATAACAAAGTCTCATTAATATGGGATGTTGTTTCCCATAGACAAGGATTTTCTTTTGTTTTTTCCACAAAAGCTTATTTTAAAACATGTTTTTCCTCGGCAAAGTTTTATTCATACCTATTCTCAGTAAATTTCCTCTTCACTTAGGATTTTATTAGATATTTTTATCCCATATAATTAAATTATTTATTTAATTTTTCTCCAAGGATTTTCTGGAGAGTTTTGGGAAATTATGGCATTCTAGTCCATCCTCATTGATAAGAATTCTTCGTCTCCATTACTCTGTATTTATATGTTAATATATAATTCACAAATATTCGTTACTTCAAAAATAAATATGTTCATACATAATTATTCCCTAGGTCCACCTAAACCTTGGGTTTATTCACACAATATAAAAGATGTAAATAGGTGTATTACATAGTCCCCCCTTAAAAAAAAAAAAAATCTCCTCAGCGTTGTAGATTTCTCTGTTTATTCTTTGAAAAATGTTGAATACACTTCCTTCATACTTTATTTCTGCTCCCACGTACCTTCTTCAGGCGCAAAGTGCTTCCATTGCACTTTCACCCGAGCTACTATTTATACCGGAGCACGGTTTCTTTCCGTTCCAATATATGAAGTGGTTCTAGAATAAAATCGCTTTATGTTTACACCTGTATCAAATTCTATTCAACCACGTGATAAGGTTCATGTACATATTTCATCAACAATGATACATGAAAAACATTATGAACTCTAATATGACTAGGTAGAGCCAATTCGTAACCTACTAGGCCCAGTCTCTCCAAAACCTCAAAGGGCCTGCAATATTGAGGTGGTAACTTAGCACAACTACCAGTTTGCAAGGTAATTTTGCGAGGTTTAATTATCAAGTACACATGATCTGCAATTTTCAATTCTCTGCGAATGATTTTCTTATCTGCATAGCTCTTCTATCGGTCTTGAGCTGCTTTGACGTTCTATTGGATTTGATTTATTGTCGACTCCATCTCATGTAGTGGGTCAGTTCCAAGTAGCAATTTTTCCTTTGGTTGACTCCAGCTAAGTGGAGTGTGGCATTTTCTGCGATCCAAAGATTTAAATGGACTCATTTTAATGGAGGCCTCATAACTGTTATTGTAAGGAAATTCTGCCAAATGCAGAAAATATTACCACTTGGTGGGTATGTCCATCACATACATGTGAAGCATGTCCTTTAATATCATATTTTTCCTCTCTATTTTCCCATCTGTTTGACGATGGTAAGTTGTACTAAAGTTAAAATTTGTCCCCATTCCTCCAAACATTTTTTTCCAAAATGCAGAGGTAAGCTTTTCATCCCTATAAGAGATAATCATCTTTGGTATTTTGTCGAGTTTAAAAATTTCTTTCATGAAAACATTGGCCACTTGTGTTATCCCAAAAGTGGACCGTACAGGAAGAAAATGTGATTCCTTGCTCAATGTTTCCACCACCACCGTAATTAAATCATGCTGGTATTTGGTACATGGTAGTCAAATGATAAAATCCATGGATACCACTTCCCACTTCCATTCTAGAATAGGAATATGGTTTAATAAACTAGTAGGATGTTAATGTTTCACTTTAACTTGTTGGAACTCCAAACATCCTTCCAAGTAATAAGCTATTTCCTTTTTCATTCTAGGTCAAACCATGTTTTTCTGCAAGGTTGTCACCATCTTTTGATAACTTGGATGACCTGAATAAGGTCTCTTATGGTATTCATCTAAGATTTCTAGTTTCAAGTTAGGTATATTTGGAATATACAGGCTATGATTATAACTAATCAATCCTTTCGAATTCATGGTGTATCTTGAAATTTCATCTTCCT
Source organism: Pinus albicaulis (assembly GCA_034641835.2). NCBI lineage: Eukaryota > Viridiplantae > Streptophyta > Pinopsida > Pinales > Pinaceae > Pinus > Pinus albicaulis. Next base: position 1,381,766,304 of record CM076578.1, on the reverse strand, counting down.
GTAATTTTTCCTACAATTTCAAATATTGAGGATCTTGCAATAACACTTCTTGAATTTTTTCCTCCACATCAAATTTTACAGTACTATCTGTATATGAAAAAACTTGATGACAATGTCTACTTAAGGAATCAACAATTCAGTTTTCATTTTGTTTTATGTGTTTTATTTCCATATCACATTGTCTAAGGAAAGATAACCATCTTGCTTGTATTACATTTAAATCTGGTTGACTAAAGAAATACTTTATATTGATATGATCAGTCATCAACACAAATTTCTTACTAAATAGATAGTATCGCAAAATTTATAGCGCATGTATGACAGTAACCAATTCCAAGTCATACGCTTCATAATTTTGCTCATGCTTCTTCAATTTTCGGGACTCATAGGCTATTACTGAATTATCTTGCAGCAATACTCCTCCGAAAAATTATATACAAACATCAATACACAACAAATTATTTTATTAGATAATCAGTTTTTAAGATATGTGTAGTAGTTAAGTTTTATTTTGGTTGTTCAAAAATCTCTTGGCACTTGGTTTTCCATTCAAATTTCACCCCTTTTTTCTGCAAAGATGTGATGGGGTATGCCAATGCAAAAAATCCTTCTACAATTTTGTAGTAATATCTAGAAATACCCATAAATTATTGTATTTATGCTACATCGATAGGTACAAACCAATTTAAAATTTCTTGTACCTCTTCTGATCTACCACCTATACTTCCCTGGAAATAACATGTCCCAGATATTGAATCTTGCATTTGTAAAACTCACACTTGCTGATTCTTGCATACATTTGGTGTTTTTTAGGTGTTTTCAGTACTATTCTAAGATGTCCCTTGCGTTCCACTTTATTTTTCGAGTACACCAGAATATCATCTCTGAATACTAGCACAAACTTATCCAGATATTTGTGTAGAACACTGTTCATGAAGCACATGAAAATAGAAGGGGAATTTGTGAGTCCAAAGGGTAAAAATACAAACTCAGAATGTCCATACTGAGTTCAGAAATATGTCTGATGGATATCTTCATCTTTAATACAGAGCTGATGATAACCAGTTATCAAGTCAATTTTTGATAATACAATTTCCACCCTTACTTGATTGAAAAAGTCATCTATTCGTGTGAGAGGGTACTGGTTCTTGATGGTTAACTTGTTTAAGTCTCTGTAATCAATTCACATCTAGAGGGTTCCATCCTTCTTCTTGACAAATAAAACTGACGATCCTAATGGAGACACACCTGGTTTAATGTACCCTTTGCTTTGTAATTCCTACAACTGAAGTTTTAGTTCTAACAGTTCAAGAGTATTCATTCTATAAGGGGCTTGGGAAAATGGGGTGGCCCCTGGCACTAACTCAATATAAAATTCAATATCTCTTCATTGGGGAGGTTGAGGAATTTCTTCAGGGAATACATCTTGAAATTTCTTGATCACTGGTAAACTTTCTACAACTTCATTCTCTTCTTGTTGTTCCAAATCTTCAATTTGGACAGCATACACTGGAAAACCTTTCCTTGTTGGCTAATTTAGTTGTAATGCATAAATTTTCCTAACATGCACATGTTTCAGTTTCCCCCTGACTACCATAGACATTCCTAGAGCATCAATACAACTTACTATTTTTTCTTAGCAATTTACTATTGCTTTATGTTGTTCCATCCAATGCATACCAAATAGAATGTCATAATATGATAAGCGAAGGCATATTCAATTTTAAATATGTAATGTACCCATTTAAATTGATAGGAATTTTGGGTAGTTTATGGGTGACCTTCCGTTTGGTTCTTGTAATCAAATGCACCAACCAAGAGTGCTGAAATTTTTATTTTTTCAGTTGAAATTTTTCCACTATGTGTGTACTAATATAACTTAGACTAGCTCGTGGATCAATTAAAAAAGAAATAGGTTGGTCAGAGATGATACCTTCAATTTCAATCATAGTTTATTGATGCTCAGCTTGTCTGTCTTCCAATGCTGCACTTATCGAGGGAATGTTACGAGCAATTCCATTCATTGTGGTAGCTTCCTGCACTTCTTGAATGCTATGAATTGCGCAAGCGTTGTGCAGAAAGTCCCACAACATGTGAGGCTCAACACATCTCCAACATTTCAATGATTCCTTTGTCTTTATCATATTTCCTCGATTGTTGTTCCCTTCCATGGGCTTGGAACCTATGTAGGAATGGGTTATCTGATTCTAACCATCGTTATTGAACCTTTCTCGCTAGTGGTTTTTCTTGAAATTCTTCTGATAAGTTAGTTTTGATATTTTTGAACTTGCCTCAACCTTCCCTTTTTCGTTATTCTACCAGTTTTTTAGCTGGTCTTTCATGTCTTTAAATTATCGGTAGCATACTCGTGTTTTATGAACAACCTCATCCATAGAATTAGGATTGTCAAATTCAATTCTTTCTTTGTAAACAGTAGGAAAATAGTTTAGAAATAGCTATACTTTAGCTTTTTCTTGCCTTATGTATGGCACATAATGAAGTAAATTGGTGAAATTCATCACAAATTCATCAATGGTGAGTTTTTCAAGCTTTAGGTCATGAAATTATTTTTCCCTGTCATCATAATACCTCTCACTGAGGTATCCAAATTTCAATTTCTCTTAAAATTCTTCCCATGAAACAGTATTTTCATCCAGCGAGTGCATGATTTTGGTCTCTTCACACCAAAGTGTGGCTTTACCTTGCAATTATTAAACTACGAATCATGCTTTAAAATGAATTCCATATTCATATAATTGAAATTATTTGACCATATTCAGGATCCAGGCTTCTGCATCCTCCTCCTTCTCCCCATCAAAGGTTGAAGGTTTGATTTCGTGGAATTCCCCCTACAACTCCTTTTTCTTTTTGGATTCAGAATCTGCTTTACCAGACTCTTCCACACTCTCAAACCTATTGTGAGTTGGTTTATGTTTCCTTCCATTTTCTTTCTTTTTCTCCCTCTTGACGACTAGATCTGGACGTTAATTCTCTTATCAGGTTCTCTTGCTCATTGTTGGCTTACAATAAATGTTCACTGCTAGTCCTTAGCTGAACCATTTCCTGTTGCAAATTCTTAATAATCTCCAACATATGAGAATTTGGATATGGTGGGGCCTCCTCTTCCCATAGTTCCAGATACAACTCTTCTATGTCAGACATGACAACAACTACAACTTTTCTGCACTTTAATATGATGCACAAAACACAATTATCACTCATAAACATAATGTGAAATTGCTTCATAATTTAACATTCTCACAATAGATTTTTTTTTTTTTGGCTATATTTGGACCCATAAGTCCGGAGTTTTAACTTGGGCCCTCATACCACTTGTAACACCTCCAATTTATTTGTCTTTTTCTTTTTTATACTATCCTATTTCCTTGCTTAAACTTTATTGGTCTTTTCAACACATTGAATTTCTGACATCCCTTCTATTAATTTTAGTTAAATGCTCATAATCATAATATTTTTCCCATTAATCATTAATAATATCTTATCCCCCTTAACCTCATGTAATACTCTATCCACCTTTTTCCATTAGATAATTCAATCCCTGCTCTAATCCCCATTTGGTATTTTACTCCCTCATTTTATTATTACATTTATAATCTCATAATCCATTAACACTTACTATAGACCTTACAACTTATCATCCAAATTTACCTACCATATAATCTAACTCTAACTATACTAACATATAATTAAAACCTTCTTCTACTACACATCCTTAACATATTCCCCATTTATAACTTATATACATATACCCCTGAAATATATATATATATCATATGAATATTATAGTATCCCTATTTCACTACTTTGGAGGCATGTGTTGAATCTAAGATAGGTATGATGATTTATATGGTTTTAATTTCATTTTAACTTCATGTACCCCACATATTTTTCTTCCTCACTCACTTATTTCCAAGTGGAAACTTCATGTTGTATTCACACGGCCCACGTGCCTCCTTTGAGGGCCCACTTGTACGCTTGTGATCCTTTGATCAGATCGACAGTTCTGATCATTTGGAGAAACCCTAAGGGTTTTTGAACTACAAAACTATGGGTTCATTTTGTCAATTCAACTTTTGGTTATGGTCATTGTGAGCTCTAGAGCTCTACTCCATGATGAACTTACGACGCTTTATCCTAGATCATTTGTGCTAGAATCCTTCACCATTACTATGGTTGGAGTCCTTCATCTGTGTTTAACCAGCGGGGTAGCCTCCTTTATGCTACTGTGCATGATTTCTCCTCTGGCTCGATGAATATTGCAACATTTTATGACCCTAACCAAGGTTTTCTCTTCCAAGCTCTGCAAGGTGAGAAATTTTGTGGATTTCACTGATATGAATAATTTTTTTCCTTTCATTTTTTGATGGGCTCTATCCTAAATCACTTCATTTGGTTTTGTAGAGAAAATGGAAACTTGTGGTAGGAATTTCACAGGGCTTCAACCCTTCCCTCCATGTCCCTTCAGGTAATTCTTTATCCCGAAACATTTCGTGGAATTTAACTGTATATTTTCTTAAATTTAGTTATGATCCCTTTCATGATGGCTCTGTGGGTTTCTTGGTAGAGAAGGTACGTTCTCTAGTGTATGAAGATCTAGGGCGCCCTCCGCTCACAACGTTACAACTACCACATTGATCTTGGGTGATCTCTAGTGCGCAGAGAGGTAAGCCCCTCTATTAAACCCCACATACAGTTATCATTCACGACTTGGTTTCTTCATGGCTTGGTTTTATGTTTTTCTATTTTAGGCTTAACTTTCTCAGAACAGCCATTATGTCTATATTAAAATGGTATTCTCAAGCTATTATGTGTATGGGTCTCGAAACCTGTTTTCCCTCATCATACACTTTCATTTTATGAATAATTTCTAAGTTTTGTGAGTACTTTCATTTCCATAACTATGGATTGGTGGTTTTCCTATGCTAATTTAGTACTGGATAAAATTTTCATGGCGATATTGAAAATCCCATTTCAATTTTGAGTTTTCTAAGTCCTCTGTGTAACGCATTAGCCACTATTTCTCTTGTATTTGTAAAATTTTATCTTGTCTGCCTTAACCCCTTTGGGATTAAATTATTTATTTTTTATGACTATTTCATCTTCTTGACTATGGTATATTATTGTTTATGCGTAACTTATGAATATTGTCTTGTTCATTGTATGAATTTTATAATATTAATTTATTTAAGTGTAGATACTCTCCTGTAGAGTATCATTCTAGTTTAAAGTTCTGGGTTGGAGGCTATCACCCTTTTTCCAGAATTCTTACTTATTTCCTTTCGTTGTAGGTTTCATGTTCATTTACTTTCATTGTCATTTCTAATTCATCATTTCAGCTATGTTGTGTGTATTGTTTCCAATGTACAATACGAATTATAGCTACCTCATCCCTGTGATATCATCCCTGTGTTGTTATAGTAGTCTAATTTGCTACAAAACTTATTTTAGTACAGTTATTTCCTCAACTATTTGGTTGTGTGTAAATGTTCAAAGCCAACATAATTATAGTAGCATTGGTATTAGCATGAGCTATATAAACATTTGGGTTCAGATGTGTGTATATTATGTTTATTCCATAATCTCTTATTTCCATTAATGTAATGTTATAGATAACTATATCTCTAGAAATAAATTTTCTGATTTACTGTGTTAATTCTTTACATAGCTTACAAATTTTTTATGATACTATTTTACCCATGGGTATCATGAATCCAGTTATCTATTTCATTTTAATATCCTTAGGTATGAATATTACATATGCTGGTATGATTGCTTTAATTCCATTTTTTCATACAATTGGTTCATATTCCTTCACCTTGAACACAATGTTACTTGTTTCGCATTGGTGAATAGGACTAAAACTTTTGCGTTAGTCCTTCAATGTTTTTTTTATTAATTTTATTACTTGGAATAAATGTGTACATTCCAAAGGCTTACATAGGCTGCTAACGTAGGCCTTCTTTGGGACATAGGTTTGACAAAATATCCTTATATATATATATATATATATATATATATATATATATATATATATATATATATATATATATATATATGAATATTACATATGCTGGTATGATTGTTTTAATTCCATTTTTTCATACAATTGGTTCATATTCCTTCACCTTGAACACAATGTTACTTGTTTCACATTGGTGAATAGGACTAAAACTTTTGCGTTAGTCCTTCAATGTTTTTTTTATTAATTTTATTACTTGGAATAAATGTGTACATTCCAAACTCTTACGTAGGCTGCTAACGCAGGCCTTCTTTGGGACATAGGTTTGACAAAATATCCTTATATATATATATATATATATATATATATATATATATACATATACATATACATATATCAGTGCTCTCTTCCTTTTACAAATCATAAAACAATTGCATACTTATTTATAAGTTATGTACTTAAATTCAATATAATTTTCTGAGTTTAACATGTGTAACCACTACTGAGGTTACTCCCCTTCCTCGAGGATGGACCAACATTCCATCATGCCTATATGCTTCCTCATTCATGTTATTCCTTGAGTTTATATTGACATCTTATTTAGTATTTTTATTTATGTATCCAGTCACTTTTACTTACATCATTCCCTAACTGTAGGTATAGGGAAGAGCAAGATCATGAAGATTATAGTCAGGTAACATACTCTTACTTCATTTACTCTTAACCATATAACTTGTTTTCTTGGTTTATTTAATTATGTTGTCAATCTGGTCTCTAATTCCTAGTCCCCCTCGCCCGCCCTTTTTTTTGTCAGTTTTCCTTCAATTTCTCTCCCTGATGTGTTAGTCACATCTGTCATATTTCAATTTCAAACTAACATATGGATTCTTTCCTTCTCGGTTCGGTTGTTGTACCATTGAATATTATGTGGTACTCACTTATTTCAACATGTTTGTGCTTAGGTGTTAAGGCCATACCACGACTTTGACCCTACTTATCTGAACATAGTTATTTTTTGGTTTCCATGTATACTTCTAAATTTGTAGATACATGTAATAACAATTTCCTCAAGTATTTAATAGGACTTGTGCTTTGACAATTTATATATTTGAACTTTGGAATTTCACATTTTATGTTTCATATACTATCCCAGATATATTTTCATGATGATTTATAATTTTAGATGTATATGTATTTGACATATCCATCTTTCCATATGTGTTACATATTAGTTTTGAATATTTTTTCTACATAATGTAATTTACTTTAGTTTTACATTTCTCGTTATAATTTACATCCGTTTTTCCTAGTTTTCTACAAGTTGTAAATGATATATTTCACCTATACAGATCATCATACTATTATGTATAGATATCTGTCCTGAACTCCTACAAGATTTATTACTCTTTTTTAATATTATTGATAGTAATATTTTATGAAATGTTTTATACAATTACCCTTAATAATAATCATCAGAATAGGACCCCTTCTCGAGTTTATAAATTCTGATTATTTCATACTATCAGTTCCTGAGTCTGTGTACTAGAAAATAGAGACTTAGCTGTATTTAATTACAGATGAGACTTTGTACAGTACACATGACAAAAAAAACACTACAAAATACAAAATAGTTGTATTTAGAATCGGACCCTTGCGCATATAAAAATAATATATATATATATATATAGTGGGGGGGGGGATGGGGATATGACATAAAAATAATAAAAAAATTGTTTAACAATTTCTGGCAGGGGGAAAATGTAAAAATATTTCATTTTTTTAAAACTAATTTCCTATTTTATTTACGTAAGATATATATTTTTTTTTGTGATTTGCTAATTTATATGTAGATATATGTGTTTTCAGGAAAATTGCATCAAGGAAGGTTCTTGTCAATCTTTTTAGACCAAAGTCAACATGTGCCTCATCAAAAGCTACAAGCGGGCCTTGAAGAATCACTGTTGGACGAACTGCGCCTCAGTTAATTACTAAAAATGTGGAAAATGGATTCACAAAAGAAAATAAGTTGGTTCCATACTGAAATAAATCAACAAAAGTGAATCATTCAAAATATGCATGGTTTTTGAAAAGATATATAAGACGAATCTCTTCAATTATATCTATATGCTAGTAAGTATTTTGATGTCGAAAGTTATGACCTGGTGGGAAAAGTAGTAGACCTATATATTCTTCCAAATACTGGAATTGTTTATATACGTTCAAAACCACCCAAGTCACATGATAAAATTATATATGATTTTACATTGTCGATGTATAACATGCGGGAAGATTCTTCAAATATATGCAAACAAATCATACAAAATATTGCACAAAAGATTGTAAGAATTTTTATTTACACTTATCAGTTTTGTGTTATTCAGACTGTACCATTGTATTTTTAATAAATTAGTTAATATTGACATATTATATTTTGTTTTACAGGATTTTGTTGAGAGAATTCAAATTATGTTGGGGGAATTTATTATATAGAGCGAGATATTATGAATTTTTTTCTCAATTTTCCATGAACGCGAAGGAGAATATATGGGAAAGAAGAAAAAAAAAACTTCATGATGCTACAAGATTGTATAAAAGGGATCAATCTAGTAAAAGTAGACATATTACGTTTCAAAATGAGGAAGTTGAAGCTCAAGATGAAGATGAAGAATATGTTTCCATATCTAAGGATGACATTATAAATGATGTTAGAAAGGAGAAGAGCCATAAAAAGCAAAAACAAAAATGTCCAAGAATGTCTCCCTTCTAGTATATTATGAGAAAAATATATTGGTTCAAGAAAATATCATAACGTATAGGATAAAGAAACAATAATTTATCATTCTAAAAAAATCATGGACAATAGTGAGGGGCCTAGTGAAAACCCAAAAGCAAGCATGGAAATCATTACAGCAAGAGTTGATTTAGAGGATGGCATTATGAAAACAAAACAAAATTCCATTTGAAATCATTTGGTGAGGACAAATTTAATTAAGGGTGGTCAGTCATTTCAACTTAATGTCATTCAAGTCTACAAGCCAGATGAAGGAAAATTCAAATATCAAATTAGAAAGCCACACCACTTGCATTTTCACCATTTGAAAACATTAATGAGGTACAACCCTTGCACATGTGGGTGATTATGTTCTTATTGTTAATCCAAGTTAGGTGCCTAACAAAGAATAATTTGACAAGTCAAAATGTTTTGAATACAAATATTATGTACTTGGGGCAAGCATTTTGTAGAATCTCAAAGAAAATTGATGGACCAATATCCCAATACCCCGCAGTTTGAAACTATCAAATGTATCATTTATGATAGTTTAACAAATATAGAAGAAAATATATTCGTATGGGATCATAATTAAGATAATGAGTATAGGATGTCTTGACTTTCATGCAATGGGGCAGATTTATTCATAGTGAATTTGAATAAAAAAATGGTGGTGATAAGAAAAAGGTTGAGCATGCATTATGGAAGGAATGTTCTATGGAAATTAGTTATCAAATCAAAGAAAAAATAAGTTCAAAAGGTGGAAAAGTAAATTGTGAAGTATTCAAAGGTATGGATAACATTTTCCAGCTGGCATTTAGAACTGGAGAGATATGAAAATTGATTGATCAGAGTTTTGAGTTCTCACAGAACGTTGGCATCAAAAGTTAGAAGGTAAAAAATTCTAAACCATTGGCATGTACCAGCAATAAATTAGGTCCTGAAATGAAGCTCCTTCCAAAATATATGACTATCACACCTTGGAGATCAATGCAAGGAGTGAAGGATGAAAATCTTGTAAAAACGATATTATCTCATGTAAAGTCAGGAGAATTATCAGTGGGCGAAATGTCTGAGGAATTTCTAAAGTAATTTTGTTATTTTTACTTATTTTTTAATTATAAGTTTCTGTTAAATATAATATATTTTTGTTGGTATTATTTGTTATACATATCAGTATATTAATATTTTTTACTTTATTTATTCAGTCACAAGGTTTGTATGTGAATACAAGAACCAATGGTTAAATTATTAAATGAAGATAGTGGGGATGATGTTGTATGCAACTACCCAGAATCAAGTTTTACATAAGTGCTAAAATATTTTTATCTTGCATTTAAGAAGGTATGTTCATTCATACATTCATTTGTATTCATATGTATATTACTTTTAATTTATAACTTATACATATATATTTTTTTATTAAAGATGAAGAAGGATGCAAATGGAGAACCGAATAGTATAAAAAACTTTATTGAAAAATGAAAATGGAAATGGTGAGAAAACAACATCTTAGTGATGTTGAACTTGATCCAGGTTTTAATCGTTTCATTTGGAATGGGTTCCAGACTATCCAATATCAAATAATATCACGTGATTGTGAAGACATTGCAAAAATCATACCTACAATGGATTATTCCCTAGCTATTGTAGATATTCCTCATGGTTTCAATATCCTAAACATTGAATATGATAGTGACCCTTATACTTATCCCTTATAATGTAGATATTTAGTAAAGTGGTTACGAGATTTGTAGAAGTCACAACATCACCATTTTGAAGATTTGTGACATTTCATTCAGACACACAACTGAGGTTGTTATTATCAAGCTTCAAGGGAAGATCAAAGTCAAGGATGCAGCTTACATGGTAAGACGTTGAAATTTTTTGTTTGATTAATGTTAAAAAATGATTTATGTACAAGTTAATTGAATTTTTATTATTTCATGTTACACGCAAAAGCCAAATATTATTTGTGGCAAAAATCAACCAATTATAAGAGATTGTTAATTCATCAATGTTGAAAGTTGGACAAAGTATAATAGCTATAAGTCTATTCTTTTCAATCAAATAGATGGAAAGAATCATAGCCAAAGTACTCGTCCATGATGGTGTTGTAAAAAAACTAACATATGAAGATAAAGAAGCAAAATGAGAGATATTTAAAATATATCAAAAAATAGAGTCCTTGATTAACTATCTTTTAGATTTATATTCAAATGAGGGATATTGGGTTTTGGATTTATTTTCAGGCTCAGGTAAGTTTTATTATATAAGAATGAATTTCACTATTTTATTTTTTAACTTTTTTGTGTTTATACTAATTTACTAAAATTTTTCTCTTGTACCTGATAATTAGGTACAACACTAGCATGTGTCTTACAAAAAGGAATAAATTTCATTTCCATTCAAAAATACCCAATATAATGCAAATTTAGTCAGCAAAGAGTCAATTCTCTTCAATTTGTTCCAGATGAAATGCAAAAAGTTGGTTTGGGAAAATGAGACTTTAACAAATCCCATGTGGAAAAAAAAGAAAAGGAACCTCAACCACCATTACATGGAATGATTGGAAAGACATTGGGACATTCGCACACATCAAAGATCCATCAGAAGAGGAAAACGATGAGATGGAATCCAATAATGAAAATATTGTGGAAGAGGAAAATAATGAAACTCTTGAAGATGAATAGTTTGGGTTACGTGATATTATTGACTACTGATTAAGTTAAGCTTCCAAATGAAGCTTATTTTTCGTAACTATTATTAAGTTATACTTATAATATTTTGACTTTGATGTTGCATGAGAAGAATTAAATATTCAATTTTTGTTATTATATGTTTAGTATTTGTATAATGTGATTTTCACATCATTTTTGCATGAATCATGTAAGTTTTGAAAATAACTGTAATTATTATTAACTTTTGACATAAAATTCACAAAAAATTGCGAATTTTTATACTTTTTTTTGTTAAATTTTTCCTATAAAAATGGTTTATTTTACATGTCACTTTTAGAAAAAAAATACTCAAAATGTGTATTTTTTTCAGCTATTTCTATATTCAAAATATGTTCTTTTATGTAAATTGTTAAAAATTCTTGTTTTTTTAGTAACAATTTTTTCATGTATAATGAATATTATTTAACAATATATAAATAGATAGAAGATTGACACTTTAAAATTTTTACCTTTTTTGTTCTTTTGACACTGCAAAAAATCAAATATCTCACTACCAAAAAAATTAAAAGAAAAACCAAAAAAAAATAAATTTGAAAAACATTAAAAAAAAATGTATGTGAAGAGGTAGAAGATGAATACCTCAAAAATGATTAAATTTAGAAAATAATTATTAGCATTTAATAGATTATAAAATTTGAACTCATAAATAATTATTCTAAAAAAAGTGGATGATACCAGCATCAACACTTTTAAAAATCAACATAAAAAACACTAACATTTTAAAAATAATGTCTATACTTGGTACATAAGAAAATTTGATGTGTAGAAAACATGCTAAAAAAATTAAAAGTATTCTGAATTATTACTTTTCAAAATTAGACCATTTTTTTCTAATTAAAAAAAGTAGGTACTCGTTTCGTTCCTGTTTCAAAGTTTACATTGTTGAACAATAACACAATCTCTAGTAGCTCGAAGAGCAAGACAATCCCCTCATGATAACAACAACGCAATCTCCAAAAGACCTTCTTCACTCAATTCCTACTTGCCAATATGCAATTACACAACTCTACATAGCTCATACGACTCTCACAATTTCGTTATCCAATCAACAAGTTTAAAAATAAACTCAACGTCCTCCATATAATAGTGGATATACACACAACTTTCATAACATTCAAACAAAATACCACGCACAACTCTACATTCCCACAACACCAATTCATAGTCATTCATTACCTTATGATTTATGGACTCAATTGGCTCTCATACTAGATGAAAACAATAAACAGAGAAAGACACACATCAAAGACGACGCTACAGATGCAACATTACACAAACAAATCTACCGAACGAATGATCTGCCTCCAGTTAAGCCTTTGTATTTATACAAAAAATTCATGTCGGTTACAATGATTAAAATATTATTTTGTGAGGCAGTGCTTTCCCTTTCATTTTTGCATGCAATGGTCTCTTTGATGTTGGATACGGAAAGGCGGTGAGGTGGTGCACGGGGTGTTTGGTGATGCGACGTCAATGGAAGATGGCTCTGAAATAATTATTTTTACAACTTAACAGGTGCCTGTCGACTGTGAAATATTAAGCACAATAGATTGCGATTACTAGGTGTATGCCCACTATTAAACTCTGAGCATTGGTTTATGATTTAATTAGAAAACTGAAAATATTAATTGGTTAAAAAAATTATTTAGTTAATGTTATTCTTGAATAAATTTATATCTCATCGTCAAATGGTGTCATTGTGAGTACATAATTTAAATATTGGGATTTTTTTTCGATATATCGAGATCACTTCAAATTTATTTTTGATATCTAGATTTTTTTGTCATATTAATAAGTTATATATATATATATATATATTTGGTAAGTTGTGCTAATCTATTAATTTGAAAACATAAAAGTACATATTTTACAGGCAGGGTTGGTAAGTTGTGCTTATCCAATCCATACCTTTGTTACACTATTTCTGGGCTGCTGTGGGTGAGGGGGCTGGCCCAGACAAAACTTGAAAATGAGAATTACATCGTGCGCAGTAGCACTGATACATCTAGGAGAAAAAGAGTAGAACATAATAGTAAAGCCCTGCGGGCAGAGATGACAAAAAATAGAATAAGACTAAACAACTGCCCAAACATTATTCTTCCTCATCGTCACTGCAGAGGGGAGTCTCCTCGTCGATGGGACAGGCAGGGGCCTACACAATAGCCCCTTCCACAACAGCTTCCACTTCATCAACAATACACTTGGGTAGATTTGCAGGAGCACAGAGGATGTGGGAGTTCGGGTCTACTCCTTGAGGAACCTTCGTCCAAACGTCGTCAGAATCCATAATCCAAATGTCCGTATCCTCATCAGCATGTGCTGGACTCTTCGAGGGGTTCAGAATGCTCTGTGGAGAGGAACTTTTGGGAGAGCAGGTGGACCTCCTCGCGCCTCGACTTCTGTTTGTGCAGGGTGCCTAGAGGAATCTGCTCACTGCTCGAGAATGGAATGATGGATGACTGGGGAGCTCAATGAGGAGCCTTCAATCCATTCGAGGCGGTTATTCTCGCTGCGATGATACCAGCCCATAAGAGCCTCGCTCTGGCCACCACGAATAGTGCGTTGGCTCATCCTGGGTGCCATTTCGCACTTGGGAGGGGCGGCGGGGGACACATACGGGTGGGAGAAGCTACAGAGGCTGGGGGACAGGTGCGCAGAATGCAATGTAACATGCAGAGGGGGATTACGCAGCTCCACTCTAGGACTGAGACTTCACAACTGATTGGAATCAGTGAGCATCCATATCAGAAAGAGGAGAGCTAAATGCAACGGAGAGCAGATGAGGGAGGGAAGGAGTAGAGATAAGGAGGATATATAGGATTGAGGCTGAGGATTGTAAGAGAGGCAATGAATGTTCTTCGCACTGTACTGCGTGTGGAGATCAATCAAATGAGGAGGCACAGAGAGGTAAGCATGGCTACATTGTTGATTATGCATCATGGACATTAATGATGGTAAGGGCGAGGTGATGATCAGGGTTAGGTGACAGAAGGCCTATCCGAACTGCGTGATCTTTGTTTCTACGACGAGCGTGCGAGGAGTTAACGGTAGTTGGATCCGCTGCACGTGGGGATTTGCATTGGAGATTTCCGCAGTGCGTGTGAGATGAGAATTGATGTTCACCCGTGACAAACGTGTCACCCGCATCCGGGGTTATATTTTATTTTATTATATAATATTGATAAATTTGATATTTTTGTTTTTCATATTTTTAAATTATTTTATATTAAATGTTTTTGAAAAAATAATTAGTATTGAATTTTAAAGAGTCTAAGTTGTAGATAAATGTCTTTAGGATTAATCACATCATTAAAATTATAATGTAGATAACTTTTATAAATAATAAATTGAAATTAAATTTTTTTAAACTAATTTTCCAATTAAATTTTCTAAACTGACTTTTTTTAATAATATAATTAATCCCTAAAACATTTATCTAAATTATATTATGAATCACAAAAATCTCAATTCTAATTCATTTTTCTACCCAATCGCGTCAAATTCTAATTCCATCAAATTCTAATTCGACCTCGACATTATAACTCGAACTAGGTAAATATGGCTGAGTGTGTGGACCTCGCCTCACAATTGGTATGTTTGGTAGAGCGTTCTCAAAGTATAACGTCGGGGTCGTTGATTAATCATACACCAAGATTGTTTTGAACGAGTTCAACGACTGAATCATTGCCCGTAATGCATACGCAACCGATAATTGTTTTGAACGAGTTCAACGCCTGGCTCATTGCCTGTAATGCATACGCAATCGATATATTTTTTTTTCCGCCAGCTACTTCTACAGGCCTATCGCATCGCAGCACGCTTTCTTGCTGATTCTGCGTTATCCGTTTCCGTCCGCACAACTACTGTGGATTTCTTATTAAAATCTGTGTGGACAAGAGACGGGCAACGACGAAATCAACGAGGATTCCATTACTGGCGCGTCATGTTCCTCGTCAACTACAACCATGTCATGACCGTAGATCAAGAATGCGTCCTATCTTATTACATTTTAGCCCACAAATCCTTCGATCATCCATTACATGACTAAGGGGAGCTAACATCTGAATCGTTATGTTGCGGCTAACGTGATAATCAGTCTCACAGCGGATGCAGGCTATAGATACCAGTATATAATAAGATGGACCAAAATCTACCTTCACCTAATACTGGAAATTCTGGCCAAGGTTTCGGCGTGCTTCTGTGGTTGGGAACTCTGATAATGATAATCATCGTTTTGTTACTTTCATATTTCTTCGCACGTTCTTATTAAAATCTGTGTGGACTAGAGACGGGCAACGACGAAATCAACGAGGATTCCATTACTGGCGCGTCATGTTCCTCGTCAACTACAACCATGTCATGACCGTAGATCAAGAATGCGTCCTATCTTATTACATTTTAGCTCACAAATCCTTCGATCATCCATTACATGACTAAGGGGAGCTAACATCTGAATCGTTATGTTGCGGCTAACGTGATAATCAGTCTCACAGCGAATGCAGGCCATAGATACCAGTATATAATAAGATGGACCAAAATTTACCTTCACCTAATACTGGAAATTCTGGCCAAGGTTTCGGCGTGCTTCTGTGGTTGGGAACTCTGATACTGATAATCATCGTTTTGTTACTTTCATATTTCTTCGCACGTTCTCGCTATGGAAGTCCGTTACTTGATCGACGACGATGGGCTAACGATCGCGCAATCGCCCTTCGTACCGCCCATTTGAACAACGACGGCGCTATAATTGGGATCGATGAGGAGACTTTGGGTTCATTCCCCAAGATGTTATATTCCCACAAACTCTGCCAATCACTCAAACGGGCAGAAGGAAATGAGTTAGAAGAGAATGACAAGTGTTGCTCGATTTGCCTGAGCGATTACAAGGAGCCAGAGGTTGTGAGGATTATTCCTGATTGCGGTCACATGTTCCACACGGAATGCATCGATGAATGGCTTCGCCTGCACGCAACATGCCCCATCTGTCGAACCTCTCCTCTTCCTTCACGGAGCTCCACTTCTCTCGCGCAAGAATCCTCTCCAACTGTTATTCTTACAGCACTTGATCGTGATTCAATCCGCCCTTCTCCAGTATGACACTCACGTTGTACTATAGCACACTTCAAAGCCCTGTTCTTTCACAAAATATCCTTTCTGATTGTCTATGTTTCCAAATTATATAGATATCATATAATTCGTCAAGAGGGACCTATGATTTATATGAACTCAGGTGGAGATCTCGTAATATTTGCCAGAAAGTTTAAATCTGCTAATCTTCTTTTATCTCAAAATTGCTATTTTTGACATCATAGGTTTTGCTAATGGTAAATCGCTTCGTCCTTACATGTTCTTCGAATAAACATTAGAAAAAACGTTTTGCTTGTTTCGTCTAAGCCATTTCTCAAATTCAGAGCAAGAGATAGAATGTGTGGCAGAATGGAGTGTGTATAGGAGGAAGAAGGAAGATCTGTCAAGCAAAATGAGTGAAAAGGTGAACGAAAAATATGCAGATCCTTAATGCATCCAATTACTTTATTTTAATTCTCTTCATGTCTTCGATAATATTTCCTCGTAAGATTTTTAAGTTGATAGACGCTCAGAACATCAAAATAGGGTTTCAGAAATTAGGTTTTCTAAAGTACAAAATATTTAGTCGGATTGGAATTAGAATTTAGTTTTTCTTAGTAAGAAATAGTGGTTCTTTGATTGAAAAATGTCAGATAAATCATTAGGATTTCACATGCAAAGATGCTTCCTCGTTTTTCAAGATTACATGCTGTTTGACAATTCAGTTATTACTGGAATATCAACAACATCAGCATTGTTTTACAATATTACATGATGTTTGACAATTCACTTATTACTGGAACATCAACAACATCACCAACTGGATGTAAACTCCATGGTTTTTATACATTAAGGTGTATATCAGTACTATGAAACATTTCATTTTCTATGAAGTATGTGATGGGGCGATCACTTCTCAAAATACAAATTCATGATTGCAAAAGGATGAATGTAATCTATTTATGACCGGATGCTTTGTCCTTGCAAGGCTTGTCGTTTATTGTTGCATAGGGTACACCAATAGAACATTCACAGCTTTCATTGTCCACATCTCTTCATTGACATTATGACTTATTCTTTCATTGTCCACATCCCTTGCCTGCCATTATGACTTATTCTTTCTTTTGGCTTTCGTGCTGGTGCTTCAACAGTTTTTCCAGATATATGTGATAACGAATCTCTTTACTGTAACTCTAATTTATCATCATTCCTTCGTGATTGGCAATGGCAATATGGTATCAGGAGACCATATTGCCATGAAGCTATCAGGAGACCATATTACCATTAACATAAGCATTGTGTAAGAAGTTATTGTTGCGGATAATTTATATATAAACAGCACTTTGAATTATCATGGTTTTCCAATAACTAATATGCAAGCAAGTTTTCCAAAATAACCAGTTGCATTTCAAAATACAACGACGATGCCCATATGCGCTAGCAAATTTCTGCTTTTCAAGATTATTGAAAATTGAAACGCAGCATATGCAGTAATGAATATTCGTAATTTTGTAAATAAAAGTTAGAAGTGGTAATTTATGAAAGAGTGTAGCACGAAATTGCTAATGGATAGATGAGGCAATGGAAATTGAGAGGATATACGAAAGATTATTATAAAAATATGTGTCAGAATTGTTATTACGATACATAATAATATTGTTGTAATAATATATATCATTATTTAATAGGTTTAAAATTTATTAATAATTAATAAATGGAATAGTTTTGTATTTTAAACTGAGCTTTAATAATTACATATTTAATATTTAAAATTTAAACTTTTACGTATATCAATATCAATTTAAGCCTATTTAGGCATATGTGGGTTCCCTTTCCCGATCTAAAACAATATCGATCCATGGAGGCATAGTTCTGGTTTGAAATTTGTTAATATTTAAATTGATGTACTACTTATTACTAATCTCTGAATTGATATCGTTTGAATGTTTAAATTGATATGGTTTGAATGCGTAAATTTGATATTGTGTTGAGTGATCAGGTTTGTGTTGTAAATGTGTTTTAAATTTAATGTATTTATGTTTGATGTGTATTGATGGTTGAGTTTTATAACAAAATCATATAAATATATATAATTATTATGGTGTTAACATAAAAATGAATTAAATTATAATTTTATTTTAAATTATTATTGTTACAGTAATAAAAAAATTAATATATAGTTTAAATCTATATTCATTAAAAAAAACTAAAGTAAAATAACAATAAACAATAAAAATTTAATGCAAAATTAAATGAAACTTATTGTAACACTTGTATATATAAATTTTTTTAATTAAGTTTCATATAAGTTTCAAACTCTAATCTTCACTATTATTAAAAATATTTCATGTATATATGATGTAAATGAAATCCCAATTATGCACCTAATAGTTACTTTAACTAAATTAAAATTACAAAAGTCTTACAAGACCTATATGATATACCAAACATTAAGAAGGTAAGAGATTAATCAAAATGATTTAGTGTTTTATTTCTATGCTTGAAAACCAGTGACATGTGCATTCCAACATCACCATAGTTTTGTTGACTTAAAAGATCAAGAATGTTGGTAGTATGATGAATATTTTGAAAATTAGATGGAATGTGAATATAAGATGGGAAATCTAAATGAAGGTGAGTTCTATCAACCACCATATTAGTATCACAAAATAGAAGACATTATCATCCCATGGTGTTTTGAGAATTGAAATGCCTAGTTTCATTATGAAGCTCATGAGAATTAGTTCGTGTCTCAGCAAGTTTCATTTTCTTCTCGAGACCAGTAAAGACAAATAAATATTTTTTATTTATGAGACTTGGATTTATCACCTCCATATAATATCTTAGTTTCATTTTTCCCTCTAACTCTTTATCGCCCCCACAATTTCTCCTTAATTTTTGAAATAATAATATTTTTAATATTATCATTATTCTCCAAAATGATTTCCTCCTTTATCTCCTAGTGTTCTAGCCAAGACTGAGCATCCTTATTGAACTCTAACATGAGATGAGGATTGGCTTTTCCCTATAGTTAGAGAAAAATAGAAAATCAAAATCTTTAGGGCGATAATAAACATCGTTCTTAGATATGCATATTTATGTTTGCGGTGAATCTAAATAGTCATGTTTGAGAAAAACATCAACATGTGTACCTGATAAACCGGTACTTATATTCTTGAATTTGATCAAATATTTTATGCAAATGACTTTGAAAGAATCTTGTATGCAAACTCCTTAAACTATGATAAATTTTATTTTCCTCTAAACAAACTAAACTATGCCAACATTTTAATTTATGTATGATGCAAAAGAATATAATATAGGCTTGATTCAAATAACATTGTAACGAGGTTTGTGTCTGTGTGATATGTTGAACCATTCTAAAATCCATATCTCAGTGACAAGGGGAAAAATTCAATAGATTTTTTTTCAAAAAAGTTAGCCGAATATTTATTTTTTAATTTGTTGAAAATAAATTAAACTTGCAATTTGATGAACATAACCCAACATGACAATATGAATAAAAATGACTCACATTGCAATGTGATAAACATATCCCCATGAACATTCAAACACAACCTAACATGAAAAACATATATACATGTCACATTTAAACATCAACCAATGTCACAATGTGAAAATCATTTTCAGATGTCTCAATGTGATGAAAGTAACCCAATGTTATAATGTGATCGATAAATCAATACATTGGAATGTGTTGAAAATTTCCCAATCTCCTCATGTGGCAAACATAAGCCAACATCAAAATATGCAAATAGATCTCCACATCACATTTGAATGTTGCCCAACATGACAATGTGCCACTCATATTCACATGACACATTTGAGCATATATATAAAAATGTCAAAACGTGATGAACATTACCCAATGTAATTTTGGTGCAATGTGGTGAACATATCATTAGTCATCATGACATAGTAACATTGTGATGAAGTTAATATTATATCAAAGTTTGACAATAAAATCTAGATGTCATAATGTGATGAACATTTTCTCATGTCATAATGTGAAAAATATAGGCCAACATAGCAATGTGATGAAAAAAAGGTGGTGTGATGATGTGAAAATATTTTTTAACATCATAGTGTGGAAACCCGTCACATCATATTAAATATTAGATAATCATATTCAACCATATCCATTAAAAGTCATATGGTTAGCTAATCTAACATACAAAAAATAATATTTTTCTGTGATGTGCATATGTAACTATCGTAATGTGAAAAATATAAAATAACACACCCATAGTCAACCGTAGTATGCCATTTTCAACCATGGTCGATCATAATTAACTATAGAGAATGTTGAAAACCATGGTGAAACAATGTTAACCAAGGTCAACCTTAGTAAACCATGGTTAATAATCCTCAACTATAATCAACAGAATTCAAACATCGAAAAGTAAAGTCAATCATCTTCAACTATGGTTTTCCATTAACAACTGAGGTCAACCAATGTCAGCTTTTGTAAAAGAATATTGAATATGGTTAACCATGTTCATCCATCCAACCATGCTCAAACATGGAAAACCTATTTAAACCATGAAAACCCATGGTTTCAATGTGGTTAACATTACTCTATTGTTGCAATGTGGTGAACATTACTCTAGTACTGAAATGTGATGAACATTTCCAAATTCAATGAGAGTTGACCAATGTTGCAATGTGAGGAACATAACCTAACATCAAAATGAGACAAACATATCCCCACATCCCATACAAACATCTCCCAGCATGAAAATATGTTGAACATATCCCTATATCCAATTTGAAAGTAATCCAATGTTTCGTAGTTAAGAATGCCTCCTGATATCTTACTGTAATGAAGATAATATAACATCACAATTTGAAAAATAAATTTAGATGTTTTAGTGTGATGAATATTGCATAAAGTCATGATGTGAGAAATATAACCCAAAATGACAATGTGATGGCAAAACATGATTTCACAATGTGAAAAACACATAGTAACATGATAATGTGTTGAACCCATCACATCACATTAAATATTAGTCAATCATAGTCAATTATAATGATTAAAATTAAAATGGTTAGCTGATATAACTCATAAAAATTAATAATTTTATGTTACTATCATATGTTACTATCGTAATGTGAGAAAGATAAAATAGCACACACATAGTCAACCGTAGTCTACTGTCATCAACCATGTTCATTAATAATTAACTACAGAGAATGTCAAAAATCATGGTTGTGCAATGTTAACCAATGCTAACCTTAGTCAACCATGGTAAATAATAATCAACTCTCATCAACTATGGTCAACCATTAGGATAATGGCAACCATCTTCTACTATGGTCAACCATTAGTAGCCAAGGTCAACAAATGACAATCATTCTGAGACAACATTTTTTATATTTAGTCATCGTTAACCATCCAACCATGCTCAACCATGGAAAACATATGTTAACCATGGTCACCCATGGTTGCAAGGTGGAAAACATTATCATAATGTTTCAATGTGATGATCACTTCCCAATGAAATGAACATTTCTTAGTGTAGCAATGTGAGGGAAAAAACTTAACATCACAATGTTACAAACATATCCCCACGTTGCATCAAAACATTTCCCAACATGAAAATATGTTGAAAATTTCTCCATGTCACATTTGAACATAACCCATTGTTACAAAGTTAAGAACATTTCTTGATATCTAAATGTAATGAAGATAACCTAACATGGCAATGCAATTAATAAAATATAACATCATGATGTGATGAACAGACCAAGTAACATTGCACCGTGGTGAACCCATTATGATTCATTCAACCATATTCCATCATACTCAACCATTGTAAACTATGGTCAACCATAATCAACAATTGCTAAAAATCACATAGTCGACCAACTCAAAAAAAAACAATTCATATCGCTATGTGACACCCATGTGACAATGTGCTGAACATAACCCAGTGTTACAATGTGATGAACAATCCAAATGTCACAATGTAAAAAAATGTTGTTTGATATCACAATTTGTGAAAAAAAACCATTATAAGACAAATATAGTTGAACATCACAATATGAGAAACATACCCACACGTTAAATTAAAAAATGGTCAACCATGGTAAACCATACACAACTATAGTAACCAATAGTAAACTATAAGAAATTATATTCAACCATAATCAATTAGGGTCAACTATGCGAAAAATGTTGACCGTGATAAAAAAATTTAATCCATGGCCAACCATAGGGAACCAAGGTCAAATCTAGTCTATCAAAGTGGTGTATTGTACAACAACCCTCCCTTTTTCCAAAATTTTAGAATAAAATTCATTTATAAATAGGGTCCCTTTTTCTTCTTTTAATATAGGAATAAAAGATTTAAAAATAAAGATTCATTTTTTTGAAAGACTCATTACATATCTTTGTTACCAAGTATGTACAAACAAATACAACATTCAAAAAATTCTGATCCGATCAAATATAAAATACTTTATTATAGAAAATAAATCAATTACAAAAGTCCCATGAACAGTAATCAGAAATCGGAAATCGGAAAAATCTTTGAGAGAAGTTTTACATACATGTTCAAAATCTCCAATGCGATTAGACCAATCACAAATCTCCAATCGCAAAATATTTAAGTTATGCATTTACATATCTCCGATGCGATGCGATCAATCGCAATCACATGATCGGAGCACTTTTGATAAATTCTTTGTGATCAATTGAAAATTCCCTGGTGCAACGCGCTTTATTATAAAACACTTTTCAAAAGGAAATAAACATTTGTTTTTCTTAAATGAGAAGGATCTCTATATGGTAGACCCCACCATATCGCAATCGGGAATTGGAGAAAAACATTGATAATTATTTTCGATTGAAACTCTCCGATGCGATATACCACCATCTAATTGGAAATCGGAGAAGTTTGCAATCGCAATCGGCAATCGGAGAAATCTGTATTTTGATATCGATGTACCATTTGAATACTTCCGATGCGATTGATATTTAATATACTACATTCATCACATTGGAAATTCAGCATTTAATAACAAATCAAACGATTATTGGCTTACGATTTTGTTTTGAATACGTGAGTGTGACCCAAGCAAAATATTTAAGTGTTACACGGATTCAATAAATAATGAATTATGAACCCATAATTTTTATAATCGTTCTTTTCAAATTGCTTGTTTATCACGACTAAGAGCTTATTGCCTTGCAGAATCAAAGAACGCCAAATCATTTCATTCGCAGACCGAGGGAAACAATATCAGACACAGAAATGTCGAAGAGAACGAGGAGAATGAAGACTGTTGTTGCCGCTAAGTTTATTGAGAGTCCTACAGTCTCGAAGGAAAAAGCAGTAAAGCTGAAGCTAGTTACAGATACATCATGTCAAGGGCTAGGAAAAATGACATGGGAAGGAGTTTATAATCTGATTGAGAGTGAAAACCCTAAAGTCACAATGGCAAAGGTATCAGTTCTGGATGAAGATAACTCAGATTCTGAATCTAATATTACTGAGAGAACACTTGTGAATTCATTCCTACATCGAATTGCAACCAGAGCAAACATCATTCCTTATTATGATGTGATTTGATGGGTCATCGATAGTGTATAAATTAAGGACATAATGTTTATTTAAGCTTCTGGAGCATCTTTTGGATCATTCAAAGCAGAAGACCTCAAAGCAATGTATCATCTCCCTGATCCGCAGAAGTTCTATAATAAAGAATTTGTCAAAGAGTTTGCTGACAGTAATAAAGTTCAATCTGAACCTATCAAAGAATGGAGAAAAAATCCTGAAAAGCACAAAAATGAATCATCCGGTATGTATTCACTAGATTCTCTTTCAACCCCATACTGCTATGCCGCTGCCATGATGTGTAGATTATTTGGAAATAACAATTCTGCTAGGTTTTCTATACAAATGGTTCCTTTAATCCTAGCTGCTGTCAATTCCGAAATTATGGACTGGACTGTTATTCTTTCTGATAGGATAGCTAATAGAATACTCGAATACAGACAAGATAAAGCCGCTGGAAATACCACTCCCTTTTTCTTATGTGCTTATATTCTAGACGCTCTTTGTTTTAATTCTGAGTTTCCATTGTTAGGATGGAAATGGACTGCTAAAGATCCCACTCCGATTCATATATATCATAAACTCCTTTGGAAAGTTCATTTAAAATATCATGTGTATAGAATATGTCATGGTTTGCTTATTCCAGTCTTTCAAACCATTTTCAATCGCGTTCCCCCTAGATTCTCTGACAAAGCTAAAAATAAATTATCCTCAATAGGAGATTGGTTTGGAGAAGAAAAATTTACGTATGTCAGGATTTTCGGGAGTATTGTGGAACCCCATGTTCTCCCTCTTTTTGTTCCAGATAAACTTCTAGCCCAGGAAATCTCCTATCAATTGACAGTTGAAGGAATGTCCAGATCTCTGAGCAATAGTAAGAAAAGAATGTGGCCTTCATTTCCATTCAATTGTGGACATTTTTCTTTGAATGACTTCAAGCATGCTGAAAAGGAAGTCGCCAAAATAAAGGGTTTTAAATTGGCAACAATCCCGGGGAGATAGTATGATCCTCAAAAGATAGTTTTTAATGCTACTTATTCAGTTTCGATTGCTCGGTTCGAACATGAACCAGATGAATTTGATGATTTATTTGTTTCATTAGAGAAATTTCCTCAAGTTTATAATTTGGCCAAGTACAAATTCTAGAAAGAAGAAATGAATAAATTTATGTTATTTAGAAGTCAAAGATTGTTGAAAGTTACTCTAGACCAATTGAGAGTTCCTATACAAGGGTCAGAAACAGAGGATACATCTGAAAAAACAGTAGGAGAAACATCTACTAGTAAGGTCACTACACAATCGGCTACTAAACAGCCCACTGTACATACGGAAAAGGTGAGCACTGATGGAGAACCTGATGTTCAGAAAGGGAATACTGATGGCAAATCTGATGTAAATACTGATCAGTAGTCCACAGCTTAGACAAAGAAATAATGCACAAGTACTGATACTAATGTGAATAATCAAAAGGAGGATTACACAGCAAAACCATTGAGCAGGAAACAAATACAAAGAAATTGGACACACAACTTGGAGTAAACAAAACTACTGAGAAAATAGTAGACTCTGTTGATCTTAATTTTTCCTCACAATTGTTGAAACAATATAATCAATTTGCTCATCAATTAGGACTGCAGGATAATCCTGAAGAGAAAAATCCAGAAGATCAGGATGTTGAAATCATTCCTGAACATTCTCCAGGACAAATTGTGTTGAAAATTGAGGAGATCCCTCCTCTCGATGTATTATACAGCCCTAAACATAAGGCTATTGTTAAAAAACAGAGAAAAAGAAGGAAGATGGATCAGGACATAATTTTTGCTTCACAAGAAGAATTCATGAGTATTGTTCATAAGAATTTTGAAGTGAATCCATCTGAGGATCTCACTAAGTTATCCCAATATGCAGGAGCATACAGTAATGCAACAATAGATAAGGCTGCAGAGGTTTCTCAGTTAATGACCCAAAAATATCTCCATATAGCTTTACTTGAAGAACAAGCTAATGAAAATCAACAGAAGATTGCTCAATTGGAACAGCAATTACAAGATCAAGAGCTCAGATCTAAAGAGCTAGAAGAACAACTTGCCACAGAAAATAATAAATTTGATGAACAGGCTTTAAGCAAACAACAACAGTTGAATCAAGAAATTTCCAAACTACAAAGTTTGTTGCAAAATGAGAAGAATATGAAGATTGTGCAAGAAAAATAATTTCAAGCAGCTTAATATAAGTTCAAGGATTTCCCTAAAGTAAGTGAATTCAAATCTGAGGCTCTTGAAGTCAATAAACTGTTGTCTCACCAGTTAAATGAATTTTGTACAAAATTAACACAAGCAGAACCATTTTGTGATATCACATCATCCTTGATCCAGGACATGATTACTCTCAGGCAAGAAATTGATGAAGCTGATGAAAAGATTTCAAGATTTCTTACTTGGCAAGATACAACAAAAGGAAGAGAAGCTAATCTTCCTAGGATAGAAGAAATACATAAAGATATCATGTTTACAGAGTGGGAACATCAGTTAATGAAAGCCAAGAGAGTTATATCAAGAGCTAGAAGCATGATGGGTAATATAACACAATTTATCAATGACAGCTTGTATGCAATTAATCTCATCTCAGATTGTGTTCTAGGCAGTTTGCCTAAAGTTAAAGAAATCGATTGCAGATGGAAAGAAGAAATAATGAATAAAATTCAACAGATCGACAAGCTTCGAACCATATCTTGGGACAATATGTGGACTTATCTAATTAAGCCACACAATCAACAAGTAGCTATTAAATTCCTATCAAATGTTGTTGATTGTTTGATTCCAGAATTATCTGATGCCACATACGCTAGACAGTTACATTCCAAGATGAGTCATCCATCGGAGGTCCAGGACATGCTGAAAATTTGCAAATTGGTTACATTGAACGAGAAGCATAAGCAATGAATCAGTTCCCCAAAAGATAGCATTTCTGTTTTTAAGTTGATAGATTGTAGCAGTAGTAGTAGGATTCTGTTTTCATGTAATGTCATATTTAAACCCCTCTCATATTTTTGACTTGGAGATTACATTTCTATACTCCACTGCCTCTTATATTTTCTAAAGGATCACATCTGGTGATTTTATGCGGAATTATCTTTAAAGTCTTTCATTTTTGTACCTTGGATTTGATTTTGCATCGAAATTACTGGATTAGAGTATCAGATTTCATTTGAAAGCTTTCAAGATGGATAAGGTATTTTTATCTATTCACTGTTGATTTCTTCTGTCATATGATATTCGCTTTAAAATTTGCTATCATTTATATATATATTTGGTTTTCACAACGTTTCTTTATATATCATTTTTGAGTATAAATGAAATGTTATTTTTCATAAGTGTATGTAGATGATATACAATGATGAATACAATATGTTAATATAACTCTGTTTAATTTCTTAAACAGAGTTATCTTTATTTGTTGCTGCACATTTCAATTAAACTTTAATACATTTTTATGGTTATTGTTAAATTGGAATAATTTTAAGTTGTATTCACATATGATACCTGGGTTAGTCTTAGAATTTCCTTATTAGTACTTAAACTAGATTAGATAGTTTCTTTCCAGTCGTTTAGTTCCATTTTCATTCATTTAAAATCAATCCATCATCAACTCATTAGTTATAAGGAAACTGGTCCTTTCAATCCAGTCGAAGCCACCATACCAAACGGATAAGGAGCTGTCCTAAGGTCCCGACCGGGTGGTTTTCCCCAATGTTTGAAGCAGAGATTTTCTAGGCTTCAACATTTTTGGTGCTAGAAGGAGGGCCGGAGCTATGAATGGCAAGTAAATCTTTATCCACAAGCCATTCTGAGAGAAAAACACCCTCATTAACTTCTTCAATTTCTTCTGAATTACAAAATCCTAGAGAAGGAATTGAGAAGAATATTCAGACACCCACTACCAAAATCTCAAAACAATCAGAAAACCAAAATCCTGAGTCTCCTGAAGTACAAGATTTAATCCATAAATTGAAAGGATTCTCATTATCTTTAGATGAGTCTGAAATATCTAAAGGTACTGTAAGCTCAAAATTTGTTCCTTCAAAACCTCTTACTAGGCTACAAAGTGAAAAAATTGGTATTCCTCCGAAAGAATTCCCTTTACCTAGTAGAGTCAAGACAAGAAGAACTCAATCGGAATCAGAAAGTGATATAAGTTCTTCATCTCATATTCAATCACCTGTTTCCGAAACCCCAACTCAACAAAGTGCAGTTGTTTCCACATCATCTGCTCAATCATCATCTGCTCAATCGTCATCAATCTCAACATGATCTATTCCAACAAATTCTGTTCCGACACCACCAGTCTCTACTACTTCTTCAAAAGTTGTTACAATAATGGCACAGAGACCATGGGCTAGTCCAGGGGCTGTTAACATGCCTGCACCTTTACATGATTTACCTGACAATCCTGGAAAATGGCTTCCAAAGTTCAGTCCAGAGCTTAACATTCAAGCTGAAGAACACATCAATAACTTTATGTTGGCTGTAAATTTGAATGGAGTCGTAGAAGAAGATGTTGTAGTCAGACTATTCCCTTATACTCTTCAAGGGGCAGCAGGATCCTGGTACTTTTCATTACCTTCAGGATCCATAACAAGTTGGGCCATTTTTGCAGATCATTTTTAACCAAATTTGGAGATGACAAATCAATAGCTACTTTAATCAACGATCTCTCAAATTTGAAGACAGAACCCAAGGAGCCCATTAAATATTTCAACGCTAGATTCAACAAACTCTTGAACAAAATCCACACAGATTCAAGGCCTAGTGAACAAGTCAGAAGTGAATGGTACATAACTGCTTTTCCCTCAAACATAGCAATTTTTGTAGATAGAGCTACAAAACCTACGTTAGCCGAGAATATGAAAGAGGCTATTGCAGTAGAAAAACGAATTATTTCTCTAGAAAAGAAAAATGCTATTGAGGAAAGGAAATCCAAGAAGGTCAGCTTCAAAGATGATTCGAGGAAAAAAGCCAAAGACCCATACGACATGGAAGGTTTACAGAAAGTTCTTAAAACCATGTCGAATGAAATGGTTGAAATAAAAAAACAAGTAGCTGAAACTTCTACCAAAAAACCATTCCGAAATTTCAAAAGAAATCAAGTTGAAACTAAACCTCCCAATTCAATCTCTAATGCAGAATCAGAAGAGGAAGAAGAAGAAGATACATCTCTAGTATCAGATGAAGAAGAAGAGAATGAAGAAATAGCTGAATTGCATGGAATGTGGGATTTTATTCTCCCTAATTTTGATAATGAGGTAGATCAAGAAGCCATGCCTGTAAGTACTAGGAGTAAATCTACATCGGAGCCTGTACAAACAGTTCCTAAAAAGAAAACTACAACTCCAAGTACCAAAGACAAATCCCCTGCAAAGAAAACTTCTCCATTACCTACTCAAAATCAGCCATCTTCTTCTAATCCTCCTACATCAACATCAAAGACTTTGGTGGTATTAGATCCAATGGAATATAGCATTGTTGAAGACATGAAAAAGATTAAAGCCAATATTTCCTTACATGAACTCAACAAACTAAAACACCAGCAGAAGTTGCTATTAAAAGAATTAAATGCTACACCAATTTCTCCTTTACCAAGTGGTGTAGTTGCAAAAGCAGCTAAAGGAACTGGTAAGCCACCAGACAAAGTAGATGCTACTGATACTGTGCTCATTGGAGAAAGATCAAATTCTCAGACTCCTCCTTTTCTTTTGACTTATGAAATGTACAATAAGAATCTACATAATTGTTTAATCGATTCTGGAGCATCCTCTAATATAATGCCTACTTCTGTTTGTGCCAAATTGAATATTGAACCACAGAAATCAGCAGTTCATATTGTTCAATTGGATCGCTCTAAAGTTCAAGTTGTAGGAGAAATCAATTCAGTTACTATCAGACTAGCTTCCGATCCTAGGATTGTCCAAAGAATTGATATTTTAATTGCAGATATTCCTGAATTCTATGGATTAGTCTTAAGCAGGGACTGGTCTGCAAAACTTAATGGTTATATCGCAACTGATTATTCACATATGTGGCTTCCCTACAAAGGGAAACCAAATCAAATCAAAGTTGAACAAGAAAAACATATGATGCACACTGTCACTGAATTTGAACAATCTAATGAGCCTGTGGCATTCAACAACAATATTCTTGGAGGTTATTCTGCTGAGTCATTCCTTGGGAACTTCAAAGCACCACAATCACCCTTTTCTGTAAATACTTTTGTTTCTCAAATAGAAATTTTTTCACAATCTGATTCTTCTAGAATTGTAAATATTTCTGATGTAATTGTAGATAAGCCAATAGATAAATATTTATTTTGGTCATTATATTTTGATGGATCAAAATATAGTGATGGAGCTAGAGCAGGATGCATTTTAATTGATCCAGATGGAGAGAAAACCATGCTATCATGTAAGTTAGAATTTGAGTGTACAAACAATACTGCAGAATATGAAGCCTTGATTCAAGGAATTTATAAAGCTATAGGGTTAAATGTTAAATACTTGAAAGTCTTTGGTGATTCCAAAATTGTCATAAAACAAGTTAGGAATACTATCCATTGCCTTTCAGGACACCTCAAACACTATCAATCCCTAGTCCAAGATCTTACCACTCATTTTTTAGCATTCAATATTTCTTCTAATACTAGGAATCAAAATACATCAGCTGATTTGTTAGCTAATGTTGCATCCAAACTCCTTCCTGCTGAAGATTGCAGTCCTAATAGAGTTTCAGTAGAATTGATTTTTCGCCCATCTGTCCCAGATAATGTCACGAATTGGAGAGTATTCTATCATGATCAAGACATTTTGAATTTCATGACTTCAAAGAAATCATATGATGAACAAATTATTGATGAGGATGATCATGATTTACAAATTGCCTCAAAAGGTAATGAAAATCCCATTCCAAAATCTGTTGTTAAATTGGAGGATTTATATGATATAAAAGACAGATTCAAGAAAGTTACCAATTCTAAACTTCAAAGTTCCACTTTGAAGTTTGAATTAGTAAATCTAGGTTCTTACTCTAATCCTCAAAATATTAATTTAGGACT
The DNA here is from genome assembly GCA_034641835.2 of Pinus albicaulis. Lineage (NCBI taxonomy): Eukaryota > Viridiplantae > Streptophyta > Pinopsida > Pinales > Pinaceae > Pinus > Pinus albicaulis. The sequence continues at coordinate 1,381,735,059 of CM076578.1, read as the reverse complement.
CAATTTAACTCCAGAGGAAAGGAATGCTTTCATTAAACTTCTGAAGAAATATAATTTTTTTTTTCTTGGAATTATGATGATTTAAAAACGTATGATACTTCTGTTATTAAACACACAATTCCAATGCTTCCTGATATTAAACCTATTCAACAGAAGTTAAGAAAGATTCATCCAAATCTCAAAGGTCAAATCAAATCAGAACTTAATAAAATTTTAAAAGCCAAAATCATTTTTCCTGTAAGGCATTCCAATTGGGTTTCCAATACGGTACCTGTAAGGAAGAAAAATGGTGATATAAGAATCTGTATTGATTTTAGAAATTTAAACAAGTCATGTTTAAAAGACAATTTCTCGTTGCCAACCATGGAACAGATACTTCAAAAGGTAGCTGGTTCTGAACTCATGTCCTTTCTTGATGGATTTTCAGGCTATAATCAAGTTTTAGTTCATCCAGATGACAGATTGAAAACAACTTTCAGAACCATATGGGGAACCTATGCTTATCAGAAAATGCCTTTTGGTCTAATTAATATAGGAGCAAATTTCCAAAGAGCCATGGACATAGCATTTAAAGGTCTGATCAATAGATCAGTTGTTATTTATCTTGATGACATAACAGTATTTTCAAAAAAGAGAGCCAATCATCTACATGATCTAAAGCAAATATTTGAAAGATGTAGAAGGTTTGGTATTTCCTTAAATCCAAAGAAATCTTTCTTTGCTTTGGATGAAGGAAAACTCTTAGGATTTTTTGTGTCAAAAGATGGTATATATATAGATCTAGATAGAGTGAAAGAAATTTCTGATATTTCTTTACCTCATAACAAAAAATCCATGCAATCATTTCTTGGGCAAATCAATTTTGTAAAAAGATTCATTCTCGATTTCTCTCAAATTGTTTTACCTATGCAAAATATGATCAAGAAAAATTCAGTATTCAAATGGGGGCATAAAGAGAAAGAAGCCTTTGAGGCAATCAAACAAGCAATCATTAATGCACCAGCATTGAATACCCCTTATTTTTCTAAAGATTTTACTTCGTATACTTTGGCCACCGAAACATGCTATGCTGCTGTTTTAACACAGCTCAATGATCAGAAAATTGAAGCACCAATTTCTTTCTTTAGCTCAAATCTGCAAGGAGCTGAGCTTAATTATTTCGATGTTGAAAAACAAGCATTTTCTTTGTTTAAATCAATCAAACATTTCAGACCTTTTCTCTTAAAAACACATACAAAAATCATTGTCTCATTCTCTGCAGTGAGACAATTATTAATTCAAAAAGAAGTAGGAGAAAAGAGAGCTAACTGGGTAACAACTTTGCAAGAATATGATATTGATATTAAACCAGCTAAGATCGTTAGAGGACAAGGTTTTTGCAGATTATTGGCAGGAGCTCATAACATACCAGAAAATCAAGATCTAAACAATGATATTCAAGTTAGCCAGATAAGTGTTACAGATTCTGAATCTCAGTATGTTGATCTTATCTATTACTTGAAAAATGGGTATGCTCCTTCTAATTTAAACTATAATAAAAAATGTGCTTTAATATTGAAGGCTATTAAATATGAGATCATTGATAATGTGTTATTCATAAAGAATTATGATTCAATCCTATTAAGATGTCTCGAAAAGACTGAAGCTGAAAAGGTGTTGCAGGAATTTCATGATGGACTAGCAGGAGGTCATTTTGGAGGTGATACCACAGCTCACAAAATAATTCATGCTGGTTATTACTGGCCTACCCTTTTTAAAGATATGCATGATTATGTGAGGAAGTGCAAAGTTTGTCAAACTGCTAGTGGAAGACAAAAGAAACTAGCCTTTCCTTTGCAACCAGTAAATATGGAGCAACCATTTGAGCAATGGGGGCTTGATATTATTGGTGAGATAGTACCTCATTCTTCCAAATAGCACAAATACATCCTTACTGCAACAAATTACTTTATGAAATGGGTAGAAGCAATCCCTTTGAAGGTAGCCAATTCTGATAAAATTATTGATTTCATAGATCAATTCATGATAACCAGGTTTGGTGTACCTAACACTCTTGTCTTTAATAATGCATCTTATTTTTCCGGAAATAGTATAATGGAATTTGCAGTCAAAAGAGGTTTTAAATTGAAATATTCAGAAAATTATTATCCACAAGGTAATGGTTTAGCTGAATCCACTAACAAAAATCTTATCAAAATTATTAAAAGGACTATTGATCAAAATCGAAAGAATTGGCACAAGTCTTTAATCTTTGCACTATGGGATGATCGTATTACGCAAAAAGCTTCAATAGGAACTTCACCTTTCAATTTGGTTTATGGAAAAGAAGTTGTGATACCATCAAATCTAGCTCTCCCATCATTAGCCCTAGTGCAATTCATTGAAGAAAATCCTTCTTCATCTATTCAATTGAGATATGATCAAATCATTAAATTAGAAGAAGATAGAGATAAAGCAAAAATTATTCATGAAAAACATCAACAGCTTGTAAAATCTTCTTTTGAAGCAAGTTCTACCGGCTCAAATATTTTGTCAATTTGTGATCTTGTTCTGAAATGCGATAAAGCACATGAAGAAAAAGGTAAGCGTACCAAGTTTCAGAAAATGTGGCTTGGACCATTTCAGATTGCTGAAAAGATAGGCTCAAATACATTCATACTCCAAGATTTAACAGGAAAGAGAGAATCTCTTCCTGTAAATGGGCTTGTCTTGAAGAAATTATTTTCATAAGGAGGTAACCCCTTCTTACTTGTACATATTCCTTTCTGCAAAGTTTTTAATTGTTTTGCAAATAAAGGTTGTTAATAAGTCTCTAATTGACTATTTACTATTAAGAAAATATCTTAGGAAGAATATTATAAATATTTATTTTGTGTAAATAAACAATTTTAAAGAGATGATCACAGTCTTTGGATAGTTTAAAATAAGATTTTAAACTTTGAAAGATTATTCTAATCATTTGCATGATCTTTTGAAAACTTGAGGAAAATGTAAATCATTATAAGTTTATTGAGCAGAGAAAGGTTATCTATAAAAGTAAAGATTTTTCAAAGGCTTGGTACTTAAGAAACTCTGAAAATTGTCATCCATTGATTCTTAAAGATAAAACTAGTTCACCCCATCCATTTAAGTTGTGATTTTTTAGAATGTAATTCTAAGAAATTATACGAAAATTTTAAGAGATAAGAGGTCTCATCACGAGCCTACTTACCATGTTCATAAGAAGTAATAAAACTGACATTACCAATACTGCATATCAAAACAGGGTAATGGCTTATAAATGTAAGACAAGGGGTCTCATCACGAGCCAGCTTGTTCAGTTTAATTACAACTAGTGAATGGCATTGTTATTAACTGGATACCAAACCAGAACAATGGCTCTTAAAAATAAAAAATAAGTAAAAGACAAAAACATGAGATAAAATGTCTTCTGAATTTATCTTTTAAAAAGTCATAATTTTAGTTGGATGGGACAATGAATAAGTTAATGGTTAAAAGGTAAACTTGTCGAGACTATGAACGTTTGCATGCAGTAGAGGCAATGCCTATGACAATAGAGTATATTATAAAAACCAGACATGGAGAAATCCACTTACTTCATTATTAACACCAATCAAAGCTTGAGATAACCCAAAAATGTTTTTATTCTCAAGAAATTAGAAAGAAATTGTAGGTAATTTTTATTCTTTTTCATAGTTAGATTTTATTTTTGATTATACTAAGATAGTTTTCATTATCTATAAAATCTTTACTTACTAGAAATATAGTATTCATTTAATTTTTTCAGAGATAACTGTTTCTTTCAGTGAAACGCCAATTGTTGTACTGTACAACAACCCTCCCTTTTTCCAAAATTTTAGAATAAAATTCATTTATAAATAGGGTCCCTTTTTCTTCTTTTAATATAGGAATAAAAGACTTAAAAATAAAGATTCATTGTTTTGAAAGACTCATTACATATATTTGTTACCAAGTATGTACAAACAAATACAACATTCAAAAACTTCCGATCCGATCAAATATAAAAGACTTTATTATAGAAAATAAATCAATTACAGAAGTCCCATGAACAGTAATCGGAAATCGGAAATCGGAAAAATCTTTGAGAGAAGTTTTACATACATGTTCAAAATATCCGATGCGATTAGACCAATCGCAAATCTCCAATCGCAAAAGATTTAAGTTATGCATTTACATATCTTCGATGCGATGCGATCAATTGCAATCGCATGATCGGAGCACTTTTGATAAATTCTTTGTGATCAATTGAAAATTCCCTGATGCGACACGCTTTATTATAAAACAATTTTCAAAAGGAAATAAACATTTGTTTTGCTTAAATGAGAAGGATCTCTATATGGTAGACCCCACCATATCGCAATCGGGTATCGAAGAAAACCATTGATAATTCTTTTCGATTGAAACTCTCCGATGCGATATACCACCATCTAATCGGAAATCGGAGAAGTTTGCAATCGTAATCGGCAATCGGAGAAATCTGTATTGTGATATATATGTACCATTTGAATACTTCCGATGCGATTGATATTTAATATACTACATTCATCACATTGGAAGAATTCAAAATAGGTAATTTTATAATATTTCACAAGTGCCAAATCTCTAATTGTACATTCCGAATTTAATAAAAAATCAAATGATTATTGGTTTACGATTCTGTTTTGAATACGTGAGTGTGACCCAAACAAAATATTTAAGTGTTACACGGATTCAATAAATAATGAATCATGAACCCATAATTTTTATAATCGTTCTTTTCAAATTGCTTGTTTATCATGACTGAGAGCTTATTGCCTTGCAGAATCAAAGAATGCCAAATCCTTTCATTCACAGACCGAGGGAAACAATATCAGACACAGAAATGTCAAAGAGAACGAGGAGAATGAAGACTGTTGTTGCCGCTAAGTTTATTGAGAGTCCTACAGTCTCGAAGGAAAAAACAGTAAAGCTGAAGCTAGTTACAGATACATCATGTCAAGGGCTAGGTAAAATGACATGGGAAGGAGTTGATAATCTGATTGAGAGTGAAAACCCTAAAGTCACAATGGCAAAGGTATCATTTTCGGATGAAGATAAATCAGATTCTGACTCTGAGATTACTGAGAGAACACTTGCGAATTCATTCCTACATCGAATTGTAGCCAGAGCAAACATCATTCCTTATTATGATGTGATTCGATGGGTCATCGATAGTGTAGAAATTAAGGATAGAATGTTTATTTCAGCTTCTGGAGCATCTTTTGGATCATTCAAAGCAGAATACCTCAAAGCAATGTATCATCTCCCTGATCTGCAGAAGGTATATAATAAAGAATTTGTCAAAGAGTTTGCTAACAGTAATAAAGTTCAATCTGAACCTATCAAAGAATGGATGAAAAATCCTGAAAAGCACAAAAATGAATCATCCGGTATGTATTCAGTAGATTCTCTTTCACCCCCATACTGCTATGCCGTTGCCATGATGTGTAGATTATTTGGCAATATCAATTCTGCTAGGTTTTCTATACAAATGGTTCCTTTAATCCTAGCTGTTGTCAATTCCGAAATTATGGACAGGGCTGTTATTCTTTCTGATAGGATAGCTAATAGGATACTCAAATACAGACAAGATAAAACCACTGGAAATACCACTCCCTTTTTCTTCTACGCTTATATTCTAGACTCTCTTTGTTTTAATTCTGAGTTTCCATTGTTAGGATGGAAATGGACTGCTAAAGATCCCACTCTGATTCATATATATCATAAAATCCTTTGGAAAGTTCATTTCAAAGATCATGTGTATAGAATATGTCATGTTTTCCTTATTCCAGTATTTCAAACCATTTTCAATCGCTTTCGCCCTAGATTCTCTGACAAAGCTAGAAATGACTTATCCTCAATAGGAGATTGGTTTGGAGAAGAAAAATTCATGTATGTCAGGATTTTCGGGAGTATTGTGGAACCCCATGTTCTCCCTCTTTTTGTTCCAGATAAAATTCTAGCCCAGGAAATCTCCTATCAATTGACAGTTGAAGGAATGTCCAAATCTCTGAGCAATAGTAAGAAAAGAATGTGGCCTTCGTTTCAATTAAATTGTGGACATTTTACTTTGAATGACTTCAAGCATGCTGAAAGGGAAGTCGCCAAAATAAAGGGTTTTAAATTGGCAACAATCCTGGGGAGACAATATGATCCTCAAAAGATAGCTTTTAATGTTACTTCTTCAATTTCGATTGCTCGGTTCGAGCATGAACCGGATGAATTTGATGATTTATTTGTTTCATTAGATAACTTTCCTCAAGTTTATAATTTGGCCAAGTCCAAATTACAGAAAGAAGAAACGAATAAATTTATGCTATTTAGAAGTCAAAGATTCTTGAAAGTTCCTCTAGACTAATTGAGAGTTCCTATAAAAGGGTCAGAAACAGAGGATACATCTGGCAAAACAGCAGGAGAAACATCTACCAGTAAGGTCACTACAGAATCGACTACTAAACAGCCCACTGTACATACGGAAAAGGTGAGCACTGATGGTAAACCTGATGTTAAGAAAGGGAATACTGATGGAAAATCCGATGTAAATACTGATCAACAGTCCACAGCTCAAACAGAGAAAGAATGCACAAGTACTGATCCTAATGGCATTAATCAAAAAGGAGGATCAGATAGCAAAACCATTGAGCAGGAAACAAATACAGAGAAATTGGATACACAACTTGGAGGAAGAAAAACTACTGAGAAAATAGTAGACTCTGTTGATCTTAATTTTTCCTCACAATTGTTGAAACAATATAATCAATTTTCTCATCAATTAGGACTGCAGGATAATCCTGAAGAGAAAAATCCAGAAGATCAGGATGTTGAAATCATTCTTGAACATCTTACAGGACAAATTGTGTTGAAAATTGAGGAGATCCCTCCTCTGGATGTATTCTATAGCCCTAAACATAAGGATGTTGTTAAAAGATAGAGAAAAAGAAGGAAGATGGATCAAGACACAATTTTTGCTTCACAGGAAGAATTCATGAATATTTTTTATAAGAATGCCGAAGTGAATCCATCTGAGCATCTCACTAAGTTATCCCAATATTCAGGAGCATACAGTGCTGCGACAATAGATAAGGCTCCAAAGGTTTCTCAGTTAATGACCCAAAAAGATCTCCATATAGCTTTACTTGAAGAACAAGCTAATGAAAATCAGCAGAATATTGCTCAATTGGAACAACAATTACAAGATCAAGAGCTCAGATCTAAAGAGCTAGAAGAACAGCTTGCCACAGAAAAGAAGAAAGTTGATGAACATGCTTTAAGAAAACAACAACAGTTGAATCAAGAAAATTCCAAACTGCAAAGTTTGTTGCAAAATGAGAAGAATACGAAGATTGTGCAAGAAAAAGAACTTCAGGCAACATTAGATAAATTGAAGGATTTCCCTAAATTAAGTGAATTCAAATTCGATGCTCTTGATGTCAATAAACTACTGTCTCAGTAGTTAAATGAATTTTGTACAAAATTAACACAAGCAGAACCATTTTGTGATATCACATCATCCTTGATCCAGGACATGATTACTCTGAGGCAAGAAATTGATGAATCTGATGAAAAGATTTCTGAATTTCTTACTTGGAAAGATACAACAAAAGGAAGAGAAGCTAATCTTCCTAGGATAGAAGAAATACATAAATATATCCTGTTTACAGAGTGGGAACATCAGTTAATGAAAGCCGAGAGAGCTATATCAAGAGCTAGAAGCATGATGGTTAATATAACGCAAATTATCAATGACAACTTGTATGCAATTAATCTCATTTTAGATTGTGTTCCAGGCAGTTTTCCTAAAGTTAAAGAAACCGATTGCAGATGGAAAGAAGAAATAATGAATAAAAGTCAACAGATCAACAAGCTTCAAACCATATCTTGGGACAATATGTGCACTTATCTAATTAAGCCACACAATCAACAAGTAGCTATTAAATTGCTATCAAATGATGTTGATTATTTGATTCCAGAATTCTCTGATGCCACATACGCTGGACAGTTACATTCCAAGATGATTCATCCATCGGAGGTGCAAGACATGCTGAAAATTTGCAACTTGGTTACATTGAACGAGAAGCAAAAGCAATGAATCAGTTCCCCAAAAGATAGCATTTCTGTTTTTAAGTTGATAGATTGTAGCAGTAGTAGTAGGATTTTGTTTTCATGTAATGTCATATTTAAACCCCTCTCATGCATTGGAAAAGGGGTCCTGAGTTGTAATATTTTTGACTTGGAGATTACATTTATGTACTCCACTACCTCTTATATTTTATAAAGGATCACATCTGGTGATTTTATGCGGAATTATCTTTAAAGTCTTGCATTTTTGTACCTTGGATTTGATTTTGCATCGGAATTAAGTGAAGTGTCGGTTCATTTGAAAGATTTTACAGTGATGGTACTTTATCATCCCTTATTCAGTTTCTTTTGTCATATGATATTCGCTTTAAAATTTGCTATCATTTATATATATATTTGGTTTTCACAACGTTTCTTTATATATCATTTTTTAGTATAGTTGAAATGTTATCTTTCATTACTGTATGTAGATGATATACAATGATGAATACAATATGTTAATATAACTCTGTTTAATTTCTTAAAAAAAGTTATCTTTATTTGTTGCTGCACATTTCAATTAAACTTTAATACATTTTTATGGTTATTGTTAAACTGGAATAATTTTAAGTTGTATTCACATATGATACCCGGGTTAATTTTAGAATTTCTTTATCAGTATTTAGATTAAATTAGATAGTTTCATTTTAGTTATTTAGTCCCATTTTCACTCATCCAAATCAACCCATCACCAACACATTAGTTATAAGGAAACTGGTCCTTTCAATCCAGTTGGAGCCACCATACCAAACAGATAAGGAGCTGTCCTAAGGTCCCGACTGGGTGGTTTTCCCCAATGTATGAAGCAGAGATTTTCTAGGCTTCAACACAAAAGAAATTTTTTCATACATGGTGAACCATATGCTACCATTGTGACTTATATTCAACTGCAATGAACATTATTTTGCATGGAAAATATGGCAAACCATTAGTAGCATAGATATACATGAACACCCATACTAAAGAATTGTTTTTGTTAGATAACATGGTCAACCATAGACATCATGGTCAACTACTGTCAACATGTTCATCTCTATTTAACTATGTCAAATAATAATCAACATGCTCAACATGCTCAACCATAGTCATCATCGTAAAATTGGTTAACATGATCAACATTATAATACATGGTAAAAATTAATCAACAATAGTCATCCTTAGTCAACGACGGGAAACCATGGTTACCCTGGTAAAAAATGGCCAGCCATGGTCAACGATGGTCATGGTAAACCATGATATAAATTGGTCAAACGGTCAGACCATGCCCATCCATGGAAAATTATGCTCAATATGTCACACATGCTCAATCATAGCCAACCATAATATATTATATTTCATCATCTACTATACTGAAATGGTTTCAGCCATGGTCAACTAAAGTCAGTATTGTTAATGATAGTGAACCATTGTCTATCATAGTTAATTATAAATAAACATGTATAACCATAGTCTACTATAATTTTACCAAAAACAAAACATGGCCAACGATAACTAGACCATATTATGTTGGCACAACAAACCATATTTAACCATAGTCAAGCATGGTCAACAATTTTCTAATAATGATCTCTACACACATTGAATATCAATTAGCTATTTACTTTTCCAATCATGTTTAACTCATTCAACTATGGGTGACCATTAGTTAACCACGGTCAAACACAATCAATCATGGTCAATAATAGTCAACCGTAAGAAAAAAAAATTTAATATGTCCAACCATAGTAAACTATGGTTAACCATGGTGAAATATAGTGAAATGTGGTTAACCATGGTCAAATATAGTCCAATAAAGTAAATATGACAAACCATTGTCAACCATAGTCATATAGAGTTCAACGTTGATATCCATGGTAAAATATGTTCATCCATTATATACCATATGGTGGGCATAACAAATTATGGTTAAATAAGCTCAACCATGTTCAACTGTAGTCAACCATGAACATGGTCACCCATGGTTGATCATGGTCAACCATGTTCCAGCCATGGATAACCATGGTCAACATTTATGTAGCATCAACGCGACAATTTAAAAATGATAAGCTTTAATGTAACATTATTCCATTATTGTAACACAAATATATTGTTACATTAACTCTTGACCATTGTAAGCCTCACTGAATGATGGCCAACCCTTTTCAACAATTTTCAAGCATTGTCAACCAATGTCAACTATGGTCAACCATGGTCTACTAATATACTCCATGTAATTCTACCATAAAGTAGGACAATTGCATGAATACAGTGGTTGACATATGAATAAAGTTGTTGATAATATTTGTTAATGGAAATTCGTTGGATACATATGGAATCTTTACCGTGTTTATTGAACTTACCGTGTCCCTTTTTTAGAACGAATTTATTACATTGTGTCTTATTTTTTATTATGATCGTTTTAGTGTTAGGTCCCTATATTACTAGTGTAGTCCCTTATTGTTGTTACTGTAGCCCCCTTATTGTTATTGTTGCACCCTTTTAGCCTTCATATTGTTATTATTGTGCCCAATATAAGCCACTATTGTTATTGTTGTGCCCTTATATTATTATTGTTAGTTTGGGTAGGATTATATTGTGACCCCATGGACTCCTATATATAGAAAGGACATTTTTTCATTTGTATCATCCAAGAATTGTTCATTTATGTAATGTAAAGGAGGTTTCCCCATCGAAGTGGAGGATTTATAAGGCATTGATCTCCATTTTCTTCTATTTTTGGAGCTGGTTTCATAACATTTGGTATCAAAGATTTGGATTCTAGTGTTTTGGTGCTTCAAACAAGTCATCATGGAATTTTCGCTATAACATTTTTTCTATGAAGGTTCAGAAGATAAAAATACAACCCATGTGTGAAGAAATCACGAGGAACTTTGTGTAAAAATTTCATATCTTGGTTTGCAATATTTTCGGAGATATGATCTATGGAGGTTAGGGTTTTTGTAGGCTCCTGAATTTCATCTCAAAGAGGTGACCTTAGGAAAATCGTCATAACTCTCTCTCTGAGCATCAGATTGGAATTTTGTTAACATGGGTGACAGAAAATGGATTGTAGTTTCTTGTGTATCAGTTTCAGAGTTGATGGAGGAAACAATGGCACGTGGCATGCTATACAAGCTCGCGCTACTTAACGAGTCCATAATTAGGTAATTGTGAGAGATTGGGCATAAATTTGACTTGAATAATCCAAATTAGGTTAGACATGTGGCATTGGAAACAAGATTCGAAGGGTTAATAAAGGATTGAACATAAAATATTCAAGATCCAAAATTATAAAGATACATCAGTCTCAATATCGATCTCCTCAAAAGCAAGAAAAAGGTGTGTATTGTTTTTCAAATTACATATGTCTTGTTTGAAAATAAGTCTCGAGTGACTCCAAGGACATGTTGAAGCATATATATCAGTATTGGGTTTTAAAATGGCCCCTAAAAAGAATTCAACACCGACTAAGCCCTAAAAATGATCGATAATGACTCATTAAGAGGAAGAATTCCAACGTGATATATCAAAATTACAAGAGAAGGTGCAACAACTTTCGCTCTTGCAAAGAGCAACAACAAATGAAATGGAAGTTTTGAAGAAAGGCGTGGAAGCTAAGATGTACGGTTTGAAGAAAGTTTTCGAGGCTAAGATGGATGGTTTGAAGAATGGCATGGAAGCTAAGATGGATGGCATGGAAGAAAAAATGAAAGACAACTTGGAAGACATGAAGAATGATCTAAAAGAAGACATAGAAGGTTTGAAGGAAGGTTTGACAAAGTTGATACAAGAAATGATTCCTAATGGAAAAAATATAGTAGAGGAAACTCATTATGAGGAAAAAATAAATGCTAATCATGATTTCATAAACTCTAATGTTGGATTAAAGACCCACCATATTCCAAAGATCGATATGAGGAAGTTGGATGGAAAGGATCTTGTAACATGGATACTACAGATGGAGCAATATTTTTATCTCAATAATGTTCAAAATAAACAAAAGGTATGCATTGCAACTTTATATTTAGAACAAATTTCATTTGTATGGTATCAATGACTTTTATCCTATAAAAAAATTTTCACTTGGCCAATTTTTATGGAGGAAATGATAGCACATTATGAGGATGCAAAGAGAAACACCTTCTCTAACAAATTGATAAATATGAAGCAAAAGGGTTCAGTAGTGGAGCACATTGAGGGCTTAAAAACATATAATATAAGGGTAAATGATATTCCATAGGAACACAATATTGATGTCTTCATAGGGACTTTAAAGGATAACATTCAACATGAGGTTCACCTTTGGGAACCTGATTGATTGGAGAAGGCATTCAGGTTGGTAAGAAAATTTGAATGTAAAATTATGGTGACAAGAAAGCCTACCACTCACATCTATAAATATGTAAGTGATGAGACTCCTATACTTCCACAACCTATGAGGTTGACACCTCAACAATTTGAAGAAAAAAGAGAAAAAAGGGCTTTATAGTTGTGATAGAAAATACATTAAGGGTCATAAGTGTCCTGAGAAGAAATTATTTTACATAGATTCCGAAGAGGAGGAAGAAAATGAACAAGAAACTTAAAAAGAAGAAGATATACATTATGAAACAACCCTAGAGGAAGAATAAATGAGTCTGACCATCTCCTCTAATGCATTGGAAGGAATTACCACCTAAATATATGAAGATAGAAGGACATATCAAGAAGAAAAAGTTAATAATATTTATTGATTCGGGTAGTGCCCATAATTTTATTCAGTTTAAGTTAGCCAAGGTATTGAATTTCTTCCTACAACCTGCACTAGAGTCTCAAGTGATGGTTGCAAATGGAGTAACTATAAACTGATCTAGAAAATGCCATAATATCAAGCTAACCATGGGGGAATATATATTGAATATTCCAATACTTTCCATTCCAATGGGAGGTGCTGATGTTGTACTAGGAGCACAATGGTTACAATATTTAGGGATGGTAGCTTTTAATTTTCAAGAATTTTTCTTGAATTTTCTTTTAAAAGGATAGGAAGTTGAATTACAGGGTATTGTAGGAAAGCAGAGAAATATAATAAGCTTTAATGTCATGACAGATCTTCTGAAGAAAGAACAATCAGGCATAATTTCACAATTATGCTTACTAGAAGTTCCAACATCAAAATCTTGTATTTCTCCACATCTCCAAAATGCCTTGGAAAATCATTCCAAGGTGTTTGAAACTACAAAAGGACTCCCACCTATTCATGATCACTATCATGCTATTCATTTTATTCCAGGAAGTGTTCCTCCAAACATCAGACCTTACAGATATCCTTATATACAGAAGAGAGAAATTGAATGCACGATTTCTAAAATGTTAAAGGTTGGTATAATTCAACCTACTCAGAGTTCTTTCTTTGCTCCAGTAGTATTGGTGAATAAGAAGGATGTATCATGGCACATGTGTGAAAATTTATGGAGCTCAGTAAGCTCACTATTAAAGATAAATTTCCCATTCCTGTGGTTGATTAATTATTGGATGAATTACATGGAGCAATTTATTTTACAAAGTTGAATCTTGGTTCAAGATATCATCAAATTAGAATGAAGACTGAAGATATTTCGAAAACAACATTTCGAACTCATGAGGGTAATTATGATTTTTTGGTCATGCATTTTGGCCTTACCAATGCACCTTCTACATTTCAAGGGTTGATGAATTCCATTTTCAAACCTTTCTTTAGAAAATGGGTGTTACTATTTTTTCATGATATACTAATGTACAACAGGCCTTGGAAGGATCATGTTAAACATGTTGATAGGGTTCTCAAACTATTGGATTATGAAAAAACCTCCAAATTTTTCTTTGGATTAGAAGATGTAAAACATCTGGATCATATTGCGTATAAAGAGGGTGTTAAGGTAGACCCTAACAAAATTGAAGCCATTAAGGAATGGAAAGTCCCCACAACTACAAAGTAGTTGTGAGGATTTCTTGGGTTAAGAAGCTATTATCGCAAGTTTGGTAGGAACTATGGAAGAATAACAACACCTATAACAACATCATTGAATACAGATGCATTTTCATGAATTCTTGAAGAAACTAAGGCCTTTAAACATCTTAAAGAGGAAATTTACCTAGAACCGGTCTTAGCTACGCCAGACTTCATAAAAACCTTTATTGTGGACTGTGATGCCTCGGGAAAGGGAATTGGAGTTGTTTTAATGCAAGAAGGAAGACTTTTTTCTTTTCAAAGTAGTCCAATCAAAAGAAAGTATTTATAGAAAGCTATTTATGAGAAGGAAATGTTGGCAATACTACATGCACTAAAGAAATTTCGACCTTACCTAATGGGAAGACACTTCAAGGTAAATAATGATCATTATAGTGTTAAATAGGTTTTGGAACAAAGACTACCTTCACAAGAGCAACAAAAGTGGCTCAAAAAAATGTTGGGTTATGAATTTGAAATCATATACAAAAAATGGAAGCTAAATGTTGTTGCAGATGCACTCTCAAGAAAGGATGAAGAGGTGGAAGCATTTCTTTGTGTCATTTCTATTATCCAAACATATTGGATAACTGAAGCAAGGGATGAATGGAAGAATGAGAAAGAACTGTGGGCACTCATTCAAAATTTGCAACAATATCCTAGTACATCTGATACATTTAGTTGGGAAAATGATTCCTTATGCTACAAATATTGTTTATATCTGTAATAATTCCAAACTAAAAAAAAAAATTATTTTGTAATTTCACACCTCTCTCTTAGGAGGACACTCAGGATTTTAAAAAACTTAGCACAGGGTGAAGAAAGAATATTTTTGGGATGGCATTAAATCAGATATTAAAAATTTTGTGGTGGAATTTCTGGTTTACCAACAAAATAAAGTTGAGACAATTAAGACCTAGAGTCTTCTACAACATTTATTACAAGTCGATGTTGGGAGGAGTTTTCAATGGATTTTATGACATGTTTACCTAATTTCGAAGGAAAGAGTGTCATCATGGTGGTATTTCATATAATTAGCAAGTACGCAAACTTTTTTGCAGTATCTTATCTATTTACAACAAATACAGTTACTACTTCATTTATGGAAACAATTTAAAAGATACATGGAAACCCAAATATTATTGTAAGCGACAGAGATCCCATTTTTACTGGATATTTTTTGATGGAATTATTTTGTTGTTTGGGTGCTCAAATAGCTCATAAGTCATATTATCATCCTCAATCAGATGGGAAAACTGAGGTAGTGAACAAATGTTTGGAAGGATATCTTAATTGTTTTGTATCTTCTAAACAAACACAATGGGTCTAGTGGTTACCTCTAGTTGAATGGTGGTATAACCCTTCCTTCCATACTGCAACAAAAATGACCCCATTTATGGCACTTTATGGATATCATCCACCATCCATCACATCATCTTTAAGATAAAATTCCAAGGTCCAAGTAATGGAAGATCACATCCAGCATGAAAAACAAGTTCTCCAACTCTTAAAGGATAACCTAAATTTGAAACAAGATCAAATAAAAAAACAGGTAGATCAACATCACAACAAGAGAAGTTTTAATGTAGGAGGCTCTGAATTTTTATGGCTACAACCATACAAAAAAATGTCCCTGAAGTAAGCTAAGAAGGATAATAAATTATCGCCAAAGTACTATGGTCCTTACAAGGTGTTGCAAAATATTGGTACTATGGCATACAAATTTTAGCTTCCTGCTTCTTCTTGAGTCGACCCATTTTTCCATGTTTCATGCTTAAAGAAGGTTATAGGTGAAAAAATCCCAATTCAAACAATATTTCCATAACTTGGTGAGGAACGAAAAAATCATATTCAAACCTGAAGCAGTCATGGAGACAAGAAATCGACAGCTACGTAATCAATCAATTTTAGAGTATCTTATCGAGTGGAAGAACTTACCCACAAAATATTTCACATGGGAGGATGAGAGTTTTATACAAAATCATACATAGATACTCAAGGATTGAGGAAAACACTTTTTTGAAGGAAAGGAGCATGTTAGGTCCCTATATTACTAGTTTAGTCCCTTATTGTTGTTAGTGTAGCCCCATTATTTTTTTTTTGTACCCCTGTAGGCCCCATATTGTTATAATTATGCCCCATAAAAGCCACTATTGTTGATTTTGTGCCTTTACATTATTATTTCTAGGTCGGATAGGATTATATTGTGACCCCATGGAATCCTATATATAGAAAGGAGGTTTTTTCATTTGTATCATCCAAGAATAGTTCATTTATGTAATGTAAAGGAGGTTTCCCCCTCTAAGTGGTTGATTTCAAGGGCATTGACCTCTCTTTTCTTCTACTTTGTGAGCTAGTTTCATAACATTTAGAGAAGGAATAGATATGCCAGAATTCTTCCATGAAAGGCATCTATGCCATAGTATATGGCCTAAATCACAATTTTTTTTCTTAAAAAATCCTACCTAAGGAACCATAAGGAAGTAATTTTGTTACGAAATGACTAAAAAATGCACTATTTTTTCCAAATCTCTGTTGATTCTGAATTCTATTACATTTCCTCAATATATATATATATATATATATATATATGTATATTGTGAGTTAATGAGTTTCCACCTAATAAATTAACATTCGAATGCAGAGGAAGGTAGAGTCTATATGTCTCCATAAGTTTTAATATTCAAATCATTATACGAGAGGAGGGTCAAGGCTATATGTATTCATATACATACAATTGAATAGTCAAGTCACTGTACTCAGATGGGTTCTTTGTTAATATTTTATCCACAAATAAAAATACTCTTAAATTAATTTGGTGTATGGCTCGGCCATAACCTTGGTTAAAAAAGAGAAAAAAAATTAAGGTCTCCTAAGTTTGAAGTTGGGTTGAATAATGTTTTGTCTCTACCCTCAACCACTATATTATTTAATTGTTGCTCATGAAATCCATATCATTGGGCCAACTTATAATTCATAGTTAACTAGGTTTGATTCGAGTCATGACATTCAAACAAAAAAAAAGGAATTCGTTATTAAAATTAACATTTTCTAATCTTTGTCATTCTAAAGAATATTTTATATCAATTATATCAATAAAATGATTTACAAGCTTTTCCCTTGATTCAACAAGTTACATACAATAGTCCTATTGGAATTTATCTAACTTCATTCATAGGATACAAGAGTTAGTACCAAGCACAATCAATGATATAGCCCTGAAAAATAATAATGGTATGGAAGTGCTAATTGTTACATTATAATTTAAAAATGTTTTTGTAAAACCTGAATTAAAAACCCAACTTAAATTTTCCTCCAAACCTTTGTACCTTACAAGGATAAATCTAAGAGTTGATTACCTAGGAAAGGGTTCCCATTCTAGGAGAAAGTAAAAGAATGTATAGTTACAATTCAATAATAACAACCATATCATATTGGCTTCAGAATCCTCAATGAACCATGGTCTAGATTGACCCTCACAAACATGCCTCACTTTAGAATTTGACATTAAATAGGATTTTTCCAAGAACTAGTAAAATTTGACATTAGTAACCTAAAAGTTGTTCACTTTCTTTCCTATTTACTATAGCATAATTTAGCCAGAGGTTATTGAAGAAAACATTTGGCATACACATTGATCCTCCCACACTATCCATCGGGCATCCACTTCACATCTCCAAATAATTTCATCATCAATTAGTTGGAATCTCCATTGTCAATAGAACTAAGGATTCCAACAGTACCCTATCGGTTAAGAATGCCAGTAGCACAATTTGTTAGTGGAGCCATCAAAAATCATCTGTACATTTAGAATTTTCACATAATGCATGACAACAGAAAAATACATATGGATATACACCACTAAACCTTGGAATTCAAAACATCTCATCTCATATTTCAATTTCATGAGAATAAGGTTGATTGAATTTGACCCAAATACTTCTATACAATGTCTATTAGAGGAAATTCAATGGTTTGGGCTCTTGTTACTTTCACTGTTAAACGTGGTGCGATGGATTTCCTAAGGAAGTTATTGCATCAAAAGGAAATGGATGAGCCTATGTTGTGAATATCTACTAGGAAGTAACCAATTGGTTGATAAAGCGATAGTTGAGATGCCCAAACATATTATCTCATGGAATTAAAGCTCAGCTTCAGACTGGAATCCAATTTGAGTGCTTACAACTAGGAGGTAAATCACTCCTATGCAACAAATTTCTTAGATACAATCTGATGAAATATAAGGAATCATGTTTATTTTGTATTGTTATTTTTTAAGTCTTTGGATTTGTTTTTTAATATGATATACCTCATGAAAATGAATATAGACATGAGTCGATCTACTAAGTGTGTGAAATGGATAATATTTTCCTCATTTTATTTTATTTTTAAATTCATCGGATGTTATACATTTGATGTGAAGGTTGAGAATATCGATCCATAAATATTTTTTTAGAACAAAATACATGTTGATGAATAACATTAAAAAATTTGCGTCTAGTTTTCACTAACAATTTATTTGGGTGTAGTGGAATTCTATTTCCATTCCTATTTGGTATCCTATTTGGGTAATTAGGTGTTTCATTTGAGATATGATGAATTGATACTTAGCTACCAGTTTTGGGAACATGGTGGCACACTACACAATAATATAGTAATTGTATTAGATGTAAATCCAACCAATTCTACAATGGTAGGACTACTATAAAATCATTTTCTTGTTGACAAATTGTTGAAATATTTGAACTCTCCAACCCATGGACATTTTTACTTTATGTAATTCACTGATGTGGAGATCTATACACCTCAGTTTCTTGTTCAATATATTGATTGATTTCTTGAATTTTATTTTCAAGACCTTCAGTGGATATAACCTTTTCATGATAGTCCCTTTTAAAAATGTACAGCCAAGAAAGAAATTTAAGTAAAGATCATATGAACAAAACTTGTAGAATTGCATATATAGTTAAAATTCAAAGCATCCATATCTACGTAGCGGGTGCCCTAGTGAATGTCAGGTTGATGCAGTAAGAAAAGAACTATCCTGCAGAGATGAAAACTACATTGGAATTCACTATAGTAGTATAATCCCCCTAATTTTGTGGATGATGCTTATGATATATGAAGGGGTAAATTCATCGATTCCATGTATAGAACTAATCCTACAGTCGCTCTAAAAAAGGTGAAAATTGCAGTTATTGGTCTAGCAAACATGTGAATTACCCCTAACAAAATTGAAATATGAGTTTGCATAAATATTTATCCTTCGAAAATGGCCAATTATCCACCCACCCATGCAATAAAATGTTAATAATGACCTCAGTAATGGCCAAGTTCACAAAATATTTTAGTACACCTGAGAATGGTCTAGAGAATAAAAATCATCTGTAATATATGTAAGTACACTAGATATTAATAATTTATTGCTTTACAATTTTTTTTTTTAACTAAAGGTCTTAATCCCTCTCGCTCATCTAAATTGTGTCTTTTAATGATAACTTTCCGTTATATAAATCTAATACTTTTCAATCACATCTTGTAATCCCTACTATTTAAAACATTTTTTAAGCCCATTGATTAGAACTTGGGTAAACACCTCCTACCTACAATAAAAAAATTCCCAATGTCATTGCCTCGATACAGGCTTAAAATTATCTAAACCCTTAAATAAATATGTTATCACTGACCTACTACTACCTATTATGACCCCACCTACCTCTTATTCTCTTGGGTTTCATTTTAATTCCCATAGAAATTAAATTTGAACAAACCTTCTTTTGATGGTTCCTATTTGGAATCATCCATTTCTTTTGTTTTATTTCCACTTACCACTTATTAAATGATCAAAATGAGATGCCCATGTTCAATATTTTTCTTTCAAACTTAGGGAGACTCTCTTTTACTAATGATTGGATGAAATTTTTTGGAGAGTTAAGGGTATAGACTAGTTTAAAGAGTGTATTATGGACTAACCTTTTGATCTCAGAACTGTGTTTTTGTAGGTACTTAAGGATTTTTAAACATTTAATTCAATATTTGATTAATTATAAGTTCATATTGGAGGAAGTGTTTCGAGAGATTGAGTTTATTATTTCCAAATTGGTCAATAAGCATAAAATATTCCAAAGGAAAAATTTTGATAAGGGATTTGGAGTGATATAAAGACCTACTTACAATATCTAAATTGTTAGAAATGGAAAGAATCAAAATCTCTTTTCTAAACCTCGGTGGGTCAGGGAGCTCTAGGAATTTTTTTTAATCCTCCATAGATTCGTCAATGGAATTTCCTGCAGTGGCATCAAAATGGTTTTTGTGACTTGTGCTCAAGCAAGTGTTCAATTCCTGATGGGATTTCCAAAAGTCATAACTTTTTCATCAGCCAATGTAATAGTGGTTGAATTCATAATTTTTGTAGAACCTCTGTCAAGCTCTTTCACTGGCTCAAAGGAGAAGGGGACCAACCACCAAGCTCCATAACCTTTATCCAGCTATTTCACCTCCTCAGTGAAGAAGCGGATGAAACACCAAGCTCCAAAGAAAACCTGGGAGAGGGAGGGGGATTTTGAGGTGCATGTGGAAGTAAAATTATTTCATAAAATTTATGTGGGTCTTTAATTCCATATTTAAATTAAGGAGGAGATGCACAAGATCCACCTAGGTGTCTTGTTCCCCTGTAGAAAACCCCAAAAGTCTCATGGATTTGTGCAAAATCCATTTTGAGTCCCAGGAACATTGGAAGATCCCATTTGGGATTCATTAATAGCCTTAAAAAGTTTTTTCAAATCCTTGGGAACACTAGTCATCTTCTTAAAGCATGAGATCCTAAACATAGAAAAAATTAAACATAAATATATTGACTTACGAGGCTAAAAAAAGTGGAACTCCTGATGAAACCATGGTCTCCATTGTTCAAAGCCGGCTCTAGAATTCAAAATTTATTTTCCAATTAACCATAACTTCATCTTCTACAAGCTCCTCGAGGTAGTTCAATCCTTGTATAAGAAAGCCTAGCTTAGTATTATGGAAAAGGGGATAAAAGGAGATTCTTAGTTTCGAAATCTAGCTAGTTCAATAAGTTCATTGGTGATCCAACAGAATGAATAAATGGATTCACCTATATAATATGCAACTAGAGTTGCAAATAAGTTGAATACCAGAAGAAAATCATAATGGAGGTTTCATATATGCACCACCCATCTTAAAATTTTATCCAGTGACATGGTATGTGAGATTTTTACTAAATTTCTTAAAAAATGTCTTAATTTTCCCTTACATTACCCCTGTATGTAGTAGTAATAATTCATATGAATTTTTTGAGATAAAATGAAATTTTAAGGAAAAATGATAATTTTGTCTTAAATAAATGTCTTAAAATCCACATTTGTGTATTAGTGTAAATTCCACATCCAATGAATACCCACCCTACATAATTTTGAGTATACCTACATCGAAAAAAAATGAAAATACATGTCAAAGACATGTTTACCATGTTTTTTCATGTACTTTTAATTTCTTTCAATGTGGATCTCCTCATAAGTATGCGGAGTGGGTATTCGTTGGATGTGGAATTTAATTCTATATCCAACGGGTGTCTATGATTGATATTTTAGTAATCATATAAGGAATTTAATTCTATGTGGAAAATAAAATAACTTCTTATTTTCTCTCCAAACATTCACCCCTAGGGATGGAATCATCGTCTTGAATCTTATTGGTTATTTTAAAGTGAATTTTCTTAGTACATTTTTTTAGGCCCATTTTTTACATCCAAATTTACGCAATGGCTTTTGAATCATTAGTCTCATCCTTTGTGCTAACTTAGTTTTGATGACTTAAATTTTAGAAGATAATATGGTTTTCATATCTAGAGTAGGTTTCATATGAAGAAGCCAATATGATCCACATTATCAGAGCTCATACTCTCACCATTTTGGTAACCATGATATAGTTGGAGTCACTATATTTGACATATGATTCCAAAGTATTATTGTTTCTATTTATATTTCCAAAATATTCATTGTTTCTCAAACATAGTGGAAGCATAAGGTCTCATGCAAATACATTCTTGGATCAAAAGTTAAGATTTGTGACGTGTGTGTAAATTTAAAGGATTGATATTTATGGAAGAGAAATCTTGTGGTTAAATATATAAAATGATCTCAACATGAGCTTTCATTATTTTGAGACACTTCTGTCTAAGACGAACTGTGAAAGATTTGCAAGAGATATATTGTGGTTTATGTGAAGAGAGAAGACATATACTAGCTATTGTATATTGTGTTGTGGTTCATATAAGGGATACATTTTGGTCTCGATTACCAACAATTATTATTCCCCATAATTTGATACATCCATTCTTCAAAAGAGTCCTAAATACTAACACATCCATCCATGTAAATCGACCATATTAATGTTGCATCCAACCAGGGAGAATTTTAATATTGTTTTTTAATCTCTATCCATGAAAAGGAAGTATGGAATTTCTTCCTCGATGGGACAAATGTCAGCTATTGGTATTTGTTGTTAGAATTCCAAAGCTAGCTAAAGAAGATGGGATCTGTACCAACTTGGGGTAAAATTTGGGTGGTATATGCACTATATTCACAAGATTAATTTGTCGAGTACTGTAATAATGATGGCATATGATGACATGTTTTCTGATTTTTATTTTGCTTGATTGTAATTCCATTCTACATTTTGAGAAGAGAAAAATTGTCGAGGAAATTTTGCTAGAAGAACTTGCCAAGTGTATATATGCACTTGTCAAGCCTTGCAGAAGTATTTAAGTGATAGGCACTAAATATTTTTCCCATTCTTGTTGAGTCTCCTAGTATAGAAAGAAAGGAAACATATGAATTTTTTATTTCCAAATATGTGTACAATCGATGAATTTTATCTCTTCAGACACTAGATCGAAAAGAAATGAACATCATGGAATCGAGAGAGATAAATTATTTTAAATATTAACTATGGGTTAAATGTGCACCCCCTAGTGTTTCAACATCAATGTGGCGGGGGGGGGGGGGGGGGATGGTGGGGATCTAAGCCTATACTGCTCCCTTGAAATTGATAGTGGAATTTAATTATCCCCCTTAACCTCTCATTTTAAACACACCATAGTGGAGGGGGGGTCCACATTCTACTCGTTTCAAACGAATATTTTTAGCCCAATATATTTTCTATTTCATAAATTATATTAAATTATTTTGGAAATTATAAGGATAATGTGTGGTAGTTTAAGGAATATATATTTATTCAAGTAATCAAAACAATATCTATATGAAAATTTGTGACATTTACTTGAATACTAATTTCTAACTTCTTACCCTAAAGAAAATAATTTAAAATATCAATTTTATAAATAAATGGAACTTATGTTTCCAGCAATAATAAAATTATAGGAGGAAGAAATTGGAGAAAAAAAACTTGGGGAGGGGTGGGGGGAATTGTAATCACCTTGGGAAACTGTAATACTATAACTCTAGAGATAATTTGCTAATGATTATAACTTAAAATAATTCACGACATGTTCTTCTTTTTTTGTGGGATTTATGTATTTCAAATAATATTGTTCCTTGTATATATTTATGATTTTCAAATTAATTTAGTATTACTAGAACTGTGGAAAAATCTTCATTGGAAGAGGAAACCATGTAACGAATGTAAGAATCAGATATTAGTGGGAAATATATCTTATTTCGAACACTCCTATGATGTCTTAATGAAGTATTTCCAATATTAGTTTGAAAATTAGGAATCAATATGTTTCCTTGGACCTTGAAATATTAAGTGTTCAAGGAATATTCATCTCAGAATTTTGATTTTTAAGCTCATTGTTGATTTCCTAAAATAATTGAATTCTAGTTCTCCTTTCATTTTCTTCCATTTCTTATTAAAATTTTAAAACTACCTGTTGTGGATGATTTGGCCTTGGTTAGGGGTTAAAAGATAAATGTTTATACCAAGAAGGAATAAACCCAATTTCTTCCCAATTTCAATTCATGAAGTTTCAATGACTCCTCTATATACGAGACTTGTCTCAAGGTTAAGAACATGGCCTATATTATCCCTAAGTTTCATTGAATATTTATTGGGAAATAATTTCCATTGAATTTGTGTGAGGTTTACAAACAACCAATAAGGGACATGAATACTTGTCCATGGTAATTGATAAGTTATAGAATATATGCATTCTCATGATATATACAAATACCTTTACATGGGGTAAGGAAAAACAATACTTTTCTTTGAATAAGTCAATATGCACTTTAGAATATTAATGAACATAAATTCAGACATGGAGACCATATTTCTCAAAGAATTTTGGAATACATTGTGGGAGAGTATGGACATATAATTGAATAATATCTAACAATCCATACATAAATGAATGGGAAAACATAAGTATATAATACAACTTTGATACAAAATTTGAAGGGTTATAATAAGAAGCATCAAGAGTCCTCACATGAAAATGTAGTCCTTGTATAACACACCTATAGTAAATTAGTCCACACTTCAATTGTTAATACAACATTTGATACTTTTTTTTGGTTGTTTAGACCTCACCTTTATGCATAGTAGATGGAAATCAAGGAGGAGTGAAGGAGGATCTCTCAGGGGATACTTTAAGAGTAGAAATATTTATTGAGATGATGAGGAATATCTATGTATAGTTACATGAGGTATTTAATACGTCATAAGAGTAACATATGATTGGGCATGATCAAAACGTAATAGAGAGGTCATTTAGGGAGGGAGATATATTATTATAGTCGAACAAGGAGAGGTTATAGGGTGTTGGTAAGAAAATGAAGACTGTATGAGATGTTCCTTTTAAGATATTGGAAAAGGTGGAACATAATGCATACAAAGTAAATATAATCCCATATTTGTGCATTTAGTAAATGGTGAATGTTCAAAATCCAAAACCCTATGAGCCCTCCATGTCGGATTACGAAGTGGAGGAGGTCCTACCTCCCATAAAGAAATTAACTCCATATCCTCAAGTAGAGTTTAAAAAGGGTACATTTTTTAAAAATATGTGTAGAACTACTAAATATGTGCAACATATATATTTGGTGGATTATATTGATAGGATAGATTAAAGACATGGCTAAATGGTACATGAGGGAGAAGGTAGAGAAAAATTTCCTTGCATTAGTCATTAAATATTTTGAGCGAAAAAACCTATGAAGATGGAGAGGTATGATATCGATTAGAGAATTATATTATTTTTTAGCCATCTCAATGGTTTTGGAGTGGAAATATTGAAGGATTCAACTTATAGGGCCATTTTAATGATGGGACCCATATTGGAGAATTTGGGAATGAAACCTTTTGGAGGTAGACTAAGGAAATAAACAAAGTTTTTTTTGTTTCAATAAGATATTTCTTATACCGATTACCTTCGGTATCTTCAACACTCGAAGACCTTTCAAATGGTCTAAGGAATATGTCAATTGGAGTATGTATGTAAACATCATTCCACTTGGAAATTTACATTCCTATTTTCCCACCATTATTTGAGAGGATGCCACATCAAATCCCAAGACTCATGGAAAAGTAACTAACCACATGGAGACTAGCAAGAATACTCCAAAAGAGTTAACGTTGAAACTCTAGTTGAGACTTGGAGGAGGAAATATGAAACCCTAATTTTCTATTGACTTGTGTTATGATTGAACCACTAAGAGGAAAAGGGTCTCGATTCAATTTGAGTGAATTTTGTTCCATAGCAGATAAAATTAGCTAAGAGTGGATATAGAGAGAGATAGAATATAAGGGGTTTGTATTTTATAGAAACCCACAAGTCATAGGTCTCAGGAAAATCCATAGAGAGTTCCTTCTTTTTTGTATTTGCATCATTTCCATTTCAAACAAAAGAGAGAAGATAAACCTTACCTTCCATCAACTATTTCCGCCAAAATGGTTTCCCATTACATATGTTGTTCTTCATTATGATTGGTGTTTATTTGTATCTCATTCTTCTTAATTTTCTATATTTTGTCTATTGCATGTGTAAACAACAAAACCAATAAAACAAATTTTAAATCTTAAGGAATTCACCCTTCATACTATATATATTTTGGTTTACTTTAATAGATCTATTTTGGTGATCTATTTAGTGAAATATCCATGATAATTTACAGATCAAGAAAATTATACTCAAAGAGAATTAAACTAAATTTTAAAATTATACTCAAAGAGAATTAAACTAAATTTTAAATATCTTTATCTCATTGTAGCATGCCTAGAAAGAAAATATTTCCAAAAGGGAAATATCACAATTTAAAAAAAAAAAATAGACTATTCAAAATTCTCAGGATTTTTTTGTCATTTGCCTATGAGATTAAACTTCCACACAACATTGAAATGTCATCAAATTTCAATGTTTCACATTTTCACCTCTAGAAGGGAGAGGATATAATTTTAGTTTACGCAACTGAAAGTGATAAATTTTGGACCATTGAATGAGAAAATTTACTATTTAAAGCAACATAGAAAGAAATTGAAGTAGTTTAGGATAAAAGGGGGCGAGAAATACTAGAGATGAATAAAACTTTCATTTCTTAATCTCGTGAAATCATCAAACACTTTATAGGAATCCACATGGATGATAGCAACATAAATATCCTATTATGGAAAGAATATTGAAAAACTCAGGGGATACAACACATGAACTAGTTTTCCTTTCCTCTAGGAACATATTTCAAAAATGAGATTAGTGGTTTACCTCTATAAGCTCTTAGAAATTTATGAGAGAAAGCCTTAAAGTAATGAAATCTTAATTTTTTTATTTTCCTATGATTATCATCATCTATAAAATACTAGTTCTGTTTTCGAAAAGAGTGTGCTTTTTCATGTAACATAAGAAATATTTGTATAGTGTGAATTAGAAATTTATTTGAAATTTTCCTATATTTGGAGGATATAAATTATGTATATATAAAAATACGTGTTATATATATATAAATAAAAACCCTAAGCATCAATACACAAGAGTGAGAATATTATGAATAGAATGAATATCAACAATAATAAAGGAAAATGTTATATTACTTAATTTTTATTTTTAGACATTGAACAATATTTGTATCACAACTTGATCCTCTTAATTTTTTTATTTATTATATTTTTTTATTTCAATGTTTTTTTCATTCAAATATGAAAAGGAATTGGTAATTTATAAGTGAAATTGGACAAGGTTTGAATAGTGATTGTAACAAGAGGTTAATAAATCCTACACTTCCTTGCAAACTAAGGTTAGAAAAATTGCTACTTTTAGTGTCTTACGTTTTAATTTGCTAGGCTTATCCGAAAAAGAAAAAAAATATTAGTGGTGTTACATCCTGGTCACCTTATATATCAATCAATAGAAACGTATACTGATGTGTTTTGTTACCATTTCCATTGCCTAAGTCCTATCAACTAGACTACAAACCTTTTGTACTCATTCCTCGATGGTCCTAAACTTCTTAGTGCTTGATTAAGAAAAGGAGCTTAAAATAATTGAGATCCATTATTTCATGTTTCATCAAGTAGAACAATGAAAGGTATGAATTCAAAGTTATAATTTCCCTAGAGAATAGATGCCTAAATAACAAAATATAATAGTGTTTAATATAGCTATATTTGATGAGTTGACATTCATTTAACTGAAATAGTGGAAAGAATGAGGTTCATGTTTTGTTTCTTATAGTGTTCAGGTGGCCATGCGAGCTAGTGAGTGGTTATGGAAATTGATGGGAAATTATGTTATGTTATTTTACAATCTGTCAACTAGGTTGGATTCCAAAGAGTAGGGATAATAAGAAATTTTAATTGGTAGCTCTATGGCCAATTAACAAAAGTAGAAAGCAGGATTTCAAAATCTAGCTAAAAATTTGTGTTAACTAATAGGAATTTTCGGAATTTGTAGAATAATATACGACTTCCATAGAATAGGAAATTTAAAATCACAACTAAAGGAGACATAAAAAAAGAGTTAAGTAAGGGATTCAATATAAGTCTAGTAGTGGCACACCCTCCTATATGTGGAGTGGGATTTGTTTTGCATCTTTCTGCAATGCATTATTTCCTTCTCTTGTATGCCCCTAGTTGCATATCTAATAAGGAAGTTGAAAGTTTTATTTATTTAGATGTTGTTGTATATTGTACAATTGATGGGAATTTCTAAGGTTTAGATTATGGGTGATTCTTAGGTGGTAATTGATTGGGCTTCACTTAAAAATAACATCCAAGTGGTTAGCCTCCAATCCATGCTCCACTAAAATCGGAAGACCATATGTAGTTTCAAGTGTATCCCTTTTTACTATATTCTAAGAGAAATCAACAACTAAATTCACAAGCTATCTAAAGAGGAACTTACTTTTGATAGAGAAACTCTTTGGTACTTTTTTAATTTTCTATTTTTTTTAATGATATTTTTAATTAGAATCTTAAGAAAGAAATGATATATTTTAAAATTGTTTATTTGAGTAAATGGTTGTACTAAGATACTATTAGAGTTATCTTCTTACTCACGGTAATCAACACACAACATAACAAAATAAAAATAAAAATCCAAAGATAAAAAATTCCAAAAATGGTTAAACATGATGCTTTAAATGTTCACTAAAAACATATTTATACATATAGTTTATTAAACTGTAAAAAAATTTAAACATAATTTTATGCAAATAGCTAAAAAAAAAAAAAAATTATCGAGATCTAATTAATTTAAAATAATCAATCTCTAACAACTAAATCTTTTATAAAGCTTTATGAATTACACTAACAACTCAATCTTTTATAGAGCTTTGTGAATTACACTAATTACCAATAGAAATTAAACTATGTAAGATATATTTCTATAGATAATAAAAACTTAATTCATCTAAGTCTAATGCTTTTAAAGTTTATAAATTTGGTGTGAAACTGTTTCTCCAAGTGGAATATTTGCAGTAGTTTAAAATTAAATATATAATTTTAATTGAAATATATAGCCGAATTAAAATATCTATATTATATATTAAATAATTTGAAATAGAAGAAAATAAGATAAATTATGATTTAAATAAATGTAAATTATAATAATTAAATGAATATATAGTTTTTGAATCTCAACGAAATTCTAAAATGATGTTTTGTGATACTTCAGTTATTGAAATGGCCCATATGTAAACTAAAAAATTAAAAAGCATGAATGGTGTTCAATAATAATGGGTCTCTCTGTTTGCTTGTGTGGCCTGAGCGTTTAGACCTAGCCTTGCAATTGGAATGTTATGTGCCGTGGCTACACCTATAACCTTGCGCTCGTCGACTAAAAGACAATCATTTCCTTGGACAAGTCCAACACCTGACTCATTGCCCCAAATGTATACACAACCAATTTTATTTTTCTACATGGGCAGGCCAATCGCACTGCTGCATACTTTCTTGCTTATGCTGCATTTCTTGTCTCCATCCCTACAACTACGAGAGCTGTTTAATCGCGAGAGTTGTTTAATCATGGAAGATTTAAAAAATATATATATATTTGGCTTTTTCTTTTTTCTTTTTTTAAATCTATTAGGAATTCATTGAAATTACAAGTTTGATGGGTAACCACTGCCAGTCTTAAGAGTTTTTCAGGTTGCTGAATTCATATACAATCAAAAAACACTCCATTATTATACTCTTGTGCATTGATTCACAGATTCGCTTCCCCATAATCATGTGATGGAATTGTGGGGCTATATGTAATAAGAAAGAGAATTGTCTTTAGTGTGACTTTTTAGAGATTCTAGTGTCAGAATCAGGGGAAATTTTTTGACCTGAAATATTGATTTGTGTTATTTTTTGACAGTATATATGGATTCAATACCCTCAAAAACCTTTAAGATACTTTGATTGTGTGGTAGTTACCCATCCAAATTTCAACAAATTCCTGCTGAATTTTATAGATCTCAAAAACTTTAAAATTTTTTTCCAAAAAATCACACTAAATACAACTCAATAAAAGAATAAAATAAAAGTTATTGATCCTGAGTTTGTCCATGAAATGCTTGGTTGTAGTTGAACTTTTCGTGTTGCTAGGATAGTTATTCGTTGACTATAACGGGCCACTTACGGAATTCTCCACGATTTCGCAATTGCACATCTCTCGTAGTTGTAGGGATGGAGACAAGAAATGCATCATCATCAAAAATTTCCAAAAATAACACTAAATACAACTCATTTAAGTTGTGTTATGAAGGGTAGATTTAGATTTTGTACTTACATGCAAATTTAGTTTTTTAGTGTGGAATTAGGATTTTTGTTAATATTTATAATTTAAATAATTATCTGAGATATATTTGTATAAATTAGATAATTTATATAATATTATTTTGATTTTATATTTATTGATGTTCTATTTTTATTGAATATCTTATCACAAAATGGAATATGAAATATTGCTAATTTTATTTGATGTAATAGTATCACAACATATTAAATAATATAAAGCTATTATTTGTAACGACTCCCATCCAACACCGAAATTATTTTTTTCTCTAAGTTTTCTCACCTATCCCACTTTTTCATCATCTCTTTTTTCATTAATATTTGACGAAATTTGTTTTTAATAAGGAAGAGTGAACATTACTCTTATAATTCATCTTTAAGAGATTACAATATTAATACTTAACTACTGTATTAATATTACTAAGGAAAAAAGGTTTATCGAATAGTAATATACTTCCTTTTCCAAATGTTTTTCATACTCCAATTATACCCTTCACTCAATTTTATATCTTCATATCATTGTAAAAGAAAGGTATTATACCGAATAATTGTCCCCTAAACAATATCAGTTTAATTTTAACAATTATATGTTATCTCACAATTATATTTTATTTCTCATTAATGGAGTATTATATTGCCATAGTTATATTTCTAAGGTTGTAGATATACTTATTTTTCTTACATATCTCGATACACATATATTATTGAACCAATCATTCGATTTTCCTCTTATTTATATGTAAGAACGATTACCTTTGTATCCAGACTATGAATTTGATTCATAATACATGGTATTCAGTTCGATCATTATAACTTTAATTAACTTTATTCTATCTGATGATAATTTTCTTCATATCAGAACTAAATGCGAGAATCTTGGTACCGCAGAGTATGACATATAATATTTACGTTACACCAGAAGCTTTCCTCCTTGGTACCCATTGGAATATTACTCTGTAATGGAATTTATGGTAGTCGTATCGTTACGACTCTTTTGCATTTATGTGACAAGAATTGAACAGTTGTAATAGTAATATTTAATTGTTTTTATGTCACTTTCCCATGTGATCAGGTACGATACATTAACTTGTAAATCCTTTCTGTTCGATTCATAGGATTTATTATTAGTTTTGATTTAAGACGCTACCCAACACCAAAGGTTGTAGCATCGATCCCCATATCTCTTCCCAGATGTTACCACATGGACGGTAAGATCTACATGGGTCTTAGGGTTTCGTTTAGTAATAAAATTTTCTTGACGCCATTATGTTCCTTTTTCTAGTTATCATTTTCATCGTTATTTCCACAGAGCTTAACAGAGAGGTTCGATTTCATCCCTATACAAGCTCGACTTGTCTCAGGTAATGGAAACTTCATTTTGGCTTGTGTTATTATTCGCTTTCTTATTAATTCATAGCCGAGAATGGTTCTGCCATCTCTCTGATTCAAGTTGTTTAATTTGCATCAATCGTTATAGACCTTTTGGAATTTATCCAACGTTTTCATTTCTTATTCCATGTCTGAGTTAAATTTTAATTTATTATTATGGTTGACTGATGACCATTCCATTCAATTTCATTCTGTTCGTTTCTCATACTATTTATTGTTTCTTCCCATTCAAATTTTGTTTTCTTTGGGGAAGGTCACCACCACTGTAATCGATTCGTTAAGGTCAATTTTCTGAGTGTGAACTCATTGCACCATGAGTAATAGATACCGAGTTATCGTGACTCTATTCTCATTTGTCTTCAGCAATTAGTTTCTCAGGTAATTTATTTAAATTGGTAGTAATTTTGATATTTTTACTTTTCTTGCCGAAATTATGGGAGTTTTTTTGTATTTCTAATCCCTCCTCATCTTTACAGAGAATTTCTAAATATTCGTTGTTGTCAATGGGGTATGTTTATGCCCATTCTTGCTCTGTTAATCCATATTAAATTTTTATTACTATGCGTTTTGGTTTATATACTTATTTATATATATGTGAATGCTTACTTACCTCTGTTTGGTTGCAGGTAAGTTTCTCCACTTTGGTGGGTTTTCATTTGGAGAAGAACGCATGTAATTTTTACATGGAACGACTGTTAACAATGCTTCTTTCGTTTGACATAGGTTGGTCTGTGCACCTCTTTCTAATTTCGTATTGGGAATAATATTTCCCAAGTGTCTGCTTAGTGGTTTCTATGGATTCGTATTAGTATGAATAGTAACTTCAATTAATTTCTCTAGGGAAATTACACTATTTATTTTTGTAATTTATATTAACAGAACTCTGGAGATTTAAAAAAATTAATCTCTAAACAATAATTATTTACTGATACTTTCCAGTAGTTTATTCCATATAATTTATTATTTACAAAATGATGAATTAGTTCTCTATCTAATCTTATTAGGAAATTTATACTGATATTCTGAACTTCTTAAATTAAAATTGTTTTTAATGTTCTGAATAATTGTTTTTGTGATATCCTAAAGGGATATTTTGATGAATACATTTAGCTAAGTTTTAATTTAATTTATATTTACACAATGAAATCATATATATTTACAT
The DNA here is from genome assembly GCA_034641835.2 of Pinus albicaulis. Taxonomy (NCBI): domain Eukaryota; kingdom Viridiplantae; phylum Streptophyta; class Pinopsida; order Pinales; family Pinaceae; genus Pinus; species Pinus albicaulis. The sequence goes on along the minus strand of CM076578.1, from coordinate 1,381,702,156 downwards.
ATAATTGTAGAAATTCTATAAATGATATGTTATACATCTGAAATTCTCCTGATCACACACTATTTGACTTCATGGACAATATAGAATCTCTTCTACCATTGATCATTACTTGCGGAAATAATATCAATTGCATGTACACATTAAAACCATAAAAATTCACACATATTAACACAGTAATTTATGGGAAAGCTTAAAGCTAAAAACCCCCAACTATCTGTATATTATATGTAACAGATATCATGTAACAATCATAATACAAAGCTCCTCACAAGCTCTCAGTACAATCTCCAATTTCTATACACTGATCAGGTCCGATCTAGAAAATCCCATGCACCGGTCTTTGCCACTTACTAGCCTGCCTCTTCTGCGCAATCACTGCTGAAGAATGGCTCTAAATGAAATCGAATTGGTCTGTCCTTTATGAAGCAGTCCTAATTGGAATCTCCAACCAATGTGTGTTGCAAATCATGCAACACTATAGTCACAACTGATAGTCACACTGCTCTTTCACCTACCTCTTCACTGGTCTCCACTGAAATTGTCCATGCACTGTAGTTAACTGATGTATTCTTTAGTTGATTAATGATTTAATAATTAGTGAATTAATTAATAATTAATTCACGCCACTCTCACTAGTGTATCAATGAGTTAGACTAGATACAACTAGCTCAACTATGTTTAACTAAGTTAAACTGAACACAACTCCACAAACTACCTCAATAACTCCACCTAACTCTGTCACATGAGTTCTAACTGAAGTATCCATGCAATAGCTCCACTTAACCCTCAAGAATAGTGTAATTCCTTCTGTCAGCTCCTGTGCCACATCTGTGCACTTAACTGAAGTGCTCAAAGAGAATAAGATAATGTTTATAGTTCAAATATTATTAAGAGCTAATAATATTCGACATATCTATTTTTAGACTAGCAATATAAAAATAGATTCCGCCCAATATGTCTAAAAATAGAAGTCCATCTATTTTTCCAACTTGACCAACCATCCACAAATAGCATCCTGCAACTCATAGAATATGATCGACATGTCTAAAAATAGACATTGTCTAAAAATAGACTTGCGCCAAAAATAGCCTGGCCCACTTAGTGAAGGCGACTTCTTTCCACTGAGATCATCATCCTGTTGCAATCTCAAAACTCCCTCTCAACAAGGTAGGGATTATCTGCCACCTTGATCCTGCCCCTGTGGTATTCGAATTTTCTCCTGGTGAGTGCCTTTGTCAAGATATTAGTATCTTTATCCTCCATAGGAATGTAAGAAAGTAACATGATCTTCCGCTGCACACAATCTCTGATATGATGATATCGGTCTGTGAAGCCATGCCGTCTCAACTCATCCTCCTGTCTGTACCATGATCCATATCCTGATGTGCCTCTGAGATATCTCAATATATGCTTTCTTTCCTTCCAAAAGAGCTTGGTAGGCTTAACCATAGCTTGTGAAAGTTGGTTAACATCGTAGCATATTTCAGGTCATGTATTAACTAGATACATAAGCGACCCCACCAACTGTCGGTAAACAATGGCATTCACTACCTCTCCCGATGTAGCATCCTCTTTCCTCCAACCACCAGGAATAGGAGTGTCGATAGGCTTGCAACCATGCATGTTGAACTTCTCCAGTATCTTCCGGGCATACTTGCCTTGAGACAAAAACAATCCATCACTGCGCCGCCAAATTTCCAATCCCAGGAAATAATGAAGGAGGCCCAGGTCCTTCATCTCAAACTCTTTTGCAAGATCAACCTTGCATGAAAGTATCAACTGTTCATCACCGGTCAGTATCAAATCATCTACATAAAGTACAATGATCAACAAGTTACCCTCAACCACTATCTGGTATAGGTTGGGATCCACCTCGCTCTTGGTAAAACCAAGTCTAGTGAAATAACTATCAATCCATGTGTACCAAGCACAAGGTGCTTGTTTCAACCCATACAACGCTCTTTTGAGCCTCCACACATGTGACTCACTACTGAAAATCTCGAAACCTTCAGGCTGCTCTATGTACACCTCCTCCTCAATAATTCCATTGAGGAATGTAGTCTTCACATCCATCTAATGAATGTGCCACCCCATCTGCACTGAGAGATCAAGAATCGTCTATATGCAAGAATACCTTGTGACAGGTGCAAAGGTTTCCTCATAATCGATCCCCTCAATCTGTGAGAAGCCTCGGGCAACAAATATTGCCTTATACTTCTCGACGCTCCCGTTAGCAGCTTGCTTCACTTTGTAGATCCATCTCAAACCTACCACTGATTTCCCTTCTGGCCTTGGAAAAATCTCCCATGCATTGTTTCTAACAATCAAATCATACTCTTCCACCATGGCATCTACCCATGCTGGGTCCTCCACAGCTTCCTCGAAAGAGGATGGCTCTGTCACGATACACTTGCTCATCAGAGCCATCTATCTAGTATATCGGTCAGGTGACTGTCTCTGTCTGCGCAGTGACGTAGGTGCTCCTACAATCTTCTCTACATCATGATTGAGTCGCTCACCTTCTGTAGTGCACTTCTGCCCTCTGATGGTTGGCACTGCATGAGTGGTTTCTTCCACTCCATGAACCTCCTCTTGTGGTTGATCAACGTCTTAAGGCTCATCCTTAGGAACTAATAGCTCCTCATCTGCATGCAAGTGTGGCTCCCTCTCAAACGAACACTTCATGGCTTTCTCCTCATGAAATTTGATATCCCGTCGCACAACAGTCTTCGAATTGTCTAGAAAATACACACGATAGTTGTGGGGTGTATCAGTGTACCCCACAAATATCCCAACCTCTGCAGTTGGCTCCAACTTCTTCCTGGCATCCTTTCTCACATGAATGTAAACAGGTGAGCCAAAAATCTTCAAATGAGAAATATCAGGCTTCTTACCAGAAAAAGCCTCTTCAGGTGTACTCATGCCAAGTACTCTGTGAGGATAATGGTTTTTCACATAAACCGATGTATTGCATGACTTAGCCCACAAGTGTATGGGAAGGCCCTAATCATGCAACATCGTCCATGTATCACCCACGATCGTTATGTTCTTTTGTTCCGCGACCCCATTCTATTGTGGGTTATGAGGCACTATGAGCTCCCTTCGAATTCCTTCTGTGCTGCAAAAGTCTTTGAATTCACCACCATTGTCGCTCCTAAGAGCCTTCACCTGCTTCCCCGACACTTTCTCCACCAGTGCCTTAAACTCACAGAACTTAGAGAATGTCTCGATCTTCTTCTGCATGAAGAAGATCTAGCACTTCCGAGAAAAGTCATCAACAAAGATCACATAATACCTGTGCTTTGCTGTCGAAGCTACTGAGAAAGGTCCACACACGTATGTGTGAATTCTCTCAAGGATCGTCGTGGCGCGACTATCCTTCTAGTGAAATGTTGCTTTCACAAATTTTCCCAATGTACATCCCTTGCACTGATATGACTACGCAAGTGTACCTTTGGGAAGCCTAGTAGAAATCTGCTGCAAAATTTTCAAAGCACCATGGTGAAGATGGCCCAATCTCCTGTGCCATAGCTCGCCCTCATCCCGGCTCACCACTCCTTCTGCCTTTCTTTCCATTGCTGCGTAGCCATCTACCTACAATTGATAAGGGTTCTTAACTCGAATCCCTATCCTCTAGGTTTCACTAGTTTCCTTATTGCACAGGAAGGCCTTTCCCTCGCTAAAGACAACATCATATCCCTTGTCTTCCAAGATGGCCACCGAGATCAGATTCTTCTTCAATCTTGGAACATGCATGACATCCTTCAATATGAGAGGTTTACCAGACTCCCTCTCAAAGGAAATCGTCCCAATACCAGCCGCACTGTATCTACCATCATCGCCCATCTCGATGTGCACTCCAATATCCTTCTCATCTAGATCACTGAACAAATCTTTGTCTCCGTTCATATGAAAAGATGCACCACTGTCAAGAAACCACACTAAACCCATCATACTTGAGACCAAGCATGCAATCAGTGAAAAATCCAGCTCAAACTGCGAGGCTAAGGCCTCTCTAGCTCCAGATCCAACAACCTGCTTATTTTTCTTCTTTTGTGGACAATTAGTGGCTTAATGTTCGTGTTGGTGACAGTGAAAGAACTTCACCTTCGACATGTCCTACTTCTTGACTTTCGCACTAGATTGAGAAGTATTATTCTTGCTCTTCCCCTTCCTTGCTTTGGTATCCAAAGAACAATTTTCTTCATCTACATTCTTCGATGAAAATCCATCCCTGGTACTTTGCCTTATCTCCTCCTGCACAAGATCCGACCAAAGTCACTCCCATCATGGCAGTTTATCCCGACCATTGATAGAGTCCTGATAGGAATGCCAACTCTTCAGAAGCACAAGGGGAGCCAAGCTCACCAAGTCCTCATCATCTACAATAACCCCCACACTTCCCAGCTCATCCCTACACTGAAAAAACCTCGTGAGGTACTTGGGTATATTGTCGCCTTTCTCCATTTTTATATTCCTGAGCTTATCCTTGAGCACCAACTTCCTCTGCTCCCTCTTTATTTGGAACAAATCTTTCAAAGCTTTCCACATCAATAATGGAGAAGCTTTACCATGAAGGTTGGAAACTATGTGATCCTTCACACCTTCCAACAGAATCCTTCGACATTTTTCTATGTTATTTTTCCATGCGTCAAGTGCAGGTTTTGGAATTTCTTCATCTATGAACTCCTTCAACCCATTGTCCTCCAAAGACGCCTCCATCATGTCCTTCCATGAAATATAATTCGAGCTGCCCTCAAGGGCATACTCCAATCGCAATCCGTTGAAATACATCTCAACTTGGACACCAAGAAAACACTGCTACAAATTCGAATTCCACCAGCACAAAACTCAACTGCTTCAATGCTTTGAAATTGCTCCAATGATCAATATCGCTATGATACCATGTAGAAATTATATAACTGATATGTTATACATCCAAGATTCTCTTGATCACACACTATTTGACTCCATGCACAATACAAAATCTCTTCTACCATTGATCATTACTTGCGGAAATAAAATCAATTACATGGACACATTAAAACCATAAAAATTCACACATATGAACAGAGTAATTTATGGGAAAGCTTAAAGCTGAAAACCCCCAACTATATGTATATTATATGTCATAGAGATCATGTAACAATCATTATACAAAGCTCCTCACAAGCTCTCAGTAAAATCTTCAATTGCTACACACTAATCAGTTATGATCTAGCAAATCCCATGCACCGATCTCTGCCACCTACTAGCCTGCCTTTACTACGCAATCACTGTTGAATAATGGATCTGAATGAACTTGAATTGGTCCAGCCTTACTCATGCAATCCTCATTGGCATCTCCAACCACTGTGTGTTGCAAATCATGCAACACTATAGTCACAATTGATAGTCACACTGCTCTTTCACCTACCTCAACATTGGTCTCCGCTGAAAATATCTGTGCACTGTAGTTAACTGATGTATTATTTAGTTGATTAATGAGTTAATAATTAGTGAATTAATTAATAATTAATTCACACCATTCTCACTAGTGTATCAATCAGTTAGACTAGATAAAACTAGCTCAACTATGTTTAACTAAGTTAAACGGAACACAAATCCACCAACTACCTCAATAACTCCACCAAAATCTCTCACATGAGTTCTAACTGAAGTCTGCATGCAATAGCTCCACTTATCCCTCAGGAATAGCGTAATTCCTTTTTTCATCTCATGTGCCACATCTGTGCACTTAACTGAAGTGCTCCAAGAGAATAAGATAATGTTTATAGTCCAAATATTATCAAGAGCTAATAATATTCGACATATCTATTTTTAGACTGGAAATCTAAAAATAGATTCCACTCAATATTTCTGAAAATAGAAGTCAATCTATTTTTCCAACTTGACCAAACATCCACAAATAGCATCCTGCAAATCATAGAATATGATCAACATTTCTAGAAATAGACATAGTCTAAAAATAGACTTGCGCCAAAAATAGCCTGCGAGCCCACTTAGTGAAAGCGACTTCTTTCCACTAAGCTCATCATCTTGTTGCAATATCAACAATAATCATGGCATTTGACAACATAATTTAATTATTCTAGAATCATGCCCTTTTTACTACAGAAGATCAGTTAAGTAAAATAGTTCACAACTGCTTCATTCTACTTTGTTTTTTTGTAAATGTTTATTATAAAATTTTATATCTCAACGAGTAATAATGTCATACTTTGGTTTAGTATGAATAGTAAGCTTCTACAATGTTTATTTTCTTATTTAATTCAGTTGATGTATTTCATTTTCACAGTACAGAATAATATTACTTCCTGTAATTGTACTAATATGATTAATAATGAAATATAGTAAGCTTCTTGCATTTAAATTTGTTAGAAATACATGTACTCCTGAAACATATGTATTTCTGTAAATTTGTTTATGCAGAGTAGATATTCTAGTTTCCTGTAATTTATTTTAAATTATATAGAGATGTAGATTATTCTCTTTATTAGGAAGAATATACAGTAAACTTGCAATAGAAATTTTCATTCTATTATTGTTATAATTATTTAGCTTACTTGTATTTCTGGTTTATCTTCATTTGAAATAGAAAATATAGATTATTTTTTAAAAATCAATTATTTTCTTCTTACAATTAATGAAGCAGAATTTTAAATTCTCTAGTCTGTTAATTATAAATACTAGTTACTCAACTAGAATCTAAGATTCTAAACTTTTATTCCCTGCATATATAACTTAGTATGACAGAGGTAGATTAAAGTTACAATTTATACATTGCATTCGGGAATAATATATATATTTAGATTTAAACTCCTAGTAGTTTAGAGATTCTGATTGATATTTCCCAAAAACTATTCCTACTACTATACAGACTTTAGAGGACTTTGTCTTCTAATAATTATGTTAAAGTAAGGAATTTTATAATTACCACAATAAAATTGAATACCTTCAATCTCTCACTATCACTTTTAATCTTTCACAATAAAACCAGTATTAGAAAATTATAGATTAGGTGTGCATACCACAATTATTCTATGACCAATCCTCCCAACCATAGAGTTCCTCTATCTGCAGAATTCACCCCCGAGCTGAGATCCCTCCAAGAAAAGACCAACCTCAATCTGTTCTGAAGTAGCTTATTTAAGCTATGCTCTCCCCAAAGCCTGTTCCCAATTTTGTGTCCAGAATTTCAGGATGCTTTTATTCCTCTTTGCCTAGGCTTCCCTTATTTAGGGACTTTTAAAGCTGCTTTCTATTTTTCCAGCTTTTTACCTCTTCCCAACTACTTTCCTCATCATTGGGGAATTTAGATTTTTCCTCAAAAATCTAAGTTAGAAATAATTTTCCTTCAAGGCTTTTTGAAAGATTTTTGGGAAAGTCTTAATCTCTTTCCATAACGTCATGGATTAGGCAAGTGATCTCAAAAATCTCATTTGTTCATAGTGCACACATAAACATTTTATTTTTTTTCATAAATAAATAATTAAATACATCCACACAATTATTATCCATTGGGTCCCACTCCCCTTTGGAATTAAGTTCAAATGTTCAATTTTAAAAGCATAACAGCTTGGGGTGTTAGATATTCCGCATCTGAAAACAAACACCGTCCTCAGTGTTAACAGCTAATTACTAGAGTTTAATTTGAAAATAAAAATGGATATTTTTCCATCATATCAGCTTCTCTTTCCAATGTAGCTTCATCAGCAGTAAAATGCTTCCACTGCACCTTTACTCTTGCTACTATTCGATTATGCAATTCAATTTCTTCCTGCTCCATGATTTGAAGTGGTTTTGGAAGTAACTCACCTTCTGGTTCCACCTGCATCACAATTCAATCAATAATGTGAGAAACATCATGAACATATTTTTTCAACAAAGAGACATGAAACACATCATGAACTTTAATGTGCAAAGGTAAGGCCAGTTTATAAACTACTGGTCCAACCCTTTCTAAGACTTCAAAAGGCCCACAGTATCTAGGAGCCAATTTTGCACAGCTTCCAGCATAAAGAATGCTCTTTTTGGGTTTAATACGCAAATACACATAATCACCCACTTTGAACTCTCGGTGCAATCTCTTCTTATCGTCATAGCTTTTTTGTCGATCTTGTGCTCTCTTGATGTTTCTCTGTATTTTTTTGACAATCCTTTCCTTTTCTTGCAGAGTATCTGGCTCGAGTACTAGCTTATCTTCAGGTTGGCTCCAACTTAAAGAAGTACGACACTTTATTCCATAGAGTGCTTCAAATGGAGTCATTTTGATGGAGGATTGGTAACTATTATTATAAGCAAATTCGACTAAATGTAAGTAATCTTCCCATTGAGTTGGCCTATTCATCACATACATTCTGAGCATATCCTCTAGAATTTGATTTGTTCTCTCTGTTTGACCATCCGTCTGAGGGTGATAAGTAGTGCTAAAATTCAATTTAGTGCCCATGCCCCCAAAAAGACCTTTCGAGAAGGCTGCTGTGAACTTAGTGTCTCTATCTGAAATAATCATCTTGGGAATCCTTTGTAGCATTCAAATAGATTTTAATTTCTTATAGGAACGCATTCACTGCTTGGGCTATCCCAAAAGTATATTTTACAAGTATGAAATGTGTAGCCTTTGTTAAGGTATCTACCACTACCATCACTGAGTCATGTTGGTACTTTGTTCTGGGTAACCTGGTTATAAAATCTATAGAAACAGTGTCCCATTTCCATTCTGCAATTGGTAAGGGCTTTAGAAGACCAACTGGATGCTGATGTTCAACTTTGACTAGTTGACACTCCATGCATCTGGCTAAGTAGTTGGCTACGTCTTTTTTCATTCCTAGCCAAAACAATTTATTTTTCAAGGCTGTAAGCATTTTCTGATATCCAGGATGTCCTGAATATGGTTGTTTATGATATTCATCTAGGATTTCTTTTTTCAAAGAATCCACATTGGGGATGTACGATATGTTTCTATAACATATCAACCCTTCCTGGTTTTGGGTGTATTCATTCATTTTCTTTTTCAGCATTTTCACTTGGGGATTCTCATAGTTGGGATCTTGGTCTGCTACCTTTTTAACTAATTCTTCCGAGTCAAAACTAGCACTACTCCTAATGCTGTTTATATTTTGGCAAGAATTTCTGCATAGAGCATCAACAATTTTGTTTTCTTTCCCTTTGATATGTTTTATGTCCATATCAAATTCACTCAGAAAATATAGCCATCTGGCTTGTCGAACATTCAAATCTGTTTGAAAAAAGAAATACTTGAGACTGATATGATCTGTCATCAATGTAAATTTTTTTCCAAGAATATAGTGTCGCCAGATCCTCAAGGCATGAATTACAACAGCCAATTATAGATCATATACACTGTAATTCTATTCATGTTTCTTAAGTTTTATAGATTTATATGTGATAACAGAATTCTCTTGCAACAGAACTCCTCCCAATCCCTCTCTACATGCATCCGTACACACGACAAACTCTTTGTCAGGATCTGCAATCTTCAGTATAGGGGTTGTAGTAAGTTCTAATTTTAGTTGTTCAAAGATGTTTTGGCATTTTTCAGTCCACTCAAATTTGGTGCCTTTTCTCTGTACTGAAGTTATGGGATATGCTATTGTAAAAAATCTTTCTACAGACCATTGATAATATCCCGCAATCCTCATAAATGATCTCACTACTGAAACATCAGTCGGCACTAGCCACTCTCTTTTCTCAGGGTCAACAACCAATCCTTGTTTAGAAATGATATGGCCTAGATATTGAATTTTATCCTTATAAAATTCACATTTTCTAAACTTGGCATATAACTGATTCTCCTTAAGAGTCTGTAGCACAATTCTAAGGTATTCCTTATGTTTTGCCTCATTTTTTGAATATACTAGAATATCGTCTATGAACAATAGTACGAATTTATCTAAATACTTGTTCAAAACACTATTCATTAAGCAAATAAAAGTGGCAGGGGAATTTTTCAAACCAAAAGGTAGGACTACAAATTCGTAGTGACCATACCTGGTTTGAAAAGTTGTTTTACTAATATCTTCCTCCTTAATTCTGAGTTGGTGATAATCAGTCCTCAAGTCAATCTTAGAGAATACTGAAGCTCCTCTCACCTGATCAATTAAGATATTAACAGATTGATCAGAGATTTTACCTTCCATCTCGACCATAGTAGACTAATTTTCTTCTTGTTGGTTCTCCAAGGATGCACTAATAGTGGGGATGTTCCTTGCTATATCATTCATTGTGGTAGCTTCTCTGTCTCTCAGAACCATCTGCATATTTCTGTGTGGACAGTCCCTCAACAGATGGGGTTGTCCGTAACCCCAGCACTTCAATATCTCTCTCATTTTAACTATCCCTTCTTTCTTATTTTCCCCATCTATTTTCTTTGACCAAACTTGGGATTGAGCAGTTTGACTTTCATTAGGTTTGTTAAATTTCTTCCGTTGATGATCCCTACCGAAGTTCTTCAAATAAGCTGGTTTCTGTTTCTTTCCTTTGAATTCACCTTTATTTGTATAGCTTTTCCCTTGTTCATTCTTTCCTTTAAACTTCTAGCAGCATAATCTAGCTTTCCTCACCACTTCGTCCATGGTTTTTAGATTATCGAACTCTATTTTCTCCTTGTACATAGCCGACAAACAGTTCAAAAACCTTTGTACCTTTGTTTTCTCTTCAAGAATATAAGGAACATATCTTAACAGATTTATAAACTTGGTGACAAAGTCATCTATAGTGAGCTGTCCCAATCTGAGTTCGTGAAACTCTTTTTCTTTATCATCATAATAGCGTTCGTTCAAATAATGGTTTTTAAACTTGACTTGGAAATCTTCCCATGTCACTGTTTTTTCATCAATGGCATGAACAATTTTTGTCTCCTCCCACCAGAAGGTAGCCTTACCATGCAACTGGTAGATAGCTAATCTGGCTCTCAAATTGCTTTCATATTCATAGACCTAAAAATACTTAATCATATTTAAGAGCCATGCCTCTGCATCTTCCTCCTTCTCTCCATCATAGGAGGGAGGTTTAATTTTTTGGAATTCACCCTGTAATTCCTTCTTCTATTTAGACCGATGTGTAGTAGTCTCATCTCCCTTAGAATCATCTGATAACCTGCCTTTCCTCCACCTTCTGGAACCTTCACCTTCTTGGCTGATCCGCGAAGCCAGTTCTCTTATCAGTTTTTCTTGCTCCTCACTAGCTAAGGATCGCCTGTCATTCTGGCTTCTTAGCTCGGCCATATCCCATTGCAACCTGTGCAACATGGTCATTAAAGGAGCGTTGGGATCTGGTGTATTATACCTATCACCCAGATCAACATAGAGCTCATCTCCTTCAGCCATTTACTTTTCAGTTTTAGTACCTTTGTACACTAAAACAAAACAACATCAATAGCAATTTTTTTTTCCAAAAAAAAAAATATTAATTTATATAGTGAGCACAAAAACAACCCAGTTTTTTCTAACATGGGCTCTGATACCATTTGTAACGACTCCCATCCAAAACAGATTTTTTTTTTTCTCTAAGTTTTCTCACCTATCCCACTTTTTCATCTTCTCTTTTTTCATTAATATTTGACGAAATTTGTTTTTAATAACGAAGAGTGAACATTACTCTTCTAATTCATCTTTAAGAGAATACAATATTAATACTTAACTACTATATTAATATTAATAAGGAAAAGAGGTTTATCGAATAGTAATATACTTCCTTTTCCAAATGTTTTTCATACTCCAATTATACCCTTCACTCAAATTTATATCTTCATATCACTGTAAAAGAAAGGTATTATACCTAGTAATTTTCCCCTAGACAATTTCATTTTAATTTTAACAATTATATGTTATCTCACAATTATATTTTATTTCTCATAAAATATATTGTAATGGAGTATTATATTTCCATAGTTATGTTTCTAAGGTTTCACATATACTTATTTTTCTTATGTATCTCGATACACATATTATTGAACTAATCATTTCATTTGCCTCTTTTCTATATGTAATAACGATTACCTTTGTATCCAGAATATGAATTCGATTCATAATACATGGTATTAAGTTTAAACATTATAACTTTAATTAACTTTATTTTATGCGATGATAATTTTCATCATATCAAAACTAAATGCGAGAATCTCGGTACCGCAGAGTATGACATATAATATTTACGTTACACCACAAGCTTTCCTCCTTGGTACGCATTGAAATATTACTCTGTAATGGAATTTATGGTAGTCTTATCATTACGACTCTTTTGCATTTATGTGGCAAGAATTGAACGGTTGTAATAGTAATATTTAATTGTTTTTATGTCACTGTCCCATGTGATCGGGTACGATACATTAACTTGTAAATCCTTTTCGTTCGATTCATAGGATTTATTATCTGTTTTGATTTAAGATGCTACCCAACACCCGAGGTTGTAGCATCGATCCCAATCACTCTTCCTAGATGTTACCATGTGGACGGTAAGATCTACATGGGTCTTAGGGTTTCGTTTGGTAATAAAATGTTCTTGACGCCATTATGTTCCTCCTTCTAGTTATCATTTTCATCGCTCTTTCCACAGAGCTTAACAGAGAGGTTCGATTTCATCCCTATACGAGCTCGACTTATCTCAGGTAATGGAAATTTCATTTTGGCTTGTGTTATTATTCGCTTTCTTATTAATTCATAGCTGAGAATGGTTCCACCATCTCTCTGATTCAAGTTGTTTAATTTGCATCAATCTATACAGACCTGTTGGAATTTATCCAACATTTTCATTTCTTATTCCATGTCTAAGTTAAATTTTAAGTTGTTATTATGGTTGACTGATGACCATTCCTTTCTATTTCATTCTGTTCATTTATCATACTATTTATTGTTTCTTCCCATTCAAATTTTGTTTTCTTTGGGGAAGGTCACCACCATTGTAATCGATTCTTTAAGGTTTATTTTTTGAGCATGAACTCATCGCACCATGAGTAATAACTACCGATTTACCCTGACTCTATTCTCATTTGTCTTCAGCAATTAGTTTCTCAGGTAATTTATTTAAATTGGTAGTAATTTTGATATTTTTACTTCTCTTGCCGAAAGTATGGGAGTCATTTTGTATTTCTAACTCCCTCCTCATCTTTACAGAGAATTTCTAAATCTTGAACGTTGTCAATGGGGTACGTTTACGCCCATTAGGTCTCTATTAATCCATATTCGATTTTTATTACTATGCGTTTTCATTTATATACTTATTTATATATATGTGAATACTTATTTACCTTTGTTTGGTTGCAGGTAAGTTTCTCCACTTCGGTGGGTTTTCATTTGGAGAAGAATGCATGTAATTTTTACATGGAACGACTGTTAACAATGCTTCTCTTGTTTGACATAGGTTGGTCTGTGCGCCTCTTTCTAATTTCGTATTGGGAATAATATTTCCCAAGTATCTGTTTAGTGGTTTCTATGGATTTGAATTAGTATGAATAGTAACCCCAATTAATTTCTCTTGGGAGATTACACTGTTTATTTTTGTAATTTATATTAACAGAACTCTAGAGATTTAAAAAAATTAATCTCTGAATAGTAATTATTTATTGATACTTTCAAGTAGTTTATTCCATATAATTTATTATTTACAAAATGATTAATTAATTCTCTGCCTAATCTTATTAGGACATTTATACTGATATTCAGAACTTAATTAAAATTGTTTTTAATGTTCTGAATAATTGTTTTTCTTATATCCTAATGGGATATTTTTATGAATACATTCAACCGAGTTTTAATTTAATTTATATTTACAGAATGATGATCATATACATTTACATATAATCATGGCATTTGACTACACAATTTAATTATTTTGGAATCATGCTCTTTTCACTACAGAAGTTGAGTTAAGTAAAATAGTTCACAGCTTCTTCAATATACTTTGTTTTTCTGTAAATTTTTATTATTAAATTTTATATCTCAACCAGTAATAATGTCATACTTTGGTTTAGTATGAATAGTAAACTTCTACAATGTTTATTTGCTTATTTAATTCAGTTGATGTATTTCATTTTCACAGTACAGAATAATATTACTTCCTGTAATTGTACTAATATGATTAATAATGAAATACAATATTCTTCTTGCATTAAAAGTTGTTAGAAATGCATATACTCCTGAAACATATGTATTTCTGTAAATTTGTTTATGCAGATTAGATATTCCATTTTCCCGTAATTTATTTTAAATTATACAGAGATGTAGATTATTCTCTTTATTAGGAAGAATATACCGTAAACTTCCAATAGAAATTTTCATTCTATTATTGTTATAATTATTTAGCTTACTTGTATTTCTGGTTTATCTTCATTTGCAATAGAAAATATAGATTATTTTTCAGAAATCAATTATTTTCTTCTTACAATTAATGAAGCAGAATTTTAGATTCTCTAGTATGTTAATTATAAATACTAGTTACTCAACTAGAATCTAAGATTCTAAACTTTTATTCCCTACATATATAACTTAGTATGACAGAAGTAGACTAAAGTTACAATTTATACATTGTATTCGGGAATAATATATATCTTCAGATTTAAACTCCTAGTAGTTTAGAGATTATGATTGATATTTCCCAATAACTATTCCTACTACTGTACAAAATTTATAGGACTTTTTCTTCTAATAATTTTGTTAAAAGTAAATAATTTTATAATTACCACAATAAAACTGAATACCTTCAATCTCTCACTATCACTTTGACTATTTCACAATAAAATCAGTATTAGAAAATTATAGATTAGGTGTGCATACCACAATTATTCTATGACCAATCCTCCCAACCATAGAATTCCTCTATCTCCAGAATTCACCCCCGAGCTGAGATCCCTCCAAGAACAGACCAACCTCAATCTGTTCTGGAGTAGCTTATTTAAGCTATGCTCTCCCCAAAGTTCGTTTCCAATTCTGCGTCTATAATTTCAAGATGCTTTTATTCCTGTTTGCCTAGGCTTCCCTTATTTAGGGAATTTTAAATTTGTTTTCTTCTTTTCCAACTTTTTACCTTTTCCCAACTACTTTCCTCATCATTGGGAAATTTAGATTTTTCCTCAAAAATCTAAATTAGAAATAATTTTCTTTCAAGGCTTTTTGAAAGATTTTGGGGAAAGTCTTAACCTCTTTCCATAACCTCATGGATTAGGCAACTAATCTCAAAAATATCATTTGGTCATAGTGCACACATAAACATTTTTATTTATTTTCATAAATAAATAATTAACTACATCCACTCAATTATTATCCATTGGGGTCAACTCCCCTTTGGACTTAAGTTCAAATGTTCAATTTAAAAAGCATAACAGCTTGGGTGTTACATTATTAATACCATTTTTAACCTGAAAGAAAAACTCCGCCAACTCATAAGACCCTTGCTTCGCTAGTCTGGTTTTGTAGGCACAAGACCAAAAACAACTTTGTGATCGAATTTTAAATTAAAATATTATAAAAAAAAAATAATGAAAAATTATATTTACAAAATCGAAAGCAATTATTATTTGATCAATTTCAACAATTATTATTTTATTAATAATATTTTGAAATAAATTAAGTGTGTGTTTTGATTTTTATGTTTTATAATTTTTGTAATATATTTACTTAATAAAATCGGATGTTATTTATTATTAACTATCTATTTTAAAAGTTATACCAGATCAATCAATTAACCAATCAACACAATTTGGTATTAGCTAATTGTTTAATAAAATTGTATATATCAATAATAATTAATTAATATAACAATAAGAAATAATTTTGTATATTATTATTATTATAAAGCTAAGTGATGATATCAATTTAAGTAATGGAAGTTTACAGTATCATAATTACTAAAAAAAAATGGTAATAATATAAACATGAAACTTTTGTCCAAATTACCATATTGATAATTATAACATAATAATATAATAAAAAAAAATTGATACTTTCTACAGAGTTACCAAATGTCATATGCTTATAATTAGTCCACTACAACCTATAGGGTCTTTTAAGACAATATTTAAGACAAAATTTGAGTAAATTAGTCATTTTCCCTAACTTGACACAAAGAAAAATGTGTAAACTGTCTTAAATATTTTGAGTACCTGAAATCATTGTCTCTATAAAAATAATATAGAACATAGGTATTATTGTTTCTTAAGCGACACTTCATATTATGTCTACCCTTAAATACATATTGTCTCTATAGAGATACTATATCTTTAATCCTAGTTATTGTCTCTCTAGAGACAATAATAGTCGAAAAAAATATAGAATGTGAATATTTTTGTTCCTTAAAATATTAATTTATGTTAGGGCACGATGGAATCGAGCCACCAACCTCTTGCGTTCAAGGAAAGTGCTCTTCCATTGGAGCTAGCATGCTTGAACAAACTATGTTATCTTGACAAGAACGATATAAATCAATTACCAAAATGCACCCTCATATTAGTGAAGAAAATTTATGTTACATGTTACTACATGATGATTTTGAGACAAAAGGGAAAAATTGTACGTGGTACTAACTACACATCATTTCATGTAAATTCCTTACCATGCTTATGGAAATAATTTCTAGAAAAAAATGAAAGCACAATAATTGGAGTGTGAAATGCTAACTTCCTAAATGTTATATTTAAAAATTTTACACAGCGAGAAATTGCAGATAAAATATTTTTCACATTGGATTGAATTCACAACTAATACATAGAAATTTTTCTAATGGTTTTCTCACACCATAGTGTCTGGAATTAAGAGATGGCGCCATAAAGATTATTATTAACTCATTTTTATTACAAAATAATTATTAAATCTAAACAAAACCCCTTCTTAAAAATGACAAACTTCAAAAAGAAAAAGACCATCATACATACCTCTTCAATTTGGAAATGCTTCTACTATATTCTCATATAAATGCCTCAAGGTTCTGTAGAGACCCATAAGAATGAGCACCTAAAATATAAAATCAATATTTGTAGCTATGGTTATACTTGAAGTCAAATTACATACATGTATGTTGATATACCTACCTCGTGTCACTAAAAAGATAAAATAGTTTGCAACCATATATCTCAAATAAACTAATCCATAAGAGAAACCAATTTTCTATGCAAAATTCTTTGTTCATCAAATTAAGTAGTTCCACTTATTAGTATAAAAGCTTCCATCGTAAATGTATTTCCATTACCTAACCGGATAAAATTTCCATAAATTAACCATTAGTAATTACATGAGTACAAACACAACAATTAGCCTAAATACATGTTTATATACATACCTTATTAGTATTAAAGTTAAAATCAGGGTGTAGTGGGTGTAGTATGGATACTAGATACATTAAAAAGTGGTATTAGAGAATAGTTTTAAGTTTGTGAGAGGATTTTGGAGAACCCCACAACCTAAAACATAACATTAGGGTTGTTGGACATATAAGAGAGTGGTATCAAAGAAAAAAGAGAATAATTTGTGTGCTTTCAGGAAGCACTTAGTAGCTTTAATAAAGGACATAACCTATTTAGTATGTTACATGAACAAGGATAATAAGGCCTTTGCAACTAAAAACATATTTTTATGCTCAAACATGATGGAAGATATGTTGAAACACCACATAGGACGTTTCTACATCATTCTCATCCTTTAAATGGGATATGGTTGCTATTAATTGGATTTTGGAAATAGGGATCACTCTAGGTGCCTAAAGCATGGTAAAAAACACAAACAAGGGTCTTACATAGAAAATGAACCCTCTCAGTCCTAAGCATTTTGAATAATGCATCCAACCATGAATAATACCCTTTCTTTGGGTTTTTTGATCCCCAAATGGTATTCTAGGTACTATTAGGTGGTTTTGCATAAAAAAGATGGGCTTAGAGACCTTGAGTGCTCGTAAGAGAGGAAAATAGTATTAATGATAGATATTTTCTTTGCATACATGTAAAGGTGATGGAGTTTTTTCATGATATGAAATTGTGTACTAAACACACCTATGCATTGTTATTAGCTAGCATATATCCATATTAAATTTTAATATTAATAACTAAAAGGGATAAATTGTCTAGATGTGTAAATTTTTATCATTTACTTCCATGCTATGTATTAATTCATTCATATTAAAATATTTACACACTAACACATTTGATACCTCTAAATGCTTGAAAGATTTGAGTTAAGATGAATCTTAGATGAATTTTTTTTAACGTTGTCACATACCTACATCTATATGTAGTTATTGATTATTTTTTTAATTTAATTTAATATTGTTTAAGATGGAGCTGAGTTGGATTTTTTTTAATTTTTAATGTAGGAATATATTCATTGGGTTGTTCTTCCCAACTTATATTCATACTGCACTATAAATTTATGAAATGTTTTGAATATTATGAAATTATATATGGTTATTAACTACTCTATATTCATTTTAAAATTGAATGTATCAAGCACCTAAAGGGACTATTTTTTTAAATGTAATGTTTTGATCATTTAATTCCATGTTATGTGTTAATTCCTTCATATTAATAAAATTTACACACTAAAAAAATCTATACCTCTAGATGTTTGATATATCTAGGTTTAAGATGTATCAATATTGGTTTAATAATTTATATAAGTTGTCACATACATATCTATTTATGCATGTGATTTATTTATCTTTTTAAGTTAATTTAGTGTAGTATAATATGCAGTTTACTTGTATTTTTTAATATTTTTAATGTAACATTATGTTCATTACTTTGTTCATAACAAATTATCTACCCATACTACGTTGTAAAGGTGAATAAAATTTTGCACGATATGAAATTATATTATTATTAACTAGTGTAAATCCATCTTAAAATTGAATCTATCAAGAATTGTAAGGGATACAATTTCTTGAGATGTTCTCTCTCACAAATACACTACATAATATAATTTTTATTTTTGAATATTTTAAAGCTGAAATTAACTTGTATTTTTTTAATTTTTTAATGTAATAATGTATTCATTAATTGTTTCATCACAACTTTTAGCGACATTTAGATGTAATTTTCTATTATTTATGCAATAATGTGCACATTATTAATACTTACAACCTTATGTAAATTAAAAAATAAATTATAGGAATATTTCTTTTCTTCATGGGTTCCATGAATGGGTTACTTTGATAGATTTTTATTTATTGAGTTCTTTTAAATTTTTAAAAATTGTTTCATTATTTTGAAAATTCTAAAGTATAATTTTTATTTAAAATTTATTTTTATTGTATATCTCATTTTTTAAATTTAATTCTTTTAAAAGATTTTTCCTTTTATTACTTTATTGGTTTTACACTTTTTACTCCATTTTCTACTTTTTTACTATTTTATAATTTTGTTGGTTTTTTCTTCCTTATTCCCTAGTATTAAGAGCTCTTTAAACTTTTAAAATCATTTCAAGTTTACTAATATGTATTTAGAAAATGATACAATTCATTAATTTCATCTAATGCATGATTAGATTCTTTAGAATTTTAAATTCATTTCAACCTTGGTGATCTGTATTTAGAGATGAATGGCTCTAAAATATTTTATTCATAATTTCCTATTGGGTAAAATTTTAAAGATCACAAATATGAAGTTATCATTTCACACACTAATTCTTGTAATTTCATTTTTTTGAAAAATATTTCCACAGACATTCTATGAAATTTACTAGAAATTGAGGAACATTTTTTCCCTTTTGTCTGAAATTCATTATTTAGTAACATGTAACTTAATTTTTATTCACTAATATGACGATACATTTTTGGTAATTGATTTATATGGTTTTTATCAAGATAACATAATTTGTTAAAGCGTGCTAGCTCAATGCAATAGCACTTTCCTTGCAAGAAAGAGGTTGGTGGCTTGATTCCTTCCAACCCTAACATAAATTAATCATTGAAGGAACAAAAAGATTCACATTCTATATTTTATTTCCATTTTTATTGTTTATAGAGAGACAATAACTGGGATTAAAGACATGTTATCTCTATAGGGCCAATATGTATTTAATTTTAGATATAGTATGAATTTTTCCTTAAGAAAAAATAATACTTGTGTTCTATATTGTTTTTGTAGAGACAATGATTCGAATATCTCATAATATTTAGGAAAATTTGCATGTTTTTCTTTGTCTCAAAATTTACTAATTTACTCAAAATTTGTCTTAAACCCCCAATATGTACGAGTGAAATAATTATAAACATATGATATTTAGTAACTCCAGCTAAAGTATCAAACTTTTTTTTATTATATTACTATGTTACAAATGTCAAAATGGTAATTTGGATAGAAGCTTCGTGTTTATATTATTCCCATTTTTTCTTTGTAGCAAGTTAATAATCATAATACTGTAAGTTAGGAAAGATTACTAAAATTGATATCATTATTTAAATTTATAATAAAATAACTAATAATATACCATGTTAGTTATTATTGTTCTATTAATTAATTATTTTTAATATATATATTTTTTATTAAACAATTAGATAATAGCAAATTATGTTGATTGGTTAAATTGGTTAATATGTGTATACTTCTTAAAATAGACATTTAAAAATAAATGACATCATCTTTTATTAAATAAATATATTAACATAATTATATAAAATAAACATCAAAACAAACACTTAGTTTACTTATAATATTTCTGAAATTAATCAAATAATTTTTCGTGGCCTTGTAAATATAATTTTTCATTTTCATTTGTAAATTTTAATTTAAAATTTGATGGCATCGTTGATTATGGTCTTGTGGCCACAAGAGTAGAGGAGCAAGGCCTTGAATCGAAGGGTCTTATGAGTTGGCCGAAATTTTCTCCCATGTTATAAATATTATTAATAATAGTTTTATCTTATTTAATTAATTATTATTTAACATGGTATGAGAGCATTACATCAAATAAAACTAAAATTATTTCACATTCTTGATAAATTATGGTACAATTGGTGATCATAATAATAAGATATATAATAAAAATAGAATATCAATAAGATATATAATAAAAATAAGATATATAATAAAAATAGAATATCAATAGATATAAAATCAAGATGATTTTATATAAACTATCTCATTTATAAAACTATATCTCAGCAAATTATTTAAAATAATCCTTACACTATGACCTGATCTTAACATAGCGCACATCCTTGCATATTAACAAAAATCCTAAATCCACAATGGAAAAACTACACATGCAGTTAAGAAGAAATTCCTTACACCATGACGTGATCCTAACATAGCACACGTCCTTGCATATTAACAGAAATCCTAAATCCACACTGGAAAAATTAAACTTGCAGGTAAGCATAAAATCGAAATATACACTTCGTAGAACAACTTAATTGACCGAGAACGTGAGGAACTGTACAAGCAAAGTGACCTAAAGATATAGCAGGTATGTAATAAGACTTAAAGAAACTTTGAATGAAACGACTTATGGCGTGGACAAGTTTAGAGTTTTACTCAACAGTGTTGCGGTAATATTTGATGGCAATCTCGTTGAGATGGAAACAATGGCCAATTTTTTCAGATATATATTGCTCCACGTCCTGCCATGCGCTTTTCATGTTTTTTCAATATTCCACCTACGTGTCACTAAGAATCTCTCTCTTAGAAATGACCACCAACATGCATGGAAACCTCAATTCCTTCAAAGTGAAGCATAAAGTCCCATTGGGTTGGTGATTGAATGATATCTGGTGGTTACGATACCCGCTGGTGCTGACAGTTTGAATAAATTATCGACCATTTCCCGAATCAAAAGCGCAGATTCGTGTGGAATCTCCATATCATATTTTCTTCTTTCAGATCTCACATAACTAGGGTGTATACAAACATCTCCTCGCATGCAAACAAGACGCAGTATATCCATCGTAGGAGTGACCAGAGCGTGGCCAGCTACCTCGAGCGCGACCCTTTGTCCCGGTCATTGTAGCACGTGTGTCGCCCAGGGGATAAGAGGCATGATGACTTGACGGGCATGATGACTTGACGTCATCTTCACCTTCCTTCGGCTTATCACCGGCAGTCTATTCAGGGTTTCAAACTCAATGTTGGCAACTAAATACGATGGTTGCGCAGGAGTCCCTCCCAAAATAGGGATTCCTCTCTTCGCGGGGTAAGAGGATGCAGAAGCAAATTTATCGCTATGAGCGAACACATGTATTGCGTTTGAAAGTAAAGTGTGGAGTGGGAAAGAATCTTCATATTCCATTCCTTTATGAATTGTGTCCCAAAGAGTAACTGGAACCAAATTAGTCAAACAAATATTTGTATTCTAATAAAAAGCTAATGAATCATATTTTTTATTTCAAGGTTTCCTTGGGTTTCATCGATCATCAGAATGCATTACTTGAAATCTGTGTTGGAATTTCTGATAATTCTAGAACAAATACTATGAGAATAATACTCTCCTCCTAACACAGAGAATAAAAATAAATTTGCTTATTGCTGAACAGAGATGGCATAAAATAGCTTTCTATTTCATTAACAAAACTAAAACTATTACAAAATGATAGATTTCTTCCTCTTCTGAGGGATTTATGAAAATTGGACTGACTGCTACAGACGCAGTGCTCACACAACTTCTCCGTTTCTCACAAAATGCACAAAACAGTGCTCTGTTATGCTTCATTGTGTTTTTTTTTCCTGCGGGCTTACACAACAATACTAACGTTACAATAAGCCTACGGTTTTTTTTTTATATGGTGCGGCTGAATGAAAAAACATAAAACAAAGAAATAAAAAAAAACTTTAAACTAAAATTTCTTTTGCGCAATATGTGAGTGGAGCCCACATCGCATACGGCGATCGATGATTGGCGGAAGAGTTGAATAAGAAATTTGCGATGTTGCGATTGCGATTGTGGTGGGACCATATCGCATCGCAAGTATTACAATGAGCTTGCGGTTTGGGCGGATGGCGATAAAAGATTTGCGATGTGCCATTAGCGATTGTGGTAAGGACCACATCTCATCACGCCATCAGAAACTTAAAACTTCGGATAGGCTGAGAACTCTTGTGACGAGCGATTGCGATGAGCGATTGCGGTGGGACCAAATCACATCGCAAACATTCAATGGAACATAACATATGGCGAATGAACCTTGGGTGAATTCGATTGCGATATGCGATATCACATTGCAATGTAATACATTGGCGGGTTAACATTGCGAAGGAGGCTTTAACATCGTTCCTTTGCGATGTGCGATGTGTGATGTCACAACATCGCATCGCATCGGAATTCCTTCATATCAACAAGACACTAACTCAAAAAACTTTGCGATTGGCGATGAAGTGGTGGGGACCACAGATGACATAGCCCAATTCAAAATGTTCAAAATACTTGGCGTGTAGAACAAAATTTGGTTCTGATTGGCTGGTGAGGGCTTAAAAGCCCGAAATGCCTGTTCTTTAATAAAACTCTGTTGTTCTATGGTTTAACCATGAAAGTCTTCATTTTCTCTGCAAATTCGGCTATGCCCATACAAACATAAATACATCTCTACAATGGTGGTTGCAGCCCATAAACATTTAATTACTCCTTACGGTTTTTCTCCATCTCTGTTAAATGCACAGAAGTGTACACTCAACCTTCTGCTACTACCCCTGTTGTACTCTGTTTCTACCTGCACAGGGTACGTAGGTGACTTTAGTATTTCAACACTCCCCTTAAAGTCTGCTGCTGGGTTATCAGTCATACCCAAGCATTTTCTTAAATATTCAAAACTCTTCTGCCCCAATGGCTTTGTCAGAATATCTGGAAATTTCTCTCCTATTTTACAATGCTGTAAAACGATTTCTCCATTATTCACCAATTCTCTGATATAGTAAAACTTAACATAAATATGTTCCGTTCTCGTGTAAAACAAAGAATTCTTTGATAATGAAATAGCTGAGCTATTGTCACAATAAATCATTATGCCCTTTACCTGTTCTTAACACAAATTCCTCAACATTCTTCTCATCCAAACTGCTTGACACGTTGTTGTTGTAGTAGCCACATACTCTTTCTCTGCTGTAGATAATGCTAAAATAAGTTGTTTCTTAGAAGCCCATGAAATGGCTCCTGAACCCATATGAAAAACATAACCAGAAGTACTTTTCCGGTCATCAATACTTCTAGCCCAATCACTGTTAGTATAACCAATTAACTCAGAATTTTCTGAGGTAGTATATAAAATACCATACCTTTTAGTTCCTTTCACATACCTTAGAATTCTCTTTGCTACTTGCCAATGTTCTTCTTTTGGCCTTTCCATAAATCTAGAAATCAAACTAACATCATGCATAATATCCGACCTAGTTTCAGTCAAATATATGAGGCCGTCAACTATTCTTTTATACAAACTTGGATCAAAATCCTTGTTGTTGTCATATTTACTCAACTTCAATCCCATTACTATGGGAATAATTGCTGCTTTGCACTCTTGCATATTAAATCTTTCTAAAACTTCATTAACATATTTTGCTTGTGAGATAAAAATCCCATTTGCATTGTGTTCTACTTCTATTCCTAAGAAGTATCTCAACAATCCCATGTTGCCCTTTTTTGAGAAAAATTTTTCATTTTTTTGGGTTCTTCAACTTTCTGCAAAATATAACAATTTTTCCGTGTAGAATTTCATTTTGCGGTAAAAATAAAAGTTGTGAGAAATTTTGTTAGCTTTCTATTACTTATTTTTTGAAATTTTTTTATACGGATTTGATATGTCAACTTAGCGTTTCTTTGAGTCTGTGTTTCTTAACAATCAAAGAATTCATAAGTAGTCATGTTATGTGGCAACGTTGTATTCATTGAAAATTCTTGTTTTTGAAAAAACAAAATGTGTTACAACAATCTAGACACAGTCTACTTTGGTTTCATCATATTTACAAAGCCAATGGATGCATATCATAATTACTAGAATTTTTTGAACTGGTCTAATACGAAAAACTGTGTATTTTTTATATGTTTCGTGTGGCAACAAATTTCTTAACATACAAGTTATAAACTAAAAATCTAAAAGCTACCAATTACAGTCAACGGACCAATGTAATGCTCCATAATTTTTTAAATTTTTTTTACAATGTATTTTGGGAGATACAAAATTTTGATTTCACTGAATCACGATGAACCTCAAAAATTGTTTGCACTCATTTTATTAGAAAAATAATTAAAATTAATAAACGTTTACGAAATTCCATAAAATTTATATTTCCTGAAAGTAGATTCAATTCAGAAAATGCTTGTCTTGGTTCCGACAGTTAATTAACAAGTTTTCATGGAGTTTAATCAGTCCAAAGTTGCAGAACCGTTTTCAGAGCTTGGCTCTGCGTAATCAGTGACGCGATAGTTCGGCCGAACTATTAGAGACAGTTCGGCCGAACTATGTTTTCCGTTTATGAGCCGCTACAACTAACGCCTTAATAGTTCGGCCGAACTTATTATCAAAATTTCGGCCGAACTATTGTGTAATTTTCCGTCGGCCGGAATATTTTGTGGAGCCCCCTACAAAACACACATTTCGCGGTCAATATAAATTGCCGCGAAATGATTCACAATTTTCGCACATTTCGCACTTCATTTCATCTTACAACTTGTTTTGAATTCAAAAAATTTTCTTCAAAGTTTGGGGTCAAAAAATTTTTTTGGAAGACATTTTCTGGAGGCGGCGTGATTTTTCTTGGAGGTTCAAAGTTTGAATTTAAAAAACTTTTTTGGAAGACATTTTTGGAGGCGACGTGATTTTTCTTTGAGGTATGTACGTGTTTTGTGTTGAAATAAATCTTTTGAGCTTTTTGTTCAAAAATTTTTCTTTACATTTTAAGATTTAAAGAATTTTTTTGGAAGACATTTCTTGGAGGCGGTGTGATTTTTCTTAGAGATATGTACGTGTTTTGGATTGGATTACGTATTTTTTAGAAAAGATTTTTTTAAATTAAATATTTTGTGATATTGTTTGTAATTGAGTTATTGTCTAATTTTTTAAAGGAATTTTTTTAAACCTCATACCCTATTATCATGGGAAATCGAAGAACTTGTGTGAGAAAATATGATCGAAAAAGAAAGCCCGAGGAACGTAGAGAAGAGACGAGACAATATCGCAAAAGAAAGTTAGAGGCTCTCTCAAATATTGAAGAGGAAAATCAACCTCAAGTAGAAATTGAAGCAGGTATGTAAATGTAAATATTACATGCTCTATTGATATATATTTAAAATTTCCCTAATGTAAAATGTAACGCTTAATTTTTATTTGATAAACTAGTTTGAAAAATATTTTGTTTGATGTACACAGACAGAGATATTCCTCAAAATATTGAAGAAGAAATTCAACCTCAAGCAGAAATTGAAGCAGGTATGTAAATGTAAATATTATGATCTATTGATATATTTTTAAAGTTTTCCCAATGTACAATGTGAAGCTTAATTTTTATTTGATGAAATAGTTTGAAAAATATTTTGTTTAATGTAAACAGACAGAGACACTCCTCAAAATATTGAAGAAGAAAATCAACCTCAAGCAGAAATTGAATCGGGTATGTAAATGTAGATATTATGATCTATTGATATGTTTAAAATTTTCCTAATATTTATTGACATATTTATTAATTTAGTTATTTATTGAATATGTACTATTTTTTCGAATATGTACAGATGAAATCACTATCGATAATGAGATGTTAGAAAATATCGACACTCGCACATATGGAGATAAAAAACCTGACTATTTTATACGATATCGTGTCGAGAAAATTTTGGATATGTTTTTCAAAACTGAGGTGACAGTTCAAGCTCAAATGTTGAAATGTCTCTTATCATCAAGGAAATTAAAAGAAGCGACGACACTATTGGGTATTCGAAAATCAACCAAAGATAAAAAAATGAAAGAAGAGGTTATAAAAAATATGGGTAGTGCTATAGAGTCAATTAGGAGATCTAGAGATAAAAATGTTTCAAATATACGTAGAGGAATACAAATGGCAATGGTTTCACCAAGTACTCAAGAGAATCGTTTGAATCTAACATCTATGGCACGAGCACTGGGAACCTCGCGAAAAACTCTGCACAAACATCGAAAATTTCGATTGCAAATAGACGTAAATGATGAACTCGCTTGTTGGAGAGCTATTTGTAGGCAACCATACAAAGATAGACTTGGAGAAGATGTTAAAAAAATAATATATGAATATTGGAAGAACAATTCGCGTGTTTCACCGACTGCAAGACATGTGATGCGAAGAAGAATAACACGAAATCAATACGAAGAACATGAAAACATCTCTTGGAAACCACTCAAATAGAGTTATTCAACAAGTTCAAAGAAGAGAATCGTCAAATTCAAGTTTCACTCAGTGCTTTTGTTCAACAAAAACCATGGTATGTAAAACCTATCACCGTACGCGACACTTGTTGCCGTTATCATGTGGAATTTGAGTTATATTATGACACATTCCTTGATTTCGGTAGAACATTATGGAATGATTCACCTCCTCCTTCCACTATCCATGATTTCATATCTCAAATTCTATGTGAAAGAGAAAGCGATGAACTATTTTACAAAAAGAAATGTGTTGGTGGTAAAAAAATGCGATGATTGTGGAAATTTGACTAAATTTCAAAACAAATATCGTATTGATATAAATGATCAATCATTGTCCAACATGAAAGTGAAATGGAAGAGATACGAATATACCAGTACATCGATTCAAAGTGCAGATAGTGTTAAAAGAATCGAATTACGAGAAGACGAAATTTTTCTAATAGACTTTTGAGAAAGTTTGAAGCAGAAATTTACAAATACACCATGCATTCCCATAGAGCTTGATGGCAAGACTTGCAATTCAAAAAATCTCGTGAAGTTTTTCCACCAGGAACCATTTTGTCAGTGATTGATTTTGCAGAAAACTACACATTTGCTCCACAAAAAGAAATTCGGAGTGAATACTATCACTCTGACCAAGTCTCCATGCTCGTTCATATTCTATATAGACATGCTGAACAAAATGTCGATCATATAGAAAGCACGAGTGAAAATCGACATATCATTAAAGAATATCATTTTTATATCAGTGGCGATCGTACGCATGATACATGTTTTGTACAACATTGTTTTGGAAAAATTTATGATTCATTGAAAAATCGTGGAATAACATTCAATGAACATTGGATATGGTCAGACGGATGCGCAGGTCAATTCAAATCTGCACGATCATTTTTTTTGGTTGTGTCGTCTTCATAAGAAAACCTCCATTAAACATTGTTGGAATTTCTTTGAGACTGGCCATGGAAAAGGAGAACATGACGGTGCAGGAGCATGCATAAAACGAGTACTTCGAAGATATCAAATGAACCACTTTGCACGCCAACTTGCGAACGCTGAAGAAGTTGTTCAATGGTGCAAAAATGATCTAAGCCATGAGATTAACCCATCATGAGAAGTGCAAAGGTACATTCAATTTAATTTATATTGGTAATCTAATTTTAAACATTGTACATTTATCATGCAATGATTATTTTTAATTGTATTTTGATATCATATTTACAAATTCTTTCTAATTTTCCATATAAAGGTTTTTCTGGCATATTGGAATCGGAGATGTAAATAGATCAATTGGAAATGAAGTTGGAACAATAAAAGGGACTCGAAAATTGCATTCAATTCAAACAAAATTGTCCACAAATGTGTTTGCATTGGATCAAAGAAAATATTCTTGTTTTTGTGATGTTTGCATAGACAACACAAAATCCAATGACATCTGTGAAAACAAAATGTATGTGAACGATTGGAAACATACAGAGCTAAATACAAGGGGAAAAATGTCTGTTGCAATGATTGAAGAAATGGAATCAGAGGAAACTACAATATCATCCGATGGTGATCGAGTTTCTGATCTTGTTAGAGAAGGTAACAATTGAATTACTTTTTAATGATTTAAAGATTTACAAATTTAAATTTAAATATGCATAATTAAATGTTAGATTTATTTTATTGTGCAGGAGATGTTTTTGCTGTAATTGCACCTATTGACAACGATGAAAATGTGAAGTATTATTTGATGCGTTGCACTGAACGAAAAATGAAATTATTACAAGACTATAATGATCACGGATTTCAATATGACAAAGGGTCTATTATACTGAAAGGTTATTTTTTCAAACAAACTCGTCAAAGTGGAGACTTTGTTTACTTTGAAGACTATGAACCCGATTCCATAAGTTGTCAATATAGTCACTTGGTGTGTGCAGCACGCATAAAGTTGATAGAAGTTCAATCAAAGAAAAAATCAAAAATTAAAAAATGGAAAATGTCAAAATCCGATCATGAACGGATTATTGAGGATGGAATTCCATTAGAATTTTTTTGAGTGAAGTGTCAGGACAACAATTTATTATCTTTTAAACCTTTCAGTACTCAACTAAAAATTGAACTGCTTATGTTATTTGTGGTTTGCAAATGTTACAAATTGTTTGGGTACAAGCACGTGCTCTAGTTTCCATTGAAAATAGTTTTTCTATACATGTGCATTGATTAAAAATGTTAAATATGTATTGGATATATATATTCTAGAATGAAATTAATTGTTCTTGTATATTAATTGTTTTTGTATATGTTCTCCGACCATATGGTACAAACTATTTCACTTTATTTTGTAAAGTCAGATTCGGTCCCCATATGGCCTAGCCTCCAAGGGACGAGATAACAAGTGGTTGTCCCCACTTGCCCGAATCTCGGCTTTTAAGTACAATTTTACTGTTTATGTCGAGCATCTTACATGATGTCCTAGCCAAAGATAGATTCTCTTTGTTTCAGGTTTCTAGTAAAAGTTGTCACTGAATGCCCCGCTCGAACTCTTGTAGTAAACACCATACCTCATCTCTCTTGCTCTCCAATATTATTAGGTTTAATTATTATAACACAAAAATCGTTCTAGACATTATCAATAATTTTTTGCGCTTAAAGTAAAATCAATGAACATTATTAATCCAATGTCTTTACAAGTAATGTACCATCATACATGCAATTATATCAAATTATAAATCAACATATACAATGAAATCAATGGGGATTGTCTTGTTGCAAGTAGTTCATAATTTCAATTTACCATATGTGCAAATGTAGGTTGAAACCATCCAAAACTTTAAGTTGTAAATTGAAACCATCCAAAACTTTAAGTCTTAAAACCCTTTTGATTATATATTGTGCATCATTAAAACATTTAACATTTAAAGTTTCATTAAATATCACATGCAAAATGTAGATTGAAACCATCCAAAACTGGAGTTTTAAAAACTTCACATGCCACATGCCAATTATAATTCAACAATCCAACAAAAACATTTAACAAATTAAATGTCACACGCCACACTAAGACGACCACACTAAGAGGATTGGTGCACTTCGTTTGGAAGGAGTCAATATATGTCGTATTGGAGCGATTAGACAGAATTCGAAAAGGAAAGAGCTTGAACCAATTCAAGCAGACCCAGGATCGAATTGTTCTATGGAGCTTCATGAGAAGAGATATGTGAAAAGAATTGTTAAGCCATGCCAATTATAATTCAACAATGCAACAAAAACATTTAACAAATTAAATATCACACGCCAAAGTCGTTTCAAGTTTTTGGTAAAAGTTGTCGCCGAATGACCTACTAGAATATTATAAATACTCACTTTGTAAGATCATTTGGCATTCGGAAAAAATCGAAAGTCTTAGACTGTCAATCAATTTAAAGTATCATTCACCATAGGGAGTGTAAAATATTCAATGTAGGTTGGTGACGATGCTCACTCCTAGCTTGAAGCAGCGCCAATGACCAATTCTTTAATGAATTCCAATGCACTAGACCAACGTTAGTTCAACCTACTTGGTTTTTCACGCAAGAAATTCCAAGGATGGACTTTCTAGACAAACTGCTGAAATTGAAAAGCTTGACATGGAGATATGACAAGGTGAACAAAGACTTCAGGAACTCTTTATGGAAAGGGCTCACTTGAAGGAAATAAGCACCACGTTGCAGGGTAAAGTCAAGAACATGGAAGATAAGATCCAGAGGGACTTTCTTGATCCGAAACCTATTGGTTTGAAGAAAGAAAATGCATGTGTTGGCACACTTGGAAAAGAAGACGACCACACTAAGAGGATTGGTGCACTTCGTTTGGAAGGAGTCAATATATGTCGTATTGGAGCAATTAGACAGAATTCGAAAAAGAAAGAGTTTGAACCAATTCAAGCAAGCCCAGGATCAAATTGTTATATGGAGCTTCATGAGAAGAGATATGTGAAAAGCACTGTTAAGCCAAGGGCTAGTTCGAAAAACATATTGGAAGAGGAAATGTTGAAGAAGATTGCGAAAGTAAGGCACAAGACAAGGAGGAATGATGATGAAAGTTCCTTGGACTTGAGATTCATGTCTACAACCGTACATGGGGAAAAGTTCTCTGCTTTGATAGACACGGGGCTACCCATAGCTTCCTAAGTCGAAAGGCAGCTTCATCTCTTAGAAAGAGGAAGGCTAGCATCGAGAAAGAGTTGAGTTCTTTCAAGGCAGTCAACTCAAGGATAAAAGTAGCACGACTAGTGTCATGAAAAGCACACATGTGAGAGTAGGGTCATGGTTTGGAAAGATAGACTTAAGAGTCATTGACATGGATGATCATTCTATGATGGACCATACCAATGATGGACCGAGACATGAACTCTTAATTCTTGTGATCAATCTTAAACTATTTTATGAAGATAGATAAACCATTTAAATATTTAGCTCAAACTCTTGTAGTAAACACCATACCTCAAGTCTCTCTTGCTCTCCAATATTATTAGGTTTAGTTATTATAACACAAAAATAATTCTACATTGTCAATATTTTTTTGCGCTTACACTGAAATCAATGAACAAGTTATTAATCCAATGACTTTACAAGTAATGTACCATCATACATGCAATTATATCAAATCAGAAATCAACATATACTACATAATGAAATCAATGCGGATTGTTTTGTTACAAGTAACATTTCAATTTACCACGTGCAAATGTAGGTTCACATTCTATCATTCATGTAGTTTTAAAAACTTCATATACCATTAGAATTATAATTCAACTATCCAACTAAAACATTTAACAATAAATATCACATGCCATGCCAATTATAATTCAACTATCAAACAAAAATATTTAACATTAAATATCAAATGTCAAATGTAATTCAATGACAACATTACTTCACATTCACATGCCAAAAGTACTAAAACCATCCCAAGAAAACTGAAATCAATGAACAAGTTATTAATCCAATGACTTTACAAGTAATGTACCATCATATGTATGCAATTATATCAAATCAGAAATCAACATATATAATGTAATGAAATCCAATGACTTTACAAGTAATGTACCCATCATATGTATGCAATTATATCAAATCAGAAATCAACATATATAATGTAATGAAATCAATGGGGATTGTCTTGTTACAAGTAACATTTCAATTTACCACATGTGCAAATGTAGGTTCACATTCCATCATTCAATGAAATCCAATGACTTTACAAGTAATGTACCATCATATGTATGCAATTATATCAAATCAGAAATCAACATATATAATGTAATGAAATCAATGGGGATTGTCTTGTTACAAGTAACATTTCAATTTACCACATGTGCAAATGTAGGTTCACATTCCATCATTCATGTAGTTTTAAAAACTTCAAATGCCATGCCAATTATAACTCAACTATCTAACAAAAACATTTCCAACAAAAATATTTAACATTAAATATCAAATGTCAAATGTAATTCAATGACAACATTACTTCACATTCACATGCCAAAAGTACTAAAACCATCCAAAGAAAACTGAAATCAATGAACAAGTTATTAATCCAATGACTTTACAAGTAATGTACCATCATATGTATACAATTATATCAAATCAGAAATCAACATATATAATGTAATGAAATCCAATGACTTTACAAGTAATGTACCATCATATGTATGCAATTATATCAAATCAGAAATCAACATATATAATGAATGAAATCAATGGGGATTGTCTTGTTACAAACTTTAACATTTCAATTTACCACATGTGCAAATGTAGGTTCACATTCCATCATTCATGTAGTTTTAAAAACTTCAAATGCCATGCCAATTATAATTCAACTATCTAACAAAAACATTTAACATTAAATATCACATGCCATGCCAATTATAATTCAACTATCTAACAAAAACATTTAAAACATAAAATATCACATGCCATGCCAATTATAATTCAACTATCCAACAAAAACATTTAACATATATGTCCAAAAATATGTCCAAAAAACATATTGTAATAAAATATGTCCAAAAATTGTAAATCTCACTCAAGTATCAAACTGTATCAAGTTTAACAAATTTAAAAACCATCTAAATTTTGAAATAAAATCAAATCTACTGTATGTCTTGTCCGTCAAATGGAAGATCTAGCCTCTGGGTCCCGATTGGCTCGCTACCTTGTAAAGGGAAAACCTACATACACAATGTACATGTACTTGAACATTAAAATTTGAAGTTATAAAAATTAACGAGAATATATATATATCTAGAACTTCATGTAAAAAACAAAATATAACAAAAAAATCGCGCAATACCTCGTAAGGTTGCCTCTCCATTTGATGAAGAGTATCTGCCATAGAAACATCTGTAGTGGTAACCTGTACAATATACATGTACAGTTAAATATAAATTTATATTATATATATATATATACATAAATAATTTATATAAATTAAAAACTTTCAAATGAAAATGCACGTGTGTACATATATATAAACTTATTTGAACAATAATATTAAAAAAAAGAACTAAAGACAACTTCTTCAAATGTTGTGGATGTCCCTATCTCCGTCGCTAAAGTCCTCGGATTAAAAAAATCTTCTATACAAACCTAAATTCAAAAATTTTTAAATAACTCAAAATATAGATCTCTCTCTCTATATCTCAATTTTTTATGGAACTTTTTGAGGTAACATAAATTTTGAACTTGTGAAAAACTGTCCATACTTGGTCATCTCCCAATGAAGTAGAAGGTATATCTCCTAAAGAAGAAGAAGGTACCGGGATCCCAAAAACATCAGACGGAATCGGTACCTGTTAAAACATTTTATCGAATTATATATATACATACACGTACATGTGTGGCAACAATTATTTATTTTAGAGTCACTTAAAAAACACTAACATACATGTCCCAACATATCATGATGGGCAGACCCATCTGCATCGTTTGAGCCAGAGGTCCCGAACGTAATATTAACATTTTCATCACGCATCATGCCTGAGAACTGCAAATGGTGTTTTAACATATAATCATACATTTTTGTTAGATTAATGTACACATACAAATAAATGTATACATGTGTACATACACATATATTTATTACAAATTGTACACATGTATATGTAAATATAATTTCAAATCCTAAGGTCACTAACACATACCGTTCCGGTGCCCTCTTCCTCACGAAAAATTAGGTCTTGCAGACCATTGCGACAATTTATTGCGTATGTTCGGAGATCTTCAACATTCATGCTGTAAATCTCCTCATATGTATGATAAACAAAATTGGCACGTGCATATTGACGTGCTCTTTGTCGATTTAAGCCAAGATCGACTCCACTCAATCCGCTATGAACATTTTCAATCATAACAGCTCTTGCTTCACGACTTATTTGAGAAGTCGCATCCATCTCTGATCGCAAGGTTTCGACTCTAGACGGTCGACTCACCAATGGCGGCTCAGGGCGAGGCAACTCCACATCTCGCTTTGCGCCCTTACGTTGACATAATCGACCTCTCCCCGGGCCAAAAAATTCTGAAGGAAGATCATTGTAGTCGGGTGTCATACCCAAAAAAATTCTGCATAAAACATTTGTGCAAAATAAAGAGGAACCTCATCGTTCCATGGAAGCCTTCCAAAGGCCGCAAGATGTCGACTATACAAATATTTTGCTATGTCTGGGTGCTTGAAATACTGCACCTTCAACATCTTTCTTTTTAGCCCTTCCTTAAAATTAAACATTGACTTAGCGTCCTGTCTTGAAACTTGTTTTTTTATGTCCTGCCATTTATCGGGACCTATCACTGCTTCTCTTCTCCGTCTCATCACTTCTACAAACGAATCAGTGGTTGGCCCCAAATCTTTGTACACTTTTACCATTTCACTCAATGAATGTGCAACTATATGTAGGCTTTGTCTACTCTCAGCAGGTATAGTCAAATCCTGGAGATCTGTCTGCAATTTTGCATAAAGGCTTTCACACCTTTGTAAGGTGCATTCCGCCATGTTCCTTTCCCATGGTATATCAGTGATCTCAGCCGGATAAGTTGTGCTAGGTTGACAGCCTTCTTCTTCAATGTAGCGCGCTGCCCTGCGTCTTTTTTGACCACTGGCTCGAACATTTTGAGCCTCTGCATCAATATATATATAATTTCATATATTAGAAAAAACATGTGTTAAAAAAGTTGTAAAAATTTAATGAAAAAATATTGAAATTGATGGCAACCTTGATGTTGTTGGTTAACATCATCTCCAACATGACCCTGCTGAGAACCAGCCCCAGAATGATGCTGCTGAGAACCAGACCCACAGCGACCCTGCTGAGAACCAGCCCTAGAATCATGCTGCTGAGAACCAGACCCACAGCGACCCTGCTGAGAACCAGCAGCCGTTGATTGCTGGCCTTCGGGGGAATAAATATCACCCCCTTCCGGCACCATGTTACCTCGACCGGTTGAACCTTGGCCACACTCCATTGATGGAGTAGAAAGCCTTCTCCTCTTGCCTCCTAAAAATTAAAATATGAAACTTGTTAACAACTAATTTCACTCACAAAGTTAGTAAAAAAATCAATTCCATCTGTACACACATGTATGTAGATTTAAGATTATATTTAAATACCGTGAACATCCTCCGATCCCCGAGACTCCATATGGGATTCGGTTGATCTTCGTCTTTCATCCTCCATGATGTGTATCTATTGGTCAACATTCACAAAATAGATTTCAAAAAATCAATACCTCAGAGTAAAATCCAATTTGGGGATGTTAAATCCAATATGTTCTATATTTCTTACATTTCAGCCCTACTATTTTTCTTTCCAACCAAGGTTTATAAAATAACATGAGAAGCAACATGAGACTTAGAACAATCATTTTCATTATCTATATGGAAGGCAAGAATGATTATATCCCCTTATAGGGACAGCGCTAGAGATTCTCCATCATGCATAATCGTACGTTTATGCTTATAGAGTGAAAAAACTAAAAGAATCAACTTGTAGGGTCATTTAAATGGGGGGTGGAGAATTCCCGGGTCTTTGCAAATTCAAAGTATGGTGCATGTTGCATGAAGCAAGATGTTGAAAGTAGAGTTATGTTAGACACACATAAATGCAACAAATATGGAAATTTGTACATGAGCTCTATTATTTCCTTTAATATGTGATCCATGCCTTTCTCTAATTCATATTTTTATCTCTTTTATTAATTATGTTATTCTTTCTATGTATTGTTCTAGTACAAGGGGGTGAAATAATTTCGTATCATTTTCTAAGTGGTGAGGTCGTTTGAATCTCCAATAGTTGTGTTGGTGTGGTGGGAACCATGCTAGGAGTTGGGCATTCCATTGATATGGTCAAGGTACTTAGTGTATGAGGAGCATCAAAAATTAGGCGGATTGGGATCTTGATGAGGGGGATATGTCACTTGATGCATGCAGTGATGATGGTATTTGATGAGTACAGGACACATATAGATAAGATGAGTGTCTTTAACATAGAGCACTCAAGGGCATGCCAAATACTAATTAACCGAGTTAGTGACATAATAAATGGTGGAAGAGGAATCATCAACATATGAGGTTGGTGTAAGTGGTGGTGCTACTATTGAGGCATGATGTATGGTGACCAACACATCCTGATATCGTCGGAGATTGAGACAATGTCAAGTGTATAATGTTTGTGTTTCACATAAATAGACAAGAGGTCGTTGGTTCTTAAACCCTTATTATGTGATGAGGTGGCAACATCACATGATGGAGTGGGGAGAAATGGGGGTGTTTAAGGGGTATGAAGGATACCCTTCAACTCATGAAGCATGGGGCATGAATTGGTGGGATGACCTAATGTGTCTCAAAGGGCACACGCGGGACTAACCTTGGGTATTTTTGGTTGAAAGCTCTTTCTATTAAAATAAAAATTATAAATAACTATGGAAACTTGCATTAACAAATTATCCTACAAAAATTATTGTAGAAAATTTTCAAAATTGAAATGCAACCTTAAATTCCTTGCATTCTTTCATCGACTTTGTTAATAATTGAATAGTCTACTAGTTGACTATATTACCAACTGCAATGAATATTGTCTTTTCCTAATGTTCATTGTGAAAATGGATCCTCACATTAATGTGATAGGATATTTTTCATCTCTCAAGTTACTAGGTCAAAGCATCCTAATGGGTAAATTAATTGTGAGATAAATTACAAGCATTAAATGTCAATCCAGGTTCTTATACTTCTGAAGTACACTTGCACAATATATGCTAAAGCCAAAATATGGAGACAAGTATCACCAAATCCAACGTACGATTATGCATGACGGAGAATATCTAGCGCTTTCCCTTGTTAAATATATTAACAAGGGAAAGCGCTAGAGATTCTCCATCATGCATAATCATACGTTTATGCTTATAGAGTGAAAAAACTAAAAGAATCAACTTGTAGGGTCATTTAAATGGGGGGTGGAGAATTCCTGGGTCTTTGCAAATTCAAAGTATGGTGCATGTTGCATGTAGCAAGATGTTGAAAGTAGAGTTATGTTAGACACACATAAATGCAACAAATATGGAAATTTGTACATGAGCTCTATTATTTCCTTTAATATGTGATCATGCCTTTCTCTAATTCATATTTTTATCTTTTTTATTAATTATGTTATTCTTTCTATGTATTGTTCTAGTACGAGGGGGTGAAATAATTTCGTATCATTTTCTAAGTGGTGAGGTCGTTTGAATCTCCAATAGTTGTGTTGGTGTGGTGGGAACCATGCTAGGAGTTGGGCATTCCATTGATATGGTCAAGGTACTTAGTGTATGAAGAGCATCCAAAATTAGGCGGATTGGAGACAATTATCACCAAAATTAGGCGGATTGGAGACAATTAATTATGTTTTGCGGGTCAGAAAGCCAAAATATGGAGACAATTATCACCAAATCCAACGTACAATTATGCATGATGGATAATATCTAGCGCTTTCCCTTGTTAAATATATTAACAAGGGAAAGCGCTAGAGATTCTCCATCATGCATAATCGTACGTTGATGCTTATAGAGTGAAAAAACTGAAATAATCAACTTGTAGGGTCATTTTAATGGGGGCTGGAGAATTCAGGTCTTTGTAAATTCAAGAAGCGCCATTGAAATGGTTTGCTGACAAATGGTTAGATTTCTTATCCAATAAAGGCCTAGCATGTATTTTGATGTTTCATTAATTTCTTTGCAAATTCAAAGTATCCAGTGCATGTTGCATGAAGCAAGATGTTGAAAGTACATGAGCTCTATTATTTGTCTTCAGAGTCAGTTGTTTGAAGAGGCATGTTTTGTCAACTTGTTTGGTTGATGGTTTTGTACACCAATATGTAAGAGTACATGGACATATTCACATGATGTGAATTTTTTTTTTCTTTGAAGGAGAAAATGATGTGTTTTCAGTTTGATGGTTTTGTTTGTGACAAGACGTCACAAGATTTTGTGAAGGTCCACTCTTGAGCGAGAGCCTCATGATTACAACCTATCTATGAGAATCAAATGGGAGTGCATCCTTATTTTGAAGGAGAAATTTCAATAGGCTTTAGGAAATTTAATTTCAAGTCATTTAATTTCACTAGAAATAATTCGGAGGTACATGAAATGAATAGTATTTAGGAAGAACAATAGTCCCTCATGGAATATGAAGAAAGTAGCCACTTCATTTTGTATATATGCATGCTTTGAGTTACTCCTCAAAAAATTTCAAAACATGTGTATTTATTACTCTGCCCATCCCGATTTTCATAGGATCCATAGCACATACATTTCTATATGCACCCTAGTTGTTGTAAGGCCTAATTATTTCATCACTTTCAAAGGAATTACATCAGTTGTTTCTCCTAAATCTAGCATATAGTTGTGTAATAATATTTTATTTATTAGTAGGAATATATGAAAATGTTTATGAATTACATTTTTATTCCCTTGATTCATCTTTTATAACTCTATAGGATAATCCTCAAAAGTAGGGTCATCTACTTCATCAAATTTTAAGAACTTCTTAACCTCATATCTTTATTTCATATTTGCATAACTTCTACAAATGGGATAGAAACAAGATATTTTCCAAGTGTTGAAGTAAACCAACATTAATTTCATTGTACACTCTTTATATAGGTATGGTTGAATGTTGTACATCTGGTACATAGATCAATTTTTTGTTTTCATTGTTTACTCTTAAAAATTATTTGAAGTGGGAGCGAAGAGTTGGTTTCTTCCTAGGTTGGCTTACATTTCCTTTAATATGTGATCCATGCCTTTCTCTAATTCATATTTTTATCTCTTCTATTAATTATGTTATTCTTTCTACGTATTGTTAGTACAAGGGGGTGAAATAATTTCTTATCATTTTCTAAGTGGTGAGGTCGTTTGAATCTCCAATAGTTGTGTTGGTGTGGTGGGAACCATGCTAGGAGTTGGGCATTCCATTGATATGGTCAAGGTAACCCAGCTTCAACAACACAAGCATGTACAAGGCATAGTTGAGCCAAATGTTCTTCAAGAAGGGCCTAATTATTTGAGTCTTGGTTATGGAAAACATGGAAAATGCTCCAAAGCCAAGGAGGCTTGTGAGGTTTGTGTTCATGATGAATGGAACATGTACATAGTTTACCATTAAAGTTGTTGTGTTTTACGGATATTAAAATGAAGAACTTCTATTTAGATCCATTCCAGAGATTGACTGTAGGGGCATTTACTAGATATGTCACCTTTCATAAAGGATGAGATCCAGAGGCTACCTGGCCCTTTACAGACTCTGCCTATAGAACTTGTAGAAGTAAACACTAGAGGCATTAACAATATCAAAGAACGTTTTCATGCTCAAACATGGGAATGTGTCTCTTTCCCTACGCAAAAAAATAGTTCTTGAGGTAGTTAATCTTCATAGAATAACTCTATAGGATAACTCTTTTATAACAAGTAGATTAAATATGTTAAATTCTTTCTATGTATTGTTAGTAAAGGGGGTGAAATAATTTCTTATCATTTTCTAAGTGGTGAGGTCGTTTGAATCTCCAATAGTTGTGTTGGTGTGGTGGGAACCATGCTAGGAGTTGGGCACTCCATTGATATGGTCAAGGTACTTAGTGTATGAGGAGCATCCAAAATTAGGTGGATTGGGATCTTGATGAGGGGGATATGTCACTTGATGCATGCAGTGATGATGGTATTTGATGAGTAAAGGACACATATAGATGAGATGAGTGTCTTTAACATAGAGCACTCCAGGGCATGCCATATACTAATTAACCGAGTTCGTGACATAATAAATGGTGGAAGAGGAATCATCAACATATGAGGTTGGTGTAAGTGGTGGTGCTACTATTGAGGCATGATGTATGGTGACCAACACATCTTGATATCGTCGGAGATTGAGACAATGTTGTGTTTAATGTTGTGTTTAATGTTTGTGTTTCACATAAATAGACAAGAGGTCGTTGGTTCTTAAACCCTTATTACGTGATGAGGTGGCAACATCACATGATGGAGTGGGGAGAAATGGGGGTGCTTAAGAAATAGTTAAGCACCAATAGTTGAAGGGTATGAAGGATACCCTTCAACTCATGAAGCATGGGGCATGAATTGGTGGGATGACCTAATGTGTCTCAAAGGGCATAAGAGGGACTAACCTTAGGGGTATTTTTGGTTGAAGGTTCTTTCTAAAATAAAAATTATAAATAACTATGGAAACTTGCATTAACATGTGTGTGTGTGTGTGTGTGTGAGATCCTAAAAATACTTAGTCCAACAAGAATAAATA
This sequence comes from Pinus albicaulis, assembly GCA_034641835.2. Lineage (NCBI taxonomy): Eukaryota > Viridiplantae > Streptophyta > Pinopsida > Pinales > Pinaceae > Pinus > Pinus albicaulis. The sequence goes on along the minus strand of CM076578.1, from coordinate 1,381,661,038 downwards.
TACTTGGAAAATATAACCAAATATATAATCAAAATTTATTTGTGTTCAATACAACCAACCATACAATTGAAATTACGAGTATGAGAATTTTTATTATAAAAATAAAAATAAAAGTAAACTATGATAATGATATTGTATAACAAATTATCCTACAAAAATTATTGTAGAAAATTTTCAAAATTGAAATGCAACCTTAAATTCCTTGCATTCTTTCATCAACTTTGTTAATAATTGAATAGTCTACTAGTTGACTATATTACAAACTGCAATGAATATTGTCTTTTACTAATGTTCATTGTGAAAATGGATCCTCACGTTAATGTGATAGGATCTTTTTCATCTCTCAAGTTACTAGGTCAAAGCATCCTAATGGGTAAATTAATTGTGAGATAAATTACTTCCATTAAATGTCAATCCAAGTTCTTATACTTCTAAAGTACACTTGCACAATATATGCTAAGAAATTAAAACTCTCAATCAAAAATGGAAATTAACCTATGGAAATGATTGCAATTAAAGAAAACCAATTAATGAAAATATCTAAATGAGCACAAACACGTTATTCACATATTCACATGATGTGAACTTGTTTTTTCTTTGAAGGAGAAAAATGATGTGTTTTTAATTTGATGGTTTTGTTTGTGACAAGACGTCACAAGATTTTGCGAAGGTCCACTCTTTAGCGAGAGCCTCATGATTACAACCTATCCGTGAGAATCAAATGGGAGTGCATTCTTATTTTGAAGGAGAAATTTCAATAGGCTTCAGGAAATTTAATTTCAAGTCATTTAATTTCACTTGAAATAATTCAGAGGTACATGAAATGAATAGTATTTAGGAAGAACAATAGTCCCTCATGGAATATGAAGAAAGTAGCCACTTCATTTTGTATATATGCATGCTTTGAGTTACTCCTCAAAAAATTTAAAAACATGTGTATTTACAAAAGGTTACAAAGGCTTATTCAAAAGGTTACAAAGGCTTCTTCAAGTATATCAATTGAATCAAAATTTGGAGAAGCACTCCTATTTAGGTAAAGCACTTTGAGGACAGTATATGAAAAGTACTTATAAATGAAGGAAGGAAGCTCTTTGGGGGAGACTTTGAAGTGTAGCATGAGACTTAAATCAGGTCCACTTGAAAGCACATGATCTTAAGGGGAGACTTTGAAGGTGCAGGATCAACAGCATGATTATCTGGTAACAAAAAGGCAGCATGAATCTGTCAGGTCCATACAATCATACAGGAATAGGAATATTTCAAGAAGTTTTGGGAGCATGATTATTTCATACAGGAAAAAAATTTGGTTAAGGGCAGATAAGGAGACACTACAATATCAGGCTCAACCATGAATATGGCAGTGTTTATAAACATGTGTGACCCTTTGCAATCGATATTAAAAAGCGAGACAATGTGTTTGGAGACATTAATACAACTATTGACTATGGCTTGAGGAAAGAAAAGGTAAGACTTAAAGCGTTTATTGACTATTAAAGCACATGATCTTCTGGTAACAAAAAGGAAGCATGAATCTGTCAGGTCCATACAATCATACAGGAATAGGAATAATTCAAGAAGTTTTGGGAGCATGATTATTTCATACAGGAAAAAAATTTGGTTAAGGGCAGATAAGGAGACACTAAAATATCAGGCTCAACCATGAATATGGCAGTGTTTATAAACATGTGTGACCCTTTGCAATCGATATTAGAGCAGGATATGTTTGCAGACATTAATACAAATATTGACTATGAGCAGGAAAGAAAGGTGAGACTTAAAGCGTTTATTGACTATTAAAGCACATGATCTTCTGGTAACAAAAAGGTAGCATGAATCTGTCAGGTCCATACAATCATACAGGAATAGGAATAGTTCAAGAAGTTTTGGGAGCATGATTATTTCATACAGGAAAAAAATTTGGTTAAGGGCAGATAAGGAGACACTACAAAATCAGGCTCAACCATGAATATGGCAGTGTTTATAAACATGTGTGACCCTTTGCAATCGATATTAAAGCAGGATATGTTTGCAGACATTAATACAAATATTGACTATGAGCAGGAAAGAAAACCAAATAAAATTGAAATTTTCTCTTCACATTTAAAATTAAAACTAATAAAACAAAACAGGTTAAAGCAGACTCCAGAGTAATAAAAGTTTAATTGAAAAATCGCGCGAACAATCTTCATACCCGGGCCAAAACTAATAAAACAAAACAGGTTAAAGCAAACTCGCGCGAACAATCTTCATACCCGGGCCAAACGCAGACGTAACAGGTTAAAGCAAACAGGTTAAAGCAAACAGGTTAATTGAAAAATCGCGCGAACAATCTTCATACCCGGGCCAACGCAGACGTAACAGCAGGAGCGCCACAACGCGGACGTAATTGCAGGAGCTCCAACGCGGTGAATCCAAACAAAGCTGCAACAAAGTTGTGCACCAGCAGAAACAGAGCCAACGCTGAAACAGAATTGAAAAATCGCGCGAACAATAGAACCTCTACAATTCGCGGGAGAAGAATTTATAAAAAAATAGTTCGGCCGAACTAAAAGTTCGGCCGAACCCTTAGTTCGGCCGAACTTTTATATAAGTTCGGCCGAACTTTTCTTTAAGTTCGGCCAAACTCTTGTTGCCGGTTTTCCAAAGCTCCGGCAAAAAGTGCATTCGTTGACGTAAAATCAACGGTGCCGTCAATCTAAACGGACTCAAAAGTTAGGCAAGACTATTTAATAAATTGACCGAACTATTGCCGAAAATTTTTACGCACGATTCTCACAAAGTGTAACTTGACTTCACGTTTCCGCCCACTATCTAACAAAACCTAAATTATTGTTATTTATACTTAAAGCTAAGAGTTAATGACCAATAAAATATTATATAGAAAATATCAAGTTATCGATACAATAGAAATAATACAATCAAGACTTAGTATAGTTGTTGAAAGAAAGAGAATGTATATTTCCTTATACCATCTAATTCTAATTTATATAGGTTATTTATAAACTAGAATCAATGCTATTATACAAAAATCTACAACAAAAAGATATGTTATGGAATTATGTAATAGAAACTAAAGCAAAGTGTTATAATAGAATAAATGTACAAGATTATAATACAATAAGCAATGCCAGAACAAATTGTAACTGGTCTAAAAGAAATGAAATATAATTGTTCCTATAGAAATATTGAAAGAATATAATCTAATTTAAATTTATAAATGAAATTATAAATTGAAATTGAAATAAGAAAATAATCCTTAATGTAAAGAAAAAGACATACAACTACTAAAATGCAAGTCTCGTATCTTTTCAAACAAATGAAATTCCAATTGTATATTTTCTAATGATTAACATCAAGAATCAATGAAAAAATGCACTCTACTTTGTATTACTCGATCGAGATATGAGGGGTTATTGTAACAATCTCATAGAAAGGATAACCATCCAATTACTTGTTTATGACTCAAACAAATAAGAAAATATTTGAAATGAATATATAAACTCAGAAATCACTACAACATAAACATCAATTAAATTCACATGACAAAGATGACATTGTCTAATTCTAAATTTCTGGAATAAATCCACATGAACCTAGATTAGATATATGTCTATATCTGTTATCAAGTCATTAGAAAGTGATATTGATAGTACAATTTTTTTTATAAATCAAATCAACGCAAGACAAAAAAATAAATGCAATAAATTGATCATTTTTTATGAAATAAAACCACACAAAGAATAACTAATTTCCACTGTATTCTGAGAAATCAAATTACACAGAATCCAAAAGACAATAAATAAAAATAACTATGAAGTGATTAAAGACACAGTAAGTATTTGACTGAATAAAACCAACTCTTAAAACCCAAAGTGTAATTAAAAAATATTCCACATTCACATACAATTTAAAAAGTATTTAGTTTCTCCAAAATTCTCGTTTGTAGTACTACAGATACCTCCTCCTACATATCCTTTATTTATTTACTATAGAAAATTCAATATAGTTTTTATATAGGTCGAGAGACCTCATGGTATCCAAAAAAACATTCCTAAAAACTCTCAAATTGTTTTGCTACAAAAATAATTGAAATTGTATTCTTGGTTTGTTGGCTGAATTGCAAAAAGTAAAAGAAGAAGATGAATGAATGACAAGGCATCCATGCACGGTTTAGAACATGTACAAACTAATCAATAATATCCTCCTTCGTAGAATCCAAAGTCAACATTCCCAAAATAGGAAGTACCTGTTGCAACAAAAAAACCTTACTTAGACATTATACTGGCATCAAGATGGGGTTGCTACAGAATCAAGGATTCTATAACAACTCCTTTTTAATAAATAAAATAGACACATACCTCGAAAAAATAAAAAATATCAATCATAGATAACAATAAAACCATTACTTATGAGGATTGGAGTCATGTATATCAAAATATATAACTACTTTGACCTTCGAAAACTTGATGGTAATGTGTGTATCTTTATCCTATGAATTATTTTTAGTGCTAGAATATTTTTTTTCCCTATGTGTTTCCCTAGCTCGAAATGAAGCCATGAGTTGTAATAGGAATTTTTGATGTCGATATAGGTCCATTAGAGAAGGGTCAGAATTAGAATGATTGTAAGAAGTATTTTGAGTATTGATATTGACACCAAGATCACAATTATTAATTTCTATAGAATCTGCAACCTAAGGTTTAATTTTCTCACAATTATTAATTTCTATAGAATCTGCGACCTAAGGTTTAATTTTCTTTGGTAAGGTTTGAGGATTTCACACTTATTGTCATTGTGAAACACAAGGGTTTACTTTATGAAATGATTCTTCATCATAATTTTGTAATGAATGATGAGATGGTGATCGAACAAAACTGTCCAAAGGAGGATTAGGCACATAGATACCTAGGGCTTCAGAGTATTCATGAAATTAGGGTTTATAGAAACCATTTTTATTTAGGAAATGGTCCCAATCGTCCTCTAATTTTTCCAACTGGTGTGTAACCATAATTCAGATAAGGTTGTGATGAAAAATTGACCTTTCAAAGTGCTTTTTGTGATGTGTGGGACATTTTTGTTAGGTTTTTATACAGATAGAAGGGAAAATTAATTTTATGTCCAAGAAATTCCATTAAAAATATTATATGATAAATGGAAACCAGACTATATCACCCTTCATAAGTAACATACCGATGTAACAAAAGCACTAAATTATTCCATTTAGGTTTCAAAGAAGAAATTGGCATACCTTTCACTTGATACACACAATCTTTACTGACAAGAAGTTTCTTCTAAGGGATGTCACGAACTTCATAGTTATTGGACCATTTCTCTCCCTTGAAGGGGAGATGGGAAACCTCTAAAATGAAATCAACGTCGACAGAAAATTCGTGATCACCCACCCGGGTTATGTTTCCACCAAAAAATAAGGAAAATTCTTTGAAAACCTCATTATTGTAACCCTGAAATAACTGAAGGAATTCTCACCAGTCGACTTGGTGAAATAGGTTTGCACATTCATCATATTCCTCTACAATTTATAACCCAATGGATTTTAAGCAGATAATGTGAGCCATGGCTAAAATCTTAGAGGTTTTCTGCTGGGAGTCATTGAGTAAAATAATTTATATTAGATTACTAACATAAATGATCAATCTGGGATCTGTAGGACTTTTGAGACATACATGCAAAATATATGCTAGGGATTAGTTTATGAAAACTAAAAACTAACCTAATCACACCATTCCTATATTAACTTGAAAATTTATTCTTCCTTCAAGAATTAAAATTTAATCTGCTTGCATCATTGAATTTTAATCTACTTTCAAAATTCAAAACTAATCTAATCAAATCTGCATAAATCAAATCTATCCTAATCTATTCTACTTGCATAATTGAAATTATAATCTATGCTTGTAAAATTGAAAACTAATATAACACACATGCATAAATAAGAAACCTATGGTTGTTGTATAATCGAATGCAAAAATCTATCTAATTGGAAGATGACAGAGTCACATTCATGAGATGATTTAGGCGAGCATAAGATTCAACAATCAACTATAAATGTAAATAACTAATTCTGAAAACATTTATAAACTAATTGACATGAAATCAATCTACAAAATAGTGAGAAATTTAAACTACGAGTTGAAAATAATTTGACTATGCAATAATGAGAAATTAGCTATGAATTGACGAGAATATAACTATGAATCAACATAATATTAAACTAAGAAATTGACAGAAAAGTAAACTACAAAACAACTATAAAAACCTCCTTAAAATCTACTCTATCTTACATTCTTATATGCTCCATGATATATCCTACTTCACATCTCCCTCCATGCTTGGAACTTCAAAGCTTTATTCAAGTTCTCCAAAATTACAAAGTACAAAGTAATAAGATTCCAAGTTACGTGAACAAGAGTTCAGTTGTACAAATAAAGGAGAGATATCTCATATTTATACAAATTCCTAAGAAACCTCCTCATTAATGAGGATCCTTCTTCTTGTCCTTTGATCCCTAATATTCTCAACCAATTTTCTAACCATAGGCCACATATCCCTCCTTCAAATATCCTTCATATCATGAAGATAATTTTGAATTTGATCTTTGGGAACCACATAAGAGGGCCTTGGAAACTTCCAATGAACCTACACATGTCACAAAACTATTTCCATTTTTAAGGTATAAGAATTTTCATATTATTTCCTAAATTTTGATCACAAATTCACTTAAAAACACTAGAAATTAATAATGTTTGGAAAACACAAGGGTAACCCAAATGATGATGAAAGTGAGATGAATGTAGTGACATGGTAGTGAAATGGAGGTGAAATGGAGGTGATATAATGGACATGATGGTGAAATTGGATGTCTTTTTAAGGAAATTTCTGAGACCCAACAAAATTCAAGGTCAAATAGAGAGGGTGAACACAAAAAGTGGGTGACAAAACCATAGCTCACAGAGCGGCGTGAGAAGTATGAAGGAAACAATGAAACAACCAAGAGTTGGTGTCTTAGAAACCCCAAGAGATTAAGTCAAACATTGACAAGCAGGAGGATAGTACATAGATAATAATGGTCGTAAGGTACGAGAAACTGTGAGCGGTAGATTAGAAACAGTTTTTGCAAATCAGGATTAACATACCTAACAAAAATTCCAAGTCACCTGAAAAACCTTGATAAAAATATCAAAGCAATAACCCTTAGTCCGAGAACATAATTTTTCATAATTTCAGATCCAAAGCTTTCAAAATACCACCATATACATGAATGTTGGTTCGCAATCATAAGTCTGTCATATAAAAATAAATTAAAAAAATTCTCATACATTTCAAGTCATGGTTTAGCGCATCGAGGAAATACAAAATTGTAATAGAAATGGAGCGCAAATTTAATACACGGTTTACAGTCATGTTGTATCCGGGTATATTCAAAATTTTGGGTCCCCCTCTACTCGCTTAGCCTATTAAGGTTTCAATCTAGTCTGTGGTTTGTTAATATCCCCATGAACTATTCCTACCAAACCCTGGCATTGCGCCCATTCAGGCAATGTGCACCGCACTCACTTGTCTTGATGTCTCATGATCGCATTAGGGTTTGGGGGAATTTTGTTTCAAAGAGTGTTGATATTTCCTCCATGAATTCGAAGCTGGGTTTTCCACATTAGTCAACACCAAGTAATACGAGCACTGAGCCTAGATGGACAAGACATCAAAGTGGCTTGCATTATGCTGATCGTACTATAGTTTGGGGAGAAACCCTAATTTTCCAAGAGAGTGTCCCCTTCATGTTTTAACTTGATTCCCATTCCCCTGGAACACATCCTCATCGTTGTGCATGAAATCATGGTAATGATCATCGAAGATCAGTGCCCTTTAGGTGTGCGATCTGTTTCCCCACCTCAACATGTGCATTGGGGATTTAGGGAATTTATTGCTCTAGTGATGTCGTAGAGGTCATATGCACCTACAAGCCTCCTTTTCTCTAGCATATGCATTGAGATGAAGGGGGGACATTTTTCATTGATGGTTAGGGCGTTGATCAAATTTCATTAGGGTATGTCAATGCTAGCTCTCCTATGCACCTCTAAAACCCTAAATTGTTATGATCAAAGATCCTACCATTCCTTGAATCAATTGTCACTATCTATAAATCTTTTTCATGTAGCACTTCAAGGCACTCACTCTATAAGTACACCATCACCATGAAAAACACCAAAATTAAATTCAATATGGGTGGTTCCATTAAATGCCTAAGTTTATATTTGATTTCCAAATTGAACCATGATTCACTTTATCTATGCAATTCATAACATCTTAATTTTGATTATGTTGGTTCGTGCCCTGTGAGTAAATTAATTTCATTTATTTATTGATGTCACATGAAAAGTATTACTTTGGTAAACTGACTTGTTTTTTTCAACTTATTTTAGGAAATTGAGTAGGCTTGGAGACACATCAAACGGGTCACACTTTCATTAAATAATATTTGATATGAGACCACTCGAACATTGGAAGAATGGAGGGCTTGTGATTATTGCAAACATAACATACAAGGAAAAATGGAAATGAATGCATGCATTAGTTAAAGGAGAAATCGAAAAAGTTTTAAATCATTACAAAAGGAATTTGAGACCACAAATCATTAGTGAAAATGGAACAATTTTTATTTGAGTGCAACGAAATATCAAAGAATGAAGCTCCAAAAGCAACGCCAAGAATGTTGTGAATTTATATTAAAACAATGTTGTGCAAGGAATGCATCTGACAAGGGCCAATTCAGGTATCCATGGAATGGGAGTACATCATATTGGCGTTATTGCACCAATGCATCCTGGTAAGATACACATGGCCTCGGGACCATCTTGCATAGGGACGTTATATGAAGTTATAAGGCATTAAACAACCTTATGGGTTTGGTTGAGGACAACTTCCCAAAGGAGGAATGACATTGGTAAAATGGGCGACCAAGATAAAATGATCAATGGCGGGATTAGTCAGCAATGCCACGGTGAGAAAGGATTCCAAATGAAATTGTAAAAATAAGTCCAACGAGCACAGATGTAATGCCTGCCTCCGTTGTTGCCCCATTCAAAAGAATATTATTTAGATCTAAACTAATTATCCATGCAATTGCACAAATTTGTTTTCCACATTGGTAATTATCTAACACGTCATACCTCGTGCATACGTTTCCGACAGGCCAAAAGGAAAGAGATGTGCCACAGGTGCTGCAACTGCGCAAATAAGGTGTATAACATACCGGGAGGTAGCACGATATGGAGTGTGGGGCTAGGGTCAAGACACGAAGGACACAATGTGACCACAAATATATTTATGCAAGGGGGAATACTATCTTATTTGTGTTTGTTTAAGCACATGCCAAGGCTGGAGCTGACTTCTCTGAGGATTCAATGACACAAGGATTTTGGAGCCCATGCAAAGAGTGCTCGGAAGGTGACATTCCAACACTATTAGTGGGAGAAACAGTTATTTAATCAATGGGAGTATCAGTTCTTTCATCAATGGCCCTCATGAAGTGGTAGATGAAGGCTTGGCAAAGGTCGATAATTTTTCCCAAGTCGTAGAATCACGCGTTATTGGCTCAACCAAGAAACTAGGGAGCGTGACTTAAACCATAATGTGACCCAGCAACCTACACATGTCGCAGAATCACATTAGGAGGCTAGGAAAAAAAACAAAATTCTGACTTACCTGTAGTGCGACTCTGCGACTTCTGTCAGGGTCACCAGGTCGCAGAAAACCACATCAATTCATGGGGAACAAAATTTGTGACTTACCTATAGCACGACTTGGCGACTTCCTAACAAGTCGCAGCTTCTCAACACTCTTCTCAGTTAAATGGAAACTAAATAAGGTGTGATTCCCATTTGTTAAATATCAAAGGAAGGGGTCTACATATGGTAGATACGAAACGAGCATCTGACCAAACATGCGAAATCATAGACAATATGCATAGAATGCATATTGAGAAATAATGCATTGTTGTCACAGGGTTCCGTCATCAACACTAGTGGAAAGGAATATTAAGCCAGAGAAAACGTGTGGCACCATGTATACACCTCATAATGCGAGCAAACATTATGGATCAACCTTGGTATCATATCATGACACAAGGAAAGAATTCAATGTCGATCTATGTCACGGACACTAGTTGACATTTCGATATTTCTCCCTATAGCATGATTAAACAGGCTCAGTATGATAATGCATGGGTTTTACAGATGTTATTCTAGAGAAGAGGACTACAAAAGGGTCCAAATATATTTTAATTTTTCATAAATGTATTATATTTATAATGTTGTTTTCTCAATGCATATATATATATATATATATATGGATAATTTTAATGTGTCCTCTTGCAGGTAGCATGAGGAAGAAATAGTGTAGACCTAGGTGAATAAAGTTGTTGTCTTCCTCCAGAAGCTGCACAACTAGGATCTAAACTAACAGGAAAACTCACATCATTTGGATGATCATGGTTTTGTGTCAATGGCATGAGCGATGACAAGTGAACACTCAACAACTAAACATCGCTTCCCAAATCATCAAGTCATACAAATTCCCTTGGCAGTGCAATGGAATTGGCATCCGGTAGAAGGTGTTGATTTGCATCGAAAAAGATAGGGTTTCCTCTAGAAAGAAAGGTGGCCCCTTACAAAAATCTAAGAACCCTGCAATAAGCTCCATGGTATATCACCAAAATATGGATGACTGCAAATAAATCATAGTGGCATGAGCATAGGTTGGTTGCAAGACTTAGCAACCACATCATTGCAGCATACGAGAAACTAGTGTCATAGGGTTTCGAATAACCCTCGAAATTCCCTCTTCGCCTTCATTCTAATGTAAATATATCTCACCATAGTGTCATTATCTATGCTGAGACTGATTTGAGGATGTAACGATCAATAGGCATGAGATAATAGTGAGGAAGTTGAAGAGTCATGAGGGGAGGTCAAGGGTCACGATAGGTGAACAGTCACCCCATCTCTATAAATTTTCCCTCGTGCCTCATTGGAAAGGAATTTTTGCACCTAAGTTGAGGCTAGGACTAGATAAATAACTTGTGATTGAGAGCTAGAGGCAATCAACACTTGGTAGCTAGTAGAGGAAGTTGTAGTGAGGCTAGGGATTTTCATCAAGCATTGGTATGAATAGCCCGTGTTCCACTATTGGGTTTTGAAAAGTGCAAGATATGTATTTGAAGTTGCAGCAGCATTAATAAGATATTATCCTTTTCTAACACCGATTGACATGCTTTCTCATGGTGGTAGTATTAGTTGTATGAAATTTCACTATATATTTGTATGTGTGCTTTCATACATGCAATATTTTATGGACTGATTCATACTGGTTTCATGTATGTTTTTCTTTCGAATTAGTGTTTACTTGTTCTTTTCCATGTTGGTGATCTATTATGAACTATTTTGCAATTAACTCCTGGCATGTTCTATTTCAGGTATTTCTGACTGGGTTTTGGCTCAACGATCCTTCTCATGGCATGCCCCTTCATATGGCTGCTTAGGTTTGGTTGTATTTCTATCTGTAGTTTGTCAGTCTCGGGCTAATTTTGTTTCACTTGCTACTCATTTCATTCTTGTCCCCGCTTCAACACCTTGTCATCTAACATCCAAGAGTGAAAATACTTATGGTGGCATCCGGGCCCACATACTAGATAGGGCTCCTATCTCAAACAGCGTGAGGTATGATTGGGACCTCTCACCAGGGAGACCCCATTGTTGTTGGTGGTACAATTTTTCTCGTCAATACAACTGGTGCTAGAAGGAGGGCCAGATGACAAGCTGAGCCCTTGGAGCCTGCAGTTTATTCTCATATATATAAATATCTCATCCCCAAATCATTCTCTCAAGATGTTTATTGGATTTATCTATTTTTCAATGCTCAATCCCAGATGAGCCTCTCTATCACTTGTCGTAGTTTAAGTTCGATGGTGAGAATGGAATTTACATAACCGAACACATTTATAATTTTCTTGAGTTTTGTGAATATTACGAAATTGATGATGAGGATCTTGCTTGTGTGATTTTCTCTCGCACCCTTGAAGGTCGCGTTAAGCAATGGTGCCGCACATTTCCAACATCTTCCATCCATTCGTTTGGGCAACTCACTGCTAAGCTTCAACAATATTTTCACATGTATGATTTTCAAGATATATTAATAAGGATAAATGAGATCATAATGAAACCTCAAGAATCTCTAAAGAATTTTTTTATTATATTTTTTCATTCTTGTTTTGAGTTCCTTGAAATTGATGTTGATTTGGCATATTTAATTGAACACTTTCAATTTTTGGTTTTTGGTTCTTTACAAAACCTTCAATATGAAACAAATCTTGATCCGATTGTCTGTCATGATAATCTTCAAGTTACTAATTGTCCAAATTATGTCCCTAATATTGTCTTTCCCATCTCTTTGAGTCTGGAACAACTTCAAGCCTCCAAGGAGGAAATTGCTATTTGTGACATTTCTCGTCCTCCTCCTAATTTGCTACCTATTGGAATTTTGGTTGTAAATATTTTAACAGATGAAAAATGCTCGTAGGGAAATGAAACATGGTGTATCGCCTCCGCATTTTTCATACACATTGTCAAATAAAAACTTGAAAAACATGATGATTTAACATATGTCCCTATTAATGAAACCAACCTCAATTCCATGGAACATATGCCTAGGTTTAGTCCTAAATCTCATGCACTTGTCGGCAATGACTTGGGTATTGTTCTGGATGAATTTGATTGTCCTATAAAGCTCATCGACCATTACATGCATGCAGGTTCATTGTTCCCTTTGGATGACACTAATGTGCAAGATGAAGGTCTTGATACGATTAGTACCCCCTCATCAGAATCATTTCATCCATTATTCCCTGATTCTTTCCATGAGTTTGCCTGACCAATTTTTTCCACAAATCATTCATAGCTTTCTTCTGTTGGTGTTGGTGGCAGTGATGAACATGAATTTGATGTTTCACAATCACATTACTAGAATGATGAATCTCTTATTTCTGATCTCTTCCATCCGCATTCCTTAACTGGTAAAGAAAGAGACCTTCTGCCTCGTAAATCTGGGGGATGTGTCTCTCATCCATTCATCCTAATTTTTAATCCAAGAAAAGCCTAATGTACTAGATACCCAACCTAATCAAATTGGTGGTTTCAAAAATTGTAATTTTCCCAAATATGTATTCACTCACACCTCTAGTGATTATCATTTGCATCTATCTGTTGATCCTATGAAGCCAATAGAATTTGATGATTCACCTTTCAAAGGTTCTCAGACTCATTAGGAGTTAAGGCACTTCAAGTTCCATTGTTGATTATGTTGGGTTCTCATGATCCTGATGAGACCCCTAACACAAATAAAACTAGGGTTTCTGAAATGAGGGTTTCTGTGTGTTAGTCATCAGTATTTTTCACTATCTTTAGATGACTATAGAATGGTTATAGCTTTCTGAAAACAATATTCCTTGAATATCTTGAGTTTCATAAATATCACTGCCTTCATTATCCTTATAAACCTATTTTCACTATTCCACATTTAGTCTTCTCAAGGTCACCTTGTTGCTCTTAAAAGACTCCTTATGGGCTTATACTTCTCATTTTCATCTTTCTTTCCTACCTTAGACTTCATTGCCCCATTTCCCCCTGTCAACAAACTCCACTATCCCTCTAGGTTTTCTTATTTCTAACTCATTCCCATGTCCCTTTGGGCATAATAACTTATAAAAATAATTTGTTTTCACTTGAAAATCTCTAAGTCAAATTTCAGCAAAAATCAAGTCAAAGGACCATCCCACTAAGTCATTAGGGTTTTACATTGTTTAAGGTCATCCTTATATGTTTCAGGCACTAATTTTACTTTGCTAGAATCTGGCTTAGATGTAATAGAATTTCACGACATGGTTATTCAAGGACCTAAAATCTCCAAAGAAGGTTATATTATCAGTTCAAGACCTACAAGTGAGAAAAATGAAAAAAATTTAGCACTTCTGCAGGAGTGTTGAAGGATTTTTCAGCAGAAGGTATTGATGATGTAGATTGTCTACTCCTGAATGAAAACAACTTACAGCAAGGGAAAGAGGAAACACTTGGTCTTGTAGATGACTAGGGTTATGAACTGGTTAGTCCATTTGAGTGCCAAAGTAGTAATCACTTGTAGAAAATGACATGGAGGAAGCACACAAGGCCAAACATGAAGAAAGTCCATTAGAAAATATTGATGGAATATGGAAGAAGGTAAGGTGAACTAGACAGAAATGAATGAACTTGAAAGGGCTATAGAGAACTTAGAAGACAACACTGATGATTGATGTAAATAACTACAAACAATTAGGGTTTTGAAAGGTGGCCAGAGAAGTTGGAAAAGATGAGTTGAATTTGATGGTGAAAACTACAGATGATTTGGAAGATGATACTATGTGATTAAACCACAAAGTTATCAAAGTGAACTTGTCATGCCTCAAGGTGCAAAAGAAAAGTCAACTTCATGACTTCAACAAACCTGCATGCAAAAAAGTCTAAAAGGGTTAGTGAGAAAAGAAAAAGGACTTTTGACATTAGAAAAAGGGTTTTCAAAGTTAAATTAAATCTACGAGTCTATAAAAGCCCATTTTACATTTCATATGAGTCATTGTTTCCTTGCAAAGCATAAGAAGTTTCAAGGAGAGAATAATTTGTGAGTTTTCTGAGCGAATTTGGGAAAATATTCTTGGTGTTGTGCGCTTGGCTTGGTGCTGCACACTTGGGAGTTAGTGCTGCGCGCTTGAAAATTTTTCTCCACAATTTTCATGAAGGTGTTGTGTGCCTGGGAGGTGGCATTGTGTGCATGGAGTAGCGCTGCGCTCTTGCTCGACAAGACCCTGTGAAGAAATCTTTGGCGTTGTGACCTGAGTTGTTAGCATTTCGTGCTTGGACAGAGAGGGTTTCTGAGCTTTCCAACCACTCAAATCACATCAAATTGCTTCCAAACTCTTACCAAGGTTCTCCAAACACTCTTGAGGGGTAAGTACTTGACATATACCCATTTTAAAAGCTATTATTTTCATCATTTAATCAATGAAAATCAAACCCTAAATTTTAAGCTTGAAATCATTGTTCATTCCTATTCCATCCTCCTTGAAGAAAATCAATCATAAATAATGGTGATTGCATTGATTGAGGGTTGTCATTGAGTTAGTTTTCCCCTCACTCATTCCCTTCATTTGAAAATCTATCATTTCATTCCTTCCCCTCATTCATTTCACCTTTAGCCCTAGGGTTTCCAAAATAGAGTTTTAAAAATTTCATAAGAAAGAGACAGTGGAAGTGGTATGGAGGCACAAATGCCAAGGATACATGATCACAAAGGAGGGAAGATAAATATATTTGAACCTATCAACACCAAAGAACTCATGGCATCTCCTCTTACTATTTCCTGATTCAAACATGTAGGCTTCTTTCATTTTTGTGAGAAGGTGCAACAAATCTAAAACCACTCAGAGCTAACAAGACTATTCGTTATCAATTTGCATGAAAAACAAGTTAATCTTGCTGGGGTCACCTTTGAGTTTTCTACCAATGCCATTGCAGATGCTACAGGGATACCAAGTGTTGGAGAAAAGTGGTTAAAGCATGCAAACCTAGACATGAGTTATTTTGAACCCTACCTTTAACCTAGCTATAAAGATCATCACAAGTCCATCTTCCCTTTTTCTCATCTTCTTGATAGATATGCACCCATGATGAAGATAATAATGAAGTATTTCACTTGTGAGGGAAGGTTTTCCCGCCTCTACTCTTAACACATCCTTCTTTTTATGCATTTCACTAGAGTTAGGATGCTACATATACCATATTATCTTTTCCGAAGCATTGCCAAGATGGCATATATAGTGAAAAAGAGAGACTATAATCATAAAATGCAGAGCCTTTTTCATCATTCACTTATCAAGATGGTGGTTATGCACCAACTCTAGCATAAGAAAATTCCATGGGATGCTTTCATTGCCAATGATTTTTTCACTACTCCACATGGCCATAATCAGCAAGATGTTCCTTCATCATCCCATCCTCCCTTACCCACTTCTCCATCACACCCTATTGTTTATACATCACCATACACTCACATTCCTTCACCTCATGATGACCCTTCCACATCACCTTTCCATAACCCTTCACCCTCATATCATGATGACAAAGCATCAAGCAGTGATGAGAACATTAAGATAGATGGCACTAAAGTGAGTGACATTGAGCCATTTCCTTTGACATACCAGAGGAGCTACATGCATGTGTTTACTGCACTTGAGGTGCAAGGGGCCATGCCTTATTCATCAAAACAACAAGTTGATAAAGGAAATGAAAAGGTTGTAGAGCATGTCATGGTTGAAGAGGATGATAAACATGAAACTGAGCAAGAGTTTCAATTGATTGACATAGATGATGAGGATGAGGAGAGGATTACCAATATGCTGCTTAAAAGAAAGGATGCTAAGATTAGTGAGCTTCAAGCTAATCTTGGTAGGGAAAAGAATGTAATTAACTATTTTGAGCTAGAGAATCAACAATTATATGCAAAGAAGGCCATAAATGAGGCCAGAGCAATCAAAGATCAGAAAGAGGCTAGAAAGGCCAAGGCTTTTCTAGATGAGACCTTGGGAACTTTTGATGACAATGAAGATGAGGAAGAAAAAATTCCTAGGAAGAGGGCAAGGGAAATTGGGTTGAAGAAGGCTTTAGCCTGAGAAAGAGAGAAAGAGGCAAAATTGGCATAGTAGCTCACTCCAAGTGAGCTGATTTCCATAGAAATTAGCAAAGATAGAGAATCTTGGCTAGAGAGAGAAAACTTGCACCTATAGGGTCAGTTAGAAAAGGCCAAGAGAGACACTGACATGCAGAGGGAGATGGAAAAGCATTATGCCATGAGAAACAAGATTGCAAAGGCCAAGCTCAAACGAGCCCTTGCAAAGATTCAAGCTCTAAATGAGGCAAAGGAGAAGGGAAAGCTCAATATCCTTGCTGATGTGTCCCTCCAAGCATCTAAATCCTAATCAGCAAGCTAATTTCCAAATTTTGGCATGAGGAACATGAAAACCCACCAAAAAATCACCATCTGCCCTCTTTTCAACACCGGCGTTGTGCATTTAGAAGTCTTCGGAGAAGTGATTTTTGACAAGGTAACTGGACACCATTCTAGAAAGTAAAAGTAGATTTGGAAACTAGATAGGATAGGCTTTCCAATGAGCTATCATGGAGCTCATTTGAACACCGGGAAGGCCTCCAAACGCCAGCTGCAAAACATGAAATTTTCTCAGTCTTGGCGCTGCACATTTGCACTGGCACTGTGCCCCTGTAGCTTGGAGCCGTGCCCTTACCAAGAGTTATTTCATAAGATATTTTGAAGCCTTAAAGGAAAATTTTTTCACAAATTAGCTCAAATAGTTATGTTAGAAGTTAGTTTTTCCATAAATGAGTTTAGATATTTTTGCCTTGGGCCTTCCATGGTCTTAACAGTCAAAATACATTTACTATGTAATAAATGACTTCTAAAACCATATCTAGGGTTCCACCTCCTCATTTTTCAAATAAATACTGCATGTAATGCTTCATAATTTTGTTTTTGGTTGATTTTTGAGATAAAAACCTCATAGACTTTGAGTTGTGGAGAGTTTTTGGCTTTGGAGCTTTGTAGTTGTCTTGGATTGAATATCAATAAAGCAAGCACATTCACAGGATTCATGGACTTTGTTAAATGGTGATGTTGTCCTAAATTTGTAATTGTTTCCTTATGTTTTCCATATTGTTCATATTTTCCCTTGTGATAGTAGAAATTTTAGATTAAGATATGTTGTTGAGAGGCACGTTAATCTGTCTACTTTATGTTGTTTAGATGTTTTCCTTTGCTAGGTCTGATTGGAGAATTGTTAGTTGTTCTCTGGTTCCACTTAGCTTGTTGTCTTAAAAATTATTAAATGGAGTGAAGCCAAAGAAGTTTATGGTATGCCATGTCCTTTGGTGTAGCTTGAAACATTGTTGTTAAGGCCTTTTCTTTAAAGTTTACTGATTAGGGTTTGGCTAAAGAATTTTATGGTTTTCCCTGTCCTTTAGTCCATCTTGAATAGTCACTTCAAAGGTATTTTAGAGTCTGATTGAAGAATTTAAGAGTTCCCTGCTCTTTAATTATCACTTATATTTTATCTTAAATGTTTTCTTTCTCTGAAGGTAAATAGCTAGAGAATTTAGGAGTTCCCTGCTCTCTAGGGTTTGTTGGATTGTTGTTTTAAAGTTTACTTGGTAAAGCTAGGTCAAAGAAGTTTATGGTGCATCCTTTCCTTTGATTCTTTCTTAGACATAGTAATCTTCAAGACCCTTCTTGTTCTAGTATATGTTAAAGGATTCTTAATTTCCCTTTAAACCTACTACACTCACAACTTAATGTTCATTTCACACTCACATAAGCTATTGAGATCCATTTGGCTTTGTTAACTTTCCCTATGAAACACCCTTGATTTATTGTTGTAATTTTCAAGCCTTTCATAGACCCCATAGCCCAATGGTTTGAATTTCTCTTACTCTATATATTCTTCTTGACAAGAAAACTAACCAAACAAAACAAAACAAGCAAACCCTATCATTTTAACTAGCCTAAAATCAACATCCTAAATCAAACAAGTTATATCTTTTATACAAATATAGAGAGAGCCCTCTCTGAGTCCAGGAAGGCTAGGTCCTAGGACTCCAAAGTTGGTTTGATGTTACCCTTGTCTATTTGGTCTTGCCAATCTAACAAATTACAGGGACCTAACATAATGGCAACTCCACTAGGGACACTTATTGAAAATCTTAGTGTTATATAAAGAACTTAGAAAACCTAAAAATATCTCAAGATTGTTATCCAATTGTTGATGGTGGACAACAATCAAATCCTAAAAATAGTTAGCATCATCCACCTGGTGACTCCATTGGATTTCAATAGGCTTGCTGAATCCATTGGTCCTCACAGACTCCTTTGGGAATGTATTAATCAATCCTAATAATATAAAACCTAGCCACATACTCTGTGAATTCAGTAATATTTCAGATAGCTCTGTAATTCAAAAATCTTACAAATGTTCAGTCTCTCTGTGTCGTGGGTTTGAAATCTGGCTTCATAAAGAATTAGCGCCAGATCTCACCTTAGCCCAAACCCTCCTGCTATATTTGATGACCCATAAAGAATCTTAAGAAAAAATTCTAGGACTGAAGATTCAACTACTGTCAGACCAATTCACAAAGCAAGTTATTTTCCTGAAAACCTTACATCCTTGCAAGATACCCAATTTGAATCACAACATATAAGAAACTTATTCAGAACTAAGTCTCAAAGTTGGATAGACCAGATAGACCTTGAGCCTACAAGCTTACAACAGAGTCCTAATAGAGGAGGCCTCTCCTTCCACTCCTCCTGATTTTCAGCTTCTCCAATGCTTTGTCTCCTTTCATTCCAAATCTGCTCAATATCAGCTAGATGGTCCAAGTACATATATTACCCCAACTCATACATCCACTGTGAAAACCACTCCATTTCATCCTCCACCTCCACTCATAAACCCTCCTCTTGTAAATCCTCCTTGGGTTCCATTACCTCCTACCATGGCGGCATGGTATGCCCCTCTGGTACTACCACAACCTTGAATACCTATGCCACAAGAATTCCAATCTAAAATCCCTCAGTTCAATGGAACTGATTCTACAACTGCCCAACAACATGTAGACAAGATGAATGATGCTTTTTACTACCAAGAAATAGAAAATGAAACCATATATATGAGAATGTTTTCCCAAAACTTAGGGTGATAAGCAAAGAAATGGTTCAAGAACTTAACCCCTAATAGCATTCATGATCTCCCTTCCCTTTATCAAAAATTTATAAACAAGTGGGAGACAAAGAAAAATCCTCTTCAAATCCTATCAGAGTATGATAAGCTTAAGAGAAATGTTGGGGAAAGTGTTCAAGACTACTGTTAGAAAATTATATATTACAGAGAAATGCAACACATAAAATATGCGGAAAACACAAGCACACAAAACATATAAAACCAGAGAGACAAGAATATACGTGGTTCACCTAGTTTGGGCTACGTTCACCCCAAACAGCTAGTCCTTCCTTTCTATTATCCAGCAAAACGAAGAGACACAACCTACATTAGATCTGATGTAATATCCTCTGTTCTCTCTCACAATCTCCCTGTCTGTTTCTCACTTTGAGAATACACATACAAATAGCCGCAATACAATACCCTCATAAAAGCGAGGGGTTTCCTTCTAGGGAAAAAAACCCTAAACTAAACATAACTTCTACCGTTAAATTATCTGCCTAATGAACGAACCAGATTGACTAGAAATTACTATACTTTTACAAGGCAGTTTTACATCTGTTTTTAGCTTCGGGGGCGCTGCCCCCAAAACCCCCCGCTAGGGGGGGCTCCATAAAGTCACAGCCGCCCCCCCTATACCCCCTAGGCAGCATTTAATTACGGGTGGTGTTAGCTCCCTGTAATAAGAAAGATTGGCAAAAGTACGACTGTAGGGAGAACATTATTTCAACCACTTTGGGATTCTAGGATCTAGCCCTCCTGAATCCGGAGAGGGATCTCTCCAATAAGTGTAAAGATGGATTTATCTTTAAAGCCTTTGGGTAATTATATTAGTCTAGTTATGAAGACCAAGGGTTTTTGTTTGTTTTGGATGGTTGAGCATGATTATTATTTGAGTGGAAAGTTCTAAATGGAAAGAGCTTCAAAGGTGTGAAGTTTTAAGCAATCAAAAAAAACTTTGGCCAAAAAGATAGATAATTGCAGGTTTTAGTCCATTGGGCTATGGAGTCATAATAGGGTTTAACTGAAATAGCAAGGGGCAAGAGTGGTCCATGGGGCAAGTCATCTATATCTAAGGATCTCTTTAAAGTTGATTTTATGGAATGAAATGATACAACAAGAAGGGGAATTAAACAAATGAAGAACAAAGAGCAGCCCAAGATCTGGTAAGTACTTTGAAACTAGCCAGCTTTTGTCATACACTTAAGAAAGACATAAAAGTAATCTAAGATCTGGTAAGTAATTTGAAACTAGCCATCTTTTGATACACTTTCAATAGAAAACATTTAAAAACAAAGGGAAACTTTAAAAGCAACTGTTGGAGAAGAAGCTGGTGGGCAGGGCTCACCACAAACCTCTCCTAGTTCTACTTTACTTGGTAAACTTTCAAGACAAAAACAAAAGATAACAAAGAATGGTCTAAGATCTGGTAAGTACGTCAAAACTAGCCAGCTTTCAACACACTCTTAGGGAAACTTTCAGACAGTCTTTGGGGATAAAAATAGGACCTGGGCTCACCATATCTTCCTTAGTTCATCTCTACTTAACATACATTGAAAATAACATTCAAGAATAACAATTATCTTAGACACTAGGATGAGGGAACGCCAACATTCCTAACTGCTTAAACTGAATTAAGTCATTCCTAAACAACACAATTTGGAAGAAAACATTTAGATAAAGCTTATCAGTCAGAGAAGGGTACTGATATATAGTAAATCCTAACTCTATGCTTGTTTTTCTTTATCAGAGAAGATGGACAAAGTGAAAATAGAAATAAAATAACAATTTACAATAAGAAATAACATCACCATCGACACAGACCAGGATCCCATAAATTAGCTTGTATTGATGCTTCAAACCAGTTACAGCTTTAAGTCCAATGTTTCAGTTCAGAAATATTCTTCACTTCTCAGACTAACTTATCTAATCACAAGCAGAGCTTCAAGAGCCAGTGAACACTATTTAAAAGTAGAAGTCTCAATCTCAAGCATATTTCAAAGTTAAGCAACCAACATTTTCGCATCTTCTACAGAAGTTTTTATAGAAGGAATGAGGAGGTGTGATCTGATAAAAGATCTCCTAGGTCAATTAATACACACTTAATAGCTTCTCGGCCTTTGAGGGGCTCGATGGAGAATTTTACAGATGTTCTGTCTGTATTAATTTTTTTACATTAAGAATTAAGCTTGGTGGGAGCTTTTGTTGACTTTAAGGCTCTGTTTCATGTTGTAATAACTCTGCTGATATTTTTGCATTAAATTCCTTTAGCAGAATTAACTATTCGGCTGTGCTGAGGTAAATATCTTATTTTCTGATCATAACTCGGCCTCTGTTGAATGCTTGTGGCTATAGGTGGCATTAGGTAGATGAGAGGAATCAATTAGCCTATGATGTGGCGGTGGAGGCTTTTCTGTCTGATGATCTTTTGATTCTTCTTTAATCACTGTTGTAATTTGGAGGATTAGGCTTTTGATTTTCAATCTTAGCCGTAATCCTCCAAAATTGTCTTCAATCCTCTGTTCTGCTGTGTTTTGTTCTTCAACACTGATACTCTTTGTCTTGATTTAATTCAATGTGTCTTGTTGATGTGCAGGTTTTCACAGGGCCCAATGGCATCAAATGCCCATGAAGCATTGATGAAACATGAGTTCAAACTCTGGGGAATGATCTTCCTGTATGTAAAAAGGCATAAGGGATCATCATCCCCAGCCTTTGAATTTCCTTTGATGTAATGGAAAATCATTTAATCCTGCAAAATACATACAAATGTTATGAAATCCTGCATTTTTGGGAGAACTGCTTCAGAGGTTGTGGGGGAGGAGCGTGGCCATTGGATGACAGCATCCAACGGTGGAGATCTACGTGGAGTGGTTAAAAGGGAGCAGTGGGAGCAAATGGTGGAAGAATTAAGTTAGGGTCGTTGATCTCGTAGATATTGACGATCAGAATAAGTCGGGAGGAAATAAAGCGAGGGGGTCACTTTATTGAGTTTTGGAAGAAAAACAAAGAAAATAGGCGAAATTCCCTTTGGAAGAGGAAATTGCAAAGGAAATGAAATTAGGGCTTCGGGATGATCGTGGGTCGTCGGATGAGATCGGCCCACGAGATGCACGGTGGAGATTTTATGTTAAAAACCTTTGGCGAGGGTGGAGGGCAATACTATAAGGCCAGATTAGATCTGGGCCGTTGATCTATAGAGATCAACAGTAGGCACTGCGCACGATGATTTATAATAAAAATGGGGAAAAGTGGTTTCCGAGGGCAAAAAAACTATTTTTGCGTGAGAAAAAGGCAGGGAGGCGGTTTTTCCTTTTTGAACGCGATACGCGTTCCCGACTGACACGTGTTTTTGAAAAACAGCTTATATCGCGCTGCCTTCAGGAATTTATCCTTCACACTGAAAGTTACACGATATGGAATGTGGGCCGTCAGATCTGGGGCCTTAGATCTGACGGTGGAGAACAAGCGCGATATGGGATAGATGCACGGGCGGATAGTGGGGAGGGCGGTTTCAATCTGAGCTGTTAGATCTAAGATGGAAAACTATGATCAAAACTGGAGGGAGGTAGGACCCACAGGAGGCAGGCCTGTCAGGTTTAATATGAGCTGTTGGATGTGAAGATCAACGGCAGAGATTTCATCTAGGGATCCAATGAAAATGATACAAAGGCAGAGAAGGGGTTAATGAGCGCCATTGATCTGCAGAGATCAATGGCTGAGATTGGATGAAACAACATTATCAAGGGGGGTGTAAGTTTTTAAATCAAAGTCGGGAGATGCAATATGGACCTCCTGATCTGGACACGTGAACAACCCAGATGCAATCGGGGCTCGGCGATCGGCGGGGAAAAAACTTGAATGGCGCCGATGCGATTAACTGTGGACCGTCGATCTGCAGATCAGATCGATGGCGGAGAACTCATCGGGGGTTGACCAATCGGGGGTGGAGAAATATTTGACGCGCCTGACAAAAAAATTGCGATTTGATCATGCGCTGATCGTTGACCGGCTTTAGATCAATGGTCAATATTGTTTCAAAACTTGCACCAGTGGAAACCCTTTATAAAATATTAAAACACAAATTTAAATTAAAAAACAAAGGTTTTATGTATTGGGGCGGGATATATACATATGATATGGTCTGGTGCTCGACTGCGGGGCCCGTTGGTATATATGAAAGATAAGAGCCCAGGGCTTACATATATAAGGGCTAATCATAATCGGAACTTCAGATCGGGCCTGTGGGCTTTTCAATCTACCCATTTAGATTTTCTCCGATGCGATTGGCACTTGGGGAATTTTAACTCTTGGTCCTGGGCGTAAGTTATATGGAGTGAAGTAGGGGAGGCAGAGTTTATATAATGGAGTTTAATCACATTGGAACTTTTGATGTGGGGCTTTTTAATCTACCCATTTTTCATTAAAAAACATTGCATGGGCGCACTTAGACCAAACTTAGGAAAAAGTGTGTTTATGACTTTGAAAAGGAAAATATCAATCGGATATGGAAAAATACAATGTTTTAGCGCCCGATTGCGGGCACAAGGGTTATATGAAATAATAATATGATCGAGGTATGTACAAAAGGGCTTAATCGCATCAAAGGTTTTAACATGGCCAACAAACTTACATACTCCGATTTTTCCGATGTGATAAGTGCCAAAAGGGCCTAGCGCTTGGTTCCAGCACTAGGGCACATGTGGGGAAGTGGTTTAGGATTTAGCCCAAAAGGGGCTTAAACCCTTAGTACAAAAAGGTGTATTTTTATGAATTTTTGAGGATTTTTTGATTTATTTGGGGGTTTCGACAGAGTTTAAAAAAGGATTTTTAAACTTTGTAAGGTGGATTTTATGAAGGGGGAAGTGGAAAAAGGGAAAATATAGGAAATTTATGAGGAAAAGAGGAGGCAAAAATGAAGGTTAGTTTTTGAAGTGGGGGAAGGGGAAAAATGGTGTTTGCAGTAGTATTTCTTCATGGAAAACAACAGAATTTCTGAGTTGGCAAAGGAAACAACAATGAAGATTGAACCAAGGGCATCATGTCTTTATGAGTCTTCAAGAGATAACATTTTTAGAAAAATAATTATTCCTTGAAGGCTCCAAAACTGTTTTAGCCACCATTTGATATGAAATTTTTTATTGGTGGCTAACAGTGGCTCCACTTGGGGATGGTGCCTTCTTGAAGGCATCAAGAAATTCAGACTTGCATTCACTGGGAGGATGATTAGTGCCTTATCCATTGGGCTGTCTTTATTTACTTGCATGATCTTCTTTTTCTTCTGGAAACATGTTAGCAGCCATGAAAAACCAATGGAACTTCATCAACGCAAGCTTTCTACCTACCCAATCCTACTGATCTAACATTTTTTCTTCTCTAGAGTGCACTTGGATTGGAAAAATATTTTTACCACATTTTATTATTTTGAAAGCATAAAACTAATCTAATTCTACTCCTTATTTCTCCATGAACTCAAATTAAACAGTTGAGTCCATATGCTTCTCTACCTAATCTACCAATCTGTTAGGATTAAACAGTCTAACAGATTTTTATCCTCTAATTTCTAAAATAGAAATTTAAAAGCATACAAGTTAGGATTGAACAGTCTGACCCAATGCTGATCTATGGCATAAAAAACAAGCTGCACATAGATATTATTTTGCAGAAAATTAAAACAAAATGGAAGGCTTAAGATCTGAAATTTCAAAGCACTTCCTTCATCTTTTTTCAGCTCTGTTTTTTCTTTTTTATGAGCTATTTTTCCTTTGTTCTCTGGTTCAGATTTTGAGCTAATTAGAATCAGTTTTTACCTCTGTTATGGACTCAAAAAATAAATAGATTTGAGTCATCTCTCTATGGACACTTAGGTTCGTATTTTGAGCATGTTTGAACCTTTAATTTCAATCCTAATCTATCTACTGATAAGCCAAGATTAAACAGTTTGGAAAATTGAATTCACTATCCTATCAGCAGAAAATTTAAACCTAATTAGTCAAGATTAGGCTGTTTGACTAACTAGAAGTGTGTTTTTCAGGAGTGGCATTTAAGCTTGCACACTTTCAGATTTGTTTCTCTTTTTGTTGGCATGGGGCTATACCTTTATTGTTTTTACAATCTTCCCTCTTTTCTTTCTTCTATTGTTTTTGTATTTTGTTTTTTCTAACTTTGAATGCAATGGTGGATGAAATATTTATAATGAGAAAAAAAGATAAAAAGGATTTTAAACATGACATGGATCAAGAGAAGTAATGTTTAAGCATCTTTCCATTGACAGGACCTCCAAACAATTATGATCCATTCAACTCTTGTAAGAAAAAGGCATTGTTACTAGCAGCTGAATGAATGAGATAAGGACCAAGCCATAAGTTGTCAAATTTTCCATGCTTGCCCTTGTCTTCCCTCCTTGAGTCCCACTTTAAAACTTTGTCCCCAATATTAAAATTGATGGCCTTTGTTCTTCTGCCAAAAAGATTTTTAATGCTATCTTGCTTCTGCAATGCTTTATTATAAACCTACTTTCTAGTTTGCTAAAGGTGGATAGTCTGATTTATCCTTCTGATCATATCATTTTCTTTGGACTGAACCTCTTGAATCAACTTCATAACTGGCACACCAAGGCTGGTAGGAAAAATTGCATCTGTACCATACAAAAGATGGTAGGGTGACATACCAATAGATTTATTCAATGTCAATTTGTCAGCCCAAAGTGCATGAACAAGCTTTGTGTGCCAAGACTTTTTGTTGTCCTCCAACAACTTCTTGATTATGTTCACCAAACTCTTGTTTGAGGATTCTACAAGTCCATTACCTTGAGGGTAACAGGCCGTGGAATGCCCCAATGTTATCTGATATTTGTGACAGAACTCAACCATATTCTTTGATCCAAATTTTGTTGCATTATCAGTGATGATCTTGGTAGGATAGCCAAATCTAGAGAGAATATTAGTCTCCATGAATTTTATAATGACAGAATCATTGGCTTGCCTACAAGAGATGGCTTCTATCTGTTTAGTGAAGTAGTCTGTGGCAGTGAGAATCCATCTATGCCAGGCAGAGGATGGTGGATGGATTTCTCCTATGAATTCAAGTCCCCACTGTTGAAAAGGGGCTTCAACAGTGATTGGATGCAGAGGTAAGGGTAGCAGCTTCCTTTTGCCTTCAAACAATTGACATTTATGACAGGCAATTATCATCTTATGCACATCAAGAAAAATGATAGGCCAATAGTAACCAACCCTCAATATTTTGTTAGTTGTTGTCTTCTAGTATAAATGGCCTCCACATTCCCCTTCATGGAACTCGTGCTTGACCTTCTTTGCGTCATACTGAAGAAAAAATTTAAGCAATATACCACTTGCATTTTTCCAATAAAGACATCTATCTATAATGCAATATTTTATAGCTTTTAATTTTAAAAACCTTTCCTTTGTTTTTGTCAAACTGGGAGGTGTATTCAAATTAAGCAAAACATAAAGAATATCAGCATACCAAGAGGAATTCATAAAATGATCTTCAACAATGGGAGTTGAGAATTCTTCTTGGTCATCTAAAGCATTAATTATATTAATATCAAGAACTTTAAAATTTGATTCAGCCATTAATCTAGCTAGCCTTGGCCTTTGATGAGTTTAGTGGCCTTTATCTCTAAATCATAGTCAAGAATAACATCAATCCACTTACCTCTCTTACCATCTGGGTCATGTGTTAGAATGTCTTTCACAACTGAATTTTGGACAAAGGCAATGATGTGGGAGTGTAAGATGTATACTTTGAAGTCTTTTAAAGATTTAGCCAAAGAAAAAGCTTGCTTTTCCATGATTTTATACTTCAGAGGAGCATCCCTCAAAGCCTTGCTAAAGAATGCAATAGGCTGCTCTTGTCCTTTTGGATTTTTCTGTAAAAGGACAACAGCTATTGTATGTTTTGATGAAAATGAAAAAATATAAAAATCTTTTGAAAAAAAAGGACTTATTAGAACCGGTGTTTTGGTTAACACTTGTTTCACCAGCCCAAAGGACTTCTTTACTTCCAAGGTCCATTTTACCCCTTGCTCCTTCTTCAGCATGTTTGTTATATTTCTAAGGAGCTCAGCCAAGTTGGGTATGAAACTTCTCAAAAAGTTAATCTTGCCAATGAAAGATTGCAACTCCTTGATGTTTCGAGGATGAGAGATTTTCAATATGGCCTCGATCTTCTTTGGATCTATATTAATACCCTCTTAAGAAATAATGTGCCCAAGAAGTTTACCTTCTTGGAGACCGAATAGTGTTTTCTTAGGGTTTAAAGATATCTCAAGCTTTCTACATCTCTCGAAGATTTTTCTTAAATTTTCTAAGTGCTCTTCATCTGTCTTTGAAAAAACAGTAACATCATCAAGGTATATAATGATGAAGTAGCACAATTCTTTGGAGAATGCTATGTCTATGGCTCTTTGGAATGTTGCACCAGCATTCATTAGACCAAAGGGCATTTTCACATACATGAAAGTGCCCCATGGTGTAGTAAAGGCTGTCTTTAATTGATCATCAGGGTGAACTACGATCTGATTGTATCCTGAATAGCCATATAGCAAAGAAATTATTCTAGACCCTACCACCCTTTGTAAAATATGATCCATCTTAGGCAAAGGGTAGTTGTCTTTCAATGAAGCCTTGTTTAAGTCTCTAAAGTCTATATAAAGCTTGATCTCTCTTGTTTTCTTCCTAACTGACACCAGATTAGACACCCATTCATAATATCTAATAGGGACAATAATACCAGCTTCATACATTTTCTTGATTTCCTTCTCAACCAAAGACAGCTGAACAGGGTTTATTCTACGCAGCTTCTGTTTGAATGGTTTTTGGTTTTCTTTGAGAGGGATTTTGTGCTGTATTATTTCAGTGTCATAGGATTTAAGATCTTCGTAACTCCACGCAAAAACATCAAAAAATTCTTTAAACAACTCTATGTATTTGAGTTTAATGTGAGCTGGTAAAGTCTTAGATAGTTTAATCATCATTGGTTTAAGTTCACTGCCTATATTGCACTCTTCCACTTCAGTCTCTACAGGCTCCAGTTTTGGCTTCTTGGCCACATCGTTAAAATCAAACAACTCTTCTAAAGGAGCCAGACCCTTTGGAAAACTATGATCTTTGGACTGCAGGGTTTCTAACTCCTCTATGTCTAACTCTGCAGTCAATTCTATTTTATTTTAAAGTTTGCTTGACAACAGATTTATATCAGCAAGCTTAGGAGATGGTTCTTCTTCACCAAGAAAATTTTCTTCACTATTGCAATCTGTTTCATAATCTGAATCCAAATTGTGTAGTTCAAATTCATTTATGAATTGCATGAAGTCTTCTATTTGTTTGTCTTCATCAAACACCTGCCAATATCTTTCGTTATCAGGAACGAATGGTCTGAATTTAATCTGAGTTGTACATTCTTTGGTTTGGTATGGCGTTAAGCATGTTCTAGCTGCAAAGGCTAAACTGTGGGCCCCAATATTTATTTTCCTTGGGACAAAAATTAGCCGGGATTCCTCAAAAGTTTTTAACAGATCCATGACATCGTTTCGATAGGCTCTAAGTCTTGGGTGATTAGCATTGTATTCCCTGTTAACTTGCTTAATGATTAATTCTGAATCCCCATGTACTTTGATTCTCTTGGCTCCTAACTTTTTCAACAAATGTAAGCCTAAAAGCAGGGATTCATATTCCGCTATGTTATTTGAACATTGGAAGTTTGATCTACAGTAAATGCTTTCTGTGTGGTTGTTCTCAGTGTTGCAAATCCAGACACCTGCACCAGCATTAGTTCTAGTGCAAGACCCATCAAAATACATACTCCACAGAGGACTATTTTCGACTTCATCTGTTTGGTTACTGCCCTCTTCAACTACAGTGATTTCTGATTGTTCATGAGTATCATCACTTAGTTGAAATTGTTTTGACTTCTCAGGTTTTCAATGCGTTGAGGGTTGTTTTCCTGACTGTCAAGGTTTAAAAGTGATGGATGCATGATTTGTAGTTCAAGACCTGTGTTTGGTTTTCTAAAGTTTTCAAATGCAGCAAAATGTTCTGATACTTCTGTGGTGTTCACCTCTT
Organism: Pinus albicaulis; assembly: GCA_034641835.2. NCBI lineage: Eukaryota > Viridiplantae > Streptophyta > Pinopsida > Pinales > Pinaceae > Pinus > Pinus albicaulis. The sequence goes on along the minus strand of CM076578.1, from coordinate 1,381,631,065 downwards.
CCTCTCTATCGGCCATTAATTCGTTTAAAGTAACTTGTTCACTAAGTGTTTCATTGTTAAACAGGATAAAAGAATTGAAGCCTGTATTTATAGAATACAGAGGAGAGTTTTGAGGTCTGTCTTGACTAGTCACCATGTATTGCATATGGGACTTCCTATAAAGTCTTCTTGATTGATTAAACATAGGGATGGTCACATAGGTCATGTCCATCTGCATAGTTCCTTGTAACTTAGCCCCCTAGGACCTACATAACAACATTCCATACTTTGGGGGCACATCAGTGACAAAAATATCCATCACCAAACATTTGGCTGGAATCTGTGCTAAGTTAACATAGAGATCTTTGATTAATCCTAAACATTTTACTCTGCTTGAGTCAAAGGAGTAAAGGTCTTTATAAGGTCTGGTGATTTCTAGACCCAGGCTCTCCATCATAGCTTTCGGCATTAAATTATGAGAAGCCCCAGAGTCGTGCATAGCGTTATGCAAAATATTTTCATGAACATTTAAACTTACATAAAAGAGAGGAACAGGTCCCTCTTGATACCTACCTTCAATCTTTGGACCAAAAATAAGCTCTGGTTGGTCATCATTGAGATTGACTGTGTCATTATTGTCCTCTATGTTTAATGCCTTCAAAATTTGGGTCCTATATACATTTTGGGCAGCTAACTCAGTCAAGGGAACAGAGATTTTGATCTTGGAAATTTCCTTCTCCAGGCTGAAAGGAATTTGATTCTTTGGAGTACTTGTCTCAGCCTTATTAACTGCCACTCTATCAGCGACATCAGCTTGCTAATTTTTTCTATTTAAATTTTACAAAATTGTTTTAACAGGAGTACTAGCTGAAGTGTTAGTACTGCTAAGGTTTGCACTCTGTTTTTCATTGTTTTAAGTGCCTTTCTCTCTACCTTTATCAGAATTTATAACTACTATTTTGTCCTTCTTTTTGACAACCTTGGGCTCATTTACAGTGTTTTTTTGTGAATATTTGTCAGAGGTTTTGTTATTGGGAGTTTGTTGATTGGTTTTACTTCTAAGGTCATATTCCCTTTGAGATTCTATGATGAAATTCTCCATGTCTTGATAATAACTTTCATCATCATCTCTTTTGTCATCATAGGGTGTATAAAGACCTTGTTTTCTATCATAATGAACCTCAAATTCATCATTATCTACTCCCAACATATTGATATCATCATCCTCTACCTGCTCATCTGTTTCCTGAACCTCACCCACATAGTTTTGATGAAAGGGAGGAGTGATCTATTGATCATCTTCCCTAGGTCTGTTTGGAGGTTGGTTCCTTCTAAAATTCTGATTTTGGTTCTGGTTTCTATTTTGAGGAGCAGTTTGGTTTTGAATTTCTTATGCTCTCTCAAAGATGCTCATTCTCTTCATCATATCCTCCATAATTCTTTCCATCTTTGAGCTGGAAGTAGAAGGTGTAGATTCCTCTCTGAATGACACTCTCTTTTCATTCTTCATTCTTGCTCTTTTCTCCATCAAGTTAACTTCCACAACAAGAGCTCCTTTCTGCATATCTTCAAGAGTTGCAGGATCTCTCTCTCTCAGCTGATAGGCCATTTCAGGGTCAAACCCTTTAAGAAACTTGTTTAGTGCTGAGCCTGGTGGAGGTTTTAGATTAGGTGGAAGTGCATTATACACACTATTAAATCTAGTGCAGCAAGCTTGTACACTTTCCCTAGTGTTTCTGTGGATATTTTTGTAATCGGAGAGGATTTGGAGAGGATTTTTCTTCACTTCCCATTTGTTTAGGAATGTCTGATGGAAGGATTGGAGATAATTTATACTATGGGGTGCTAAACCTTTAAACCATTTTCTTAATTCTCCCCATAGACTCTGAGCAAATAATCTAAGCTTGACAGATTCATCATCAATTTAATTTCTGTCAAAGTAGTCATTCATCTTATCCACATGTTGTGATGCAGTTGTAGCATTAATAGCATCATATAATGGAATTTTGGATTGATAGTCCTGTGGAAGATTGACTAATGGTACAAGAAGGACTACAGGAGAATACAATGCTGCCATGATATGTAGTGGAGGTGGATTTACAAGAGGTGGGTTAAAAAAAGGGAAAGTGGTCTGCAGTGGAGTGGTTTGAACAGTGGATGTAGGATGAACGGATGTGGATAGATCAGGAATAGATTGCTAAGCTGATCTTGGGTGAGAGACACCTAAATTGGAAAGGAAGTGTGAATCAGGTGGTATTGTTTCTCTACTACCAGGATATTCACTTGTTTTAGGAGATGAAAGTGAAGACTCAGAATCTAGCTGATCTAAATCATCAAGAGACCTAGTTCTAAATGGATTTCTCAAGTCTACTTGTGATTGTTGTAGAGTTGCAAGATTTTCAGGAACTGAATTAGCTCTCAAGGGTGATATGAAAATAGTTGAAAATTTTATCTTAGGAGACTTCCTAAAGATACTTTCTGGGTTATCAACTATCTCAGGTGGGTTTGGGTCAGGGTAGGCTCTAGTATGAATATTTCTAGGAGCCACTATGCTATGTTTTTAGACCCAACTAAACAAGAAAAGTTCAATCAGATATGACAATCTTTAGTAGGTCAACTAATCTATTTTACACAAATTTTAATCCTACAGTCCTCTAACTAAGTTCAAATGATGTTATAATGATAAAGGTTCTTCCTAGTGGAGTCTTAAGGTCTGTATAGGATTGTGGAGTCGCCAAGTGGAAGTTTTTAGATTTTTTGGAGGTAAAAGGTTTTATGATCCACCACCATGTTTATTAAATACCAATCAAAAATATTTTTAGGTTTTATAAGTTATTTTTCAGTCCTATTGGTTGTTAAGAGTGTCCTAAATATGTTTCACAACTTAGCTATAGTTATGAGACAAAGACAGTCTACTCTTATGGCTAAGCCAACTGATATTTCAAGGTTAGATAAAGTCTTATGAGAATCCTAGGGTCTGCCTAGTTTGTCAGTGATTCAAAAAAGTTTCATCATGATTACTGTATGTTTGGTAGTGCTTGAAGAGGCTGCTTTTTACTCACAAGGTTTTATGAAGTGTTTAAGGGAACCTAAGATGAAATTTCGACTCAAGTCCCCAATGGAATCGCCAGAAATGTTAGCTCCCTGTAATCAGCAAGATTGGAAAAAGTCTGACTACAGGGAGAACATTATTTCAACCACTTTGGGATTCTAGGATCTAGCCCTCCTGAATCCGAAGAGGGATCTCTCCAATAAGTGAAAATATGGATTTATCTTTAAAGCTTTTGGGTAATTATATAAGGCTAGTTACGAAGACTAAGGGCTTTTGTTTGTTTTGGATGGTTGAGCATGATTATTATTTGAGTGGAAAGTTCTAAATGGGAAGAGTTTCAAAGGTGTGAAGTTGCAAGCAATCAGAACAAGCTTTGGCCAAAAAGATAGATAATTGCAAGTTTTAGTCCACTGGGCTATGGAGTCATAATAGGGTTTAATTGAAATAGAAAGGGGCAAGAGTGGTCCATGGGGCAAGTCATCTATGTCTAAGGATCTTTTTAAAGTTGATTTTATGGAATGAAATGATACAACAAGAAGGGGAATTAAACAAATAAAGAACAAAGAGCAGCCCAAGATCTGGTAAGTACTTTGAAACTAGCCAGCTTTTGACATACACTCAAGAAAGACATAAAAGTAATCTAAGATCTGGTAAGTACTTTGAAACTAGCCAGCTTTTAATACACTTTAAATAGAAAACATTCGAAAACAAAGGGAAACTTTAAAAGCAACTGTTGGAGAATAAACTAGCGGGCAAGGCTCACCACAAACCTCTCCTAGCTCTACTTGGTAAACTTTCAAGACAAAAAAATAAGATAACAAAGAATGGTCTAAGATCTGGTAAGTACTTTGAAACTAGCCAGCTTTCAACACACTCTTAGGGAAACTTTCAGACAGTCTTTGCGGATAAAAATAGGACCAGGGCTCACCATATATTCCTTAGTTCATCTCTACTTAACATAAACTGAAAATAACATTCAAGAATAACAATTAGCTTAGACAGTAGGACGAGGGAACGCCAACATTCCTAACTACTTGAATTGAATTAAATCATTCCTAAACAACACAATTTGGAAGAAAACATTTAGATAAAGCTTATCAGTCAGAGAAGGGTACTGATATACAATAAATCCTAACTCTATGCTTGTTGTTCTTTATCAGAGAAGATGGAAAAAGTGAAAACAGAAATAAAATAACAATTTAAAATAAGAAATAACATCACCATCGACATAGAGTAGGGTCCCATAAATCAGCTTGTATTGATGCTTCAAACCAGTTACAGCTTTAAGTCCAATGTTTGAGTTCAGAAATCCTCTTCACTTCTCAGACTAACTTATCTAATCACAAGCAGAGCTTCAAGAGCTAGTGAACACTATTTACAAGTAGAAGTCTCAAGCTCAAGCATATTTCAAAGTTCAGCAACCAACATTTTCTCATCTTCTATAGAAGTTTTTATAGAAGGAATGAGGAGGTGGGATCTCATAAAAGATCTCCTTTGTCAATTAATATAGACTTAATAGATTATTGTCCTTTGAGGGGCTCGATGGAGAATTTTACAGATGTTATTTCTGTATTAATTGTTTTACATTAAGAATTAAGCTCGGTGGGGGCTTTTGTAGACTTTAAGGCTCTGTTTCATGTTGTAATAACTCTGCTGATATTTTTGCATTAAGTTCCTTTAGCAGAATTAACTATTCGGCTATGCTGAGGAAAATATCTTATTTTCTGATGATAACTCAGCCTCTGTTGAATGCTTGTGGCTACAGGTGGCATTAGGTAGCTAAGAGGAATCAATTAGCCTCTGATGTGGCAGTGGAGGCTTTTCTTTCTGATGATCTTTTGATTCTTCTTTAATCACTATTTTAATTTGGAGGATTAGGCTTTTGATTTTCGATCTTAGCCGTAATCCTCCAAAATTGTCTTCAATCCTCTGTTTTGCTATGTTTTGTTCTTCAACACTGATACTCTTTGTCTTGATTTAATTCACTGTGTCTTGTTGATGTGCAGGTTTTCACAGGGCCCATATGGCATCAAATTCCCATGAAGCATTGATGAAACATGAATTCGAACCTTGGGGAATGATCTTCATGTATGTACAAAGGCATAAGGGATAGTCATCCCCAACCTTTGAATTTCCTTTGATGTAATGGAAAATCATTTAATCCTGCAAAATACAGACAAATGTTATGAAATCCTGTGTTTTTGGGAGAATTGCGTCATAGGTTGTGGGGGAGGAGTGTGGCCATTGGATGATAACATCCAACGGTGGAGATCTGCATGTAGTGGTTAAAAGGGAGCAGTGGGAGAAAATGGTGGAAGAATTAAGTTAGGGTCGTTGATCTCGCAGAGATTGACGGTCAAAATAAGTCGGGAGGAAATAAAGCGAGGGGGTCACTTTATTGAGTTTTGGAAGAAAAACAAAGAAAATAGGCGAAATTACCTTTGGTGGAGGAAATTTCAAAATAAATGAAATTGGGGTTTCGGGATGATCGTGGGCTGTCAGATGAGATCGGCCCACGAGATGGACGATGGAGATTTTACGTTAAAAACCTTTGGCGAGGGTGGAGGGCGATAGTATAAGGCCTAATTAGATCTGGGCCGTTGATCTGCAGAGATCAACAATAGGCACTGTGCATAATGATTTATAATAAAAATTGGGAAAAGTGGCTTCGGAGGGCAAAACAATTGTTTTCGCGTGAGAAAAAGGCAAGGAGGCAGTTTTTCCTTTTTGAACGCGATACGCATTCTCGTCCGACACGTGTTTTTGAAGAACATCTTATATCGCGTGGCCTTTAGGAATTTATCCTTTGCGCTGAAAGTTATGCGATATGGAATGTGGACCATCAGATTCGGGGCCTCAGATCTGACGGTGGAGAATGAGCGCGATATGGGATAGATGCACGGGCAGATAGTGGGGAGGGCAGTTTCAATCTAATTCTTTATATCTAAGATGGACGACTGTGATAAAAAATGGAGGGAGGCAGGACCCACAGGAGGCAGGCCTGTTGGGTTTAATATGAGCCGTTGGATGTGAAGATCAACGACGGAGATTGCATCTAGGGATCCAATGAAAATGATACAAAGGCAGAGAAGGGGTTAATGAGGGCCGTTGATCTACATAGATCAATGGTTGAGATTGGCCAAAAAAAAATTATGAAGGGGGGCATATGTTTTAAATCAAAGTCGGGAGATGCAATCTAGAACGCTCGATCTAGACATGTGGACGACCCAGATGCAATCGGGGCTCGGAGATCGGCGGGGAAAAAACTTGAATGACGCCGATGCGATTAACTGTGGACCTTCGATCTGCAGATCAGATTGACGGTGGAGAACTCATCGAGGGTTGACCAATCGGGGGTGGAGAAATATTTGACGCGCCCGACAAAAAACTTGCGATGCAATCATGTGCTGATTGTTGATCGGCTTTAGATCAATGGTCGATATTGTTTCAAAACTTGCACTAGCGGAAACCCTTTATAATATATGAAAACCCAAGGTTAAATGAAAAAGCAAAGGTTTTATGTATTGGGGTGGGATATATACATATGATATGGTCTGGCGCCTGACTGTGGGGCCCGTTTGTTTATATGAAAGATAAGAGGCCCGGGGCTTACATATATAAGGGCCAATCACAATCGAAACTTCAGATCGGGCCTGTCAGCTTTTCAATTTACCAATTTAGATTTTCTCCGATGCGATTGGCACTTGGGGACTTTTAACTCTTGGTCCCAGGCGGAAGTTATATGGAGTAAAGCGGGGGAGGCAGAGTTTATATAATGGGGTTTAATCACATCAGAAATTTTGATGCGGGGCTTTTCAATCTACCCATTTTTCATTAAAAAACATTGCATGGGCGCGCTTAGACCAAACTTAGGAAAAAGTGGGTTTATGACTTTACAAAGGAAAATATCAATCGGAAATGGAAAAATACAATGTTTTAGCGCCCAATTTCGGGCACAAGGGTTATATGAAACAATAATATGATCGGGGTTATGTTCAAAAGGGCTTAATAGTATCGGAGGTTTTAACATGGCCAACAGACTTACATAATCCGATTTTTCCAATGCGATAAGCGCCGAAAGGGCCTGGCGCTTGGTTCTAGCACTAGGGCACATGTGGGGAAGTGGTTTAGGATTTAGCCCAAAAGGGGCTTAAATCCTTAGTACAAAAAGGTGTATTTTTATGAATTTTTGAGGATTTTTTGATGGATTTGGGGGTTTTGGCAGAGTTTAAAAAAGGATTTTTAAACTCTGTAAGGTGGATTTTATGAAGGGGGGAGTGGAAAAAGGGAAAATAGAGGAAATTTATGAGGAAAAGAGGAGGCAAAAATGAAGGTTAGTTTTTGAAGTGGGGGAAGGGGAAAAATGGTGTTTGCAGCAGTCTTTCTTCATGGAAAACAACAGAATTTCTGAGTTGGAAAAGGAAACAGCAGTGAAGATTGAACCAAGGGCATCATGTCTTTATGAGTCTTCAAGAGATAACATTTTTAGCAATAAAATTGTTCCTTGAAGGCTCCAAAACTGTGTTAGCCACCATTTGATATGAAAATTTTTATTGGTGGCTAACAGGTGGCGTTACCGCCCCATTAAGGTATAGGGGTCCAATGCTGTGATACAAAATAAACAAGATAATCAGGCTCCACACCCAACAATCTCCCACTTGGAGACTGATTGTAGCAACTCCACCACTGCTTTATTTGCTGGAAAATGACTCCTCTTTGGACCTGGCTGTTTCTCACCTTCATCGTCATCCTTGAAGACCAATTGAAACTGAGCATGTTCTCAGTTTCTCCCTGGTTACAACTTTTGTTAGCATATCTGCAGGATTCTGGCTAGTGTGTATCTTTTCCAGCTTCAACTCTCCATCTTCCAATACTGACCGTATGAAATGGTACTTGAGATGTATGTGTTTAGTCCTAGAATGAAATTTTGAGTTCTTTGCAAGATGAATAGCACTTTGGCTATCACTGTATAGTGTGCCCATATCATGCTTCTTACCCAATTCATCCATAAACCTTTGTAACCAAATCATTTCTTTACTAGCCTCTATAGCAGCAACATACTCGGCTTCTGTTGTTGAAAGTGCAACAACACTTTAGATTTTTGAAACCCAACTGACAGCTGTTCCACCTACAGTAAATACATATCCTGTAGTGCTCCTCCTATTATCTCTGTCACCTGCCATATCTGCATCAACATATCCCTGTAGAGCAATGTTTGAACCACAAAATCATAATGCTTGATTTGTGGTACCTCTCAAATATCTGAGAATCCATTTTACTGCCATCCAATGTTCTTTTCCTGGATTATTCATGTACCTGCTTACAACTCCCACTGCATGTGCAATATCGGGCCTTGTGCAGACCATTGCATACATTAAGCTTCCAACTGCTGATGCATATGGAACTTTAGACATATAATCCATGTCTTCTTGGGTCTTTGGGCACATCTCCTTACTAAGTTTGAAATGGCTAGCAAAAGGTGTACTAACTGGTTTTGCATTCCGCATATTAAATCTTTTCAACAACTTTTCTATGTACTCATTCTGAGACAGTGTTAATTTGCGATTTTTCCTGTCTCTAGTTATCCTCATACCAAGGATTTGTTTTGCAGCTCCCAAATCCTTCATTGCAAATGAATTTGCCAATTTTCTTTTGAGCACATTTATTTCCTACATGTTAGATCCTACAACAAGCATGTCATCTACATACAATAACAATATAATATAGCTGCCATCATTTTTCCTTTTTAGATAAACACAATGATCAGAGTGACATCTAGTATAACCTTGTTCAGACATAAACATGTCAAATTTTAGATACCACTGCCTTGGAGCCTGTTTTAAGCCATACAAGCTCTTCTTTAACCTGCACACTAATTTTTCTTTCCCTTTGAACTCATATCCTTCTGGTTGCTCCATGTAGATCTCTTCCTCCAAATCTCCATGGAAAAATGTTGTCTTTACATCTAATTGTTCAAGATGTAAATCTTCCGCTGCTACAAGACTTAAAATAGTTCTGATTGAAGTCATTTTAACAACAGGAGAAAATATTTTATAAATAAATCAATACCTTTCTGTTGTGAAAACCCCTTCACCACAAGTCTAGCTTTGTACCTTTTTCTTCCTCCATCTTCTTCCTTCTGCCTGTAAACCCATTTATTCTGCAATTTAGTTTTACCTACAGGCAACTTGACTAAGTCCCAAGTCTGGTTATGCATTAAGGAGTCCATCTCTTCTTCCATGGCTAGCTCCTACTTCTTCCTGTTTTCAACCTGCATTGCTTCTGCATAACATTCGGGTTCACCAGAATCAGTCAACAATAAATAATATAATGAATAAGAGTATCGTTCAGGGGGTCTACTTATCCTGGTAGATCTTCTGACACCACTTTCAGGTGTTTGAGGTGCCTGTTGCTGTTGTGGTGGTTGTTGTTGTTGTGGCTGTTGATTATTATTATTTTTAGGCACCTTTACTGTTTTTGTGATCTCATCAAGAATTGTGTATTATTTTTTTTCTTTTTCCTGTTTCTTTTCCTGCAACTGATTCTTATACAAGACCTTTTCATTGAATATTACATCTCTGCTCCTAATTATTTTGTGATTTTCATAATCATATAAGCGATAACCAAAATCATTAACACCATATCCAATAAAGATACATTTCTTTGATTTTGCCTCAAGATTTGTTTCTATTTTCTTTATTAATATGGACAAAGGTGTTGGAAATGTTGTCATTGAAGGAAAAGGAATTGGCAAAGAAGGAGCATCTGAAACAGTAACCATGAAAAGAGGAAAGAAAAGTTGCAATAGAATTGTCCAGAGATAGAGCAGATAGAAATGAATAAGTGAATGTTCTATTAAATGGTAATTTATGTGTGAACATATGTATGCACCCTAATGGAATCCGTGATAAGTAAGAAACCTTTTGAGAGGATTAATGGTGCTCTATATGTTGTTCGAGGAACCAATGTTAATACGGTCGACAGTGTATCCAAACTGGTAGACAGTGGAGTTATATATTCGTTGAATATATGATATGAACAAATTTATGGTTTTAAGCTCCACATGGAAGTGTCTACGCTATTAGTAAGGAGCTGATTGGCTTTCATGGAGAAAGGAATGAGGAGCAAGAGAAAATTAGTTATAACGTGGAAGAACTAAAATAGAGTATTTGGTATTGAACTTTCGGTGGAACATGGACTAACCCTTTGGAATCATGAACGGAACTTAGAGGTGGAACATAACAAAAGGAAGTGCGATGGAACCCTGTGTGGAAGAGCGGAACCATGACCAAGTGAATAGTGAAGGCAGTTTCCGGGTTTCATCGCACCACCCTTCGGTGATAGGCGGTATTTCCTGGTTGGGGAGCGTTTCCATAGAAACGTTGACACGTAGCAAAGGTGGACCCATGAAAACCGCTATCAAAGCACGCCATCGCATGTTAATGTTCTACCAAAGAAGCCAAACAATATTATTGAACGTCATTGATCTAGGAAGGGGTCATCGGACGGTGTTCATTTGCTATAGATGCATGAAGGTTACCCAACGTATGGCGCACCATTGCGCGTTATCTTTCGTGCATCATCAACGAACGATATCCATTGGATCATCTGAAGACCGAGCGATGTGCTCTTCACCATCGGATGGAAATGATCGTTAGCGATGGGCCCCAGTTTTTAAATTATGTTGATTGGGCCGCCGATTATGTATGTGGGGTCGAAACAAAAGGTCTATTTAAAAGCCATTTGATAAAAGTGCTAGTTATTAATATAAAGTCCTATCATATATTTAATTGCCAAAGGTTGTGAATAATATTTATTTATCAAATTCCATGAATTTGATAAATAAAATTCCAATAAAAGAAAGAAAACCATCAGTGGCACGTTAATGTTAATTAACCTTGGCTATAGTATTATTTGGCGAAGATAAATATTACCTTTGGAACAATTCGTGCATGGAAGAATGAAGATTGGGATTTTAATTTGGATTGGTTCGACCTTTAATAAGAATACCATTAGCGGTTAAGTGGTTTTTTACTCATGGTTTTAATAAAGGCAAATATTATATAAGGAGAAGACGATTACAGTACAATGTGTGCATGCAGAGGGGTTATTAATAAATAAATCTCTTTAAGAGATATCTGTATGATTGAACTCTGATAAATCTGAATCAATGATGCACCAGTGAATATGATGAAGGTACAAGATCTCTAGATCTAGAAATGATGAATCTCTAGGAAGAACTGCAAAAGAAATGATAAAGACCTGACACAAGTCTGATGAAGAAATTGAAGAAAGTTGGTGGATCTGAGGGATGAAGCCTTCAGTATGAAATTGGACACTTTCTGTCAGTAGAAGCTGGTGTTAAATCAGGGGGTCAGAGCTCCCTTCCAGGAAAGGTTGGTAAACGAGATCAGGGGGTTGGAGCTCCCTTCCAGTAGTAACTGGAGAACGAGAAAAGGCTATAGCCTTCTGCAGGTTGGTGCCTGCGTGCTGGTATAAGTCTGCACCAGCACAAAATTGTAAGAAGTTTTGTTTATAATAAATATTGAAGACTGAGACAATAGCAGCGGTGGTTTTCTCCCGAATTGGATTTCCACCTTAAATACTGGTGTTCATGTGTGTTGCTTATGTGTGATGATTGATTCTATTGTTACTACTCATGATTATTGCTTATTAAATATCTGATGAATGAATTATGCAATGATCTAAGTAAAGAATTAAAGGCATAAAAGTAAAATGTTTTTAGTTAGCTCTAAATATTGATTCACCCCCCCCCCCCAATCAGTATTTTTCCCAACAAAAGGCCTCACATCCAAAAGTCTTTAAAAAATAGTAGTTTACCTTTTTACCTATCCATGCTTCCTCTGGAATACCACCATCCAAGGAACTTGAAGGCCCTCTGTTTATTAGATAAACAACAGTATCTACAACATCTTCCAAAAATTGTAAAGGCAATCATGCATGCAATCTCATGCACCTTGCACACTCCATGATTGTTCTGTTCATCCTTTCTGACACACCATTTTCTTGTGGTGTTCTTGGAAATTTCTTCTCTCTGCAAATTACATGCTCTAAACAGTACCTATCAAACTCTTTCCTGCAATATTCACCTCCATTTTCTGATATAGGACACTTCAACTTATTTCCTGTCTCAATCTCAACCAAAGCTTTCCATTTCTTGAAAATATCAAATACATCAGATTTATTCTGAATACAATAATTCCAAGTTTTTCTAGTTGCATCATCAATAAAAGTAACATAATAACGAGAGCCATCGAGAGATGATACCTGAGCAGGTCCCCATACATCTGTTTACACAAGCTCTAATTTTTCGCTATTCTTTTCTTTCCCAACTCTGAGAAATCTAACTCTCTTCTATTTTCGATAAATGCAATTCTCACAGAAATACAAATCAACATTCTTCAAACCTGGCAACAAATTTCTTGAGTGAAGAATATTCATTCCCTTCTCACTCATGTGTCTGAGCCTATGATGCCATAATGATGCATTTTCTCCTTTGGAAGTTAAATCATTAACAACGTTAGAAATACCATTTCATAAAGACAATGTACCAACATTTTCACCTTTTGCTATTACCAGGGCTCCTTTGGTGACCTTCCAAGTTTTATCTGTGAAAGTTGTCACACAACCTTCACCGCCTAACTACCCTGTTGAAATTAGATTTTTCTTCAGATCTGGAACATGCTTTACCTCCTTTAATAGCCATTGGTTTCCATTCTACTGTTTTACAAGAACCTTACCCATTTCAACAATTTTATAGGGTTTATCATCACCCAAATAGACTTTTTGTCCAAAATCTCCTTGAACATAGTCATGAAAATATTTCTTTTCAGGTGTGGCATGGAATGAGGCCCCTAATATACCACCCATGAATCAGTAACATTTTCGAAAGAAAGAATAAAAGTATCTTGTAGCACATCACCTATCACATTTCCTTCATGATTGTTTTCTTGTTGTGCGTCTCCTTCTTTTCCCTTCAGAGATCTAAAGTATTTCTTTAGGTGTCCTTTCTTTCCGCATTTCCAGCACACTATTCCCGATTTGGACTTGGATCTTCCTTTCCTTGATTTACTGCGATATCCTGAGCTATTTCCTCTTTCCATTTTTCTTCCCCTAGACTCTGCACTCAAAGCATTACCCGATGTCTCACCAGAGATTTTCCATCTCATTTCCTCGCTAAGGATAGCACCTACAACATCATCAAACTTTAAAGTACTAGATCTAGAGACAGAGTTACTAATGGCCATAACTAAACCATTCCAACTTTCTAGCAATGATCACAAAAATAACAGAGCTCTAACTTCATCATCAAAGTTTACCCTACAGAACCTAACTGACTGGTAACTTTATTAAAATCATTTAAATTTTCTGCAATATATCTACCTTCCGACATCTTCATATTAAATAAATGTTTCATAAGAAATACCTTGTTTGAGGCCGAGGGTTTTTCATACAGTTTCACCAATGCCTTAATCAAACCCTCTGTTGTTGTTCCCTTCGAAATATTAAAGGCTACCGATACTGCGAGGCACAACCGTACTGTTCTGAGTGCCTTTCTATCAAGAATATCCCATTCTTCATTTTTCATAGCCGTCGACTTCTTTGTTTTTCCACTCAATGGTAGGTACAGATCTTTCTAATACAAATAATCTTCCATCTGCATCTTCCATAGTGGGAATTTTTGGCCGTTAAATTTATTTACCCTAAACTTACCATCTTCCGCCATTTCTCCCACTCGAACCAAGAACCCTTCTTTCCTGCGAGTTTATCAGCCAAATAGACCTTCGGCTCTGATACCAGTTGTTAGAAAATTATATATTACAGAGCAATGCAACACATAAAATATGTGGAAAACACAAGCACAAAAAACACATAAAAATAGAGAGACACATATATATGTGGTTCACGCAGTTTGGGCTACGTCCAGCTCAAACAGCCAGTCCTTAATTTATATTATCCAAAAAAATGAAGAGACAAAACCTACAGCAGATCCACTGTAATATCCTTTGTTCTCTTTCACAGTCTCCCTATTTGTTTCTCGCTCTGAGAATACACATACAATACAAAGCCACAATACAATACCCTCATAAAAGCAAGGGGTTTCCTTCTAGGGAAAAAAACCATAAACTAAACATAACTTCTAACGTCAGATCATCCGCCTAATGAAAAACCCAGATTGAATAGAAATTACTATACTTTTACAAGGCAATTTTACATCTGTTTTTAGCTTCGAGGGCGCTACCTCTGAAACCCCCTGCCAGGGGGGGCTCTATAAAGTCGCAACTGCCCCCCCTGGACTCCCCAGGTAGCATTTAATTACGGGTGGCATTGCTGCCCCATTAAGATACATGGGTCCAACGCTGTGATACAAAATAAAAAAGATAATCAGTCTCCACACCCAACAACTACTGCACTAGGTTCAATAGTGTATACAATGCACTCCCTCCCCACATGAAACCCCCATAAGGCCTAGCCCTAGTAAAATTTCCAGATGGATTTGACTCGGAAATGGATCACCAATTAAGAGAAAGAGATCCCCTTACCCTAGAATACATGCAAAGGGGAGCAGTAAGTGTAGAAGCCAATGTAATTGCTAAAAGGGCTAGAATGAGAAAATAGAAGAGGGATACATACAAATAAGAACCTATGGCCTCCACATCCAATGCCAAAATTGACAACCTATTTAGGACAATGGAAAGGATGATGGAGAGAATTAACTTGAATGAAAAATCACCCCCTAGGGAAAACCAAACAAATCCTCAAAATAAAAATAGAAACCAAAACTTCAGTAGAGTCCCTCCTCAAATAAGACAAAGAGAAAATGACCAGAAAATCAGACCTCCTTTCCAAGAAAACTATGTAGATCAAGAGGAAAGAGAGACTGAGGAGCCAGAGGAAAACCATGTGAATCTAATATGCTCTGATAGTGAGGATGTTGTTTTTCTCACAGAATAAGAATAAGGTCTATTTTCCTCAAACCAAACTGAAAGAACATATGAGGATTCTGAAGAATACAAATTAGGGTTTGAAAATTCTATCATGGAGGTTCATAGGAAGTATGACCTCAGAATTAGGAAAACCCAAGATATCCCCAAGAGGAAGAAAATAGAAATCGCTGCTAGGAAGACCCCTGAAAACACTCCTAAAAATACAACAGAAATTACTAACACCATGGCTACGAATTCTGATCAAAGAAAAAACAAAATTATCCAACATGATGGTGACCAAAGTTACCCAATACATCAACTAGTGGCCTTGAAAAAACTCTTTTAACTAAGATTCCTAATAAAATTCAACTAGCTAAAGTTGCTGAAAAGACCATGTATGATAAAACTAATCCAAATCTACTAAGAACATAGACACCATTCAATATTGAGGGTGAAATTGCCAAGATAAAAATAGCCATACCCCTTACTGAATTAGTGACTCAAGATGTATATAGGTATCAAGTTTTGAAGGATTTAAACATAGGAAATGACACTGATACTCTAAATCTGACTGATGACAAGCCATAATTTTTGTTTGGAACAAAGGTAGAGGGAAAGTTTCAAGAGGATTTGTGCCTCCATTCTATGTTAGTTTGAACATCCATGATAAGATCCTACACAACGCCATGCTAGATTATAGTGCATCACATAACCTCATGCCAAAAGTAGTGATGGAAAGATTAGGCCTCGAAATAACCAGACCATACAAAGACTTGCACTCCTTTGATTTGAGTAGAGTTAAATGTTTGGGCATTATCAAAGATCTATGTGTAGATCTGGCACAAATACCAGCCAAGATCCTAGTCATGGATATTGTAGTGGATGATATTCCCCCAAAATATGGCATGCTTTTATCTAGATCATGGGGAGCCAAACTCCAATGAACCCTCCAAATGGACGTGACATATGCTACCATTCTAGTCTTTAACCAAACAAGAAGACTATAATGAGAATCTCACATGAAATACATGGTAATCAGCCAAGATAGGCCAAATAACACCCCTCTCTATTCCATCCATTCAGACCTTGATTCATTCATTTTGTACAATGAAGATGACATTAATGAACAAGTAGCTGAAAAAGAGGAAGAGAAAGACCTGTCAGAACAGTTAAACCAAACACAAAATGAAGAACATAATAGCTAAAACCCTAGCAGCCATGAATAACAACATAATGGTGAATTTGAACATGAAACACTTTGGAACATGAGATTTGATGGCTCTTGTGGCAAAGCTGGTTAAGGAGCAAGTGTTTGGATACAAAAAAATAATGAAGGTCACTCTTACAAGATGGATTTCAATGTACAAACAATATTGCAGAGTATGAAGCTCTTCTCTTAGGGTTACAAATGCTGAAAAGTATAGGAGCTAATAGGATTTCTGTTCAAGGATATTCTGAGTTGATAATTAGGAAACTCAAAGGAGAATATTCAGCCAAAAATCCTAGGCTAAGAGAATATATAAAAGCTGCCTTAGAACTCTTAAAAACATTTGAAAAATATGAACTTAACTCTGTCCCAAGAACTCAAAACAACCTTGCAAATGAACTAGCCTTTGCTGCCAGCACTTGCCAACTGCCTCATGCCAATGAAAAATACATGGTAAAGGTCAAAAGCAAACCGAAAATCCCTGATAACATAGATTATTGGCAATTTTTTGAAGGTGACAAACACATTGAAGATTTCCTGCAATCCAAAAATGAATTTGAAATGCCAAAACCAAGCTCAGATCATGAAGAGGACTACTCTGCTAAAGAACAAACACACGTAATAGAGCCACCTTATGCTACTGATGTAAATATGTTAGAACACCCTCTTGAGGCTGAATTGTGTGAAGATTTAGACAAAAGGGACCTTGAGGTATTGCAATGCAAAGAAAACCTATTTCCAAGAGGACTCGCTCCCTTAGAAGAATTGTTTGATTTTAATGATGTTGCTAGGAAGCCTAAAATGGAATCCGTTGAAACATATGTAGAAGAATGCAACATAGGCAATGAAGAAGAACCTAAAATGATAAAGTTATCCAAAACACTACCAGCTCTTATAAAACAAAAATACATTGAGCTATTCAAATAATTCAAGGATGTGTTTGCATGGGGCTATGAGGACTTGAAGTCCTATGACACAAGCATCATTCAGCATAAGATTCCTCTCAAGCAAAACCAAAAACCATTCAAGAAGAAATTTCGTAGGATAAACCCTATCCTAAGGCCTCTTGTTGAGAAAGAAATAAAAAATATTTATGATGCTGGAATAATAGTCCCACTCAGGTACTCGGAATGGGTCTCAAACCTTATATCAGTGAGAAAGAAAACAGGTGAAATTAGGCTATGCATAGACTTCAAAAATTTAAACAAGGCCTCCCTGAAAGACAACTACCGTTTACCTAAGATGGATCATATATTGCAAAGGGTGGTAGGCTCCAAGATAATATCTTTGGTTGATAGTTTTTCAAGGTATAATAAGGTGCTAGTACATCCGAATGATCAACCCAAAACTTCCTTCACTACACCTTAGGGCACCTTCATGTATGTCAAAATGCCTTTTGGGTTAATGAATGTCGGGGCCACTTTGAGAGAGCCATGGACATTGATTTTTCCGAAGAGATAGGTTACTTCATTGTGATATACCTTGATTACATCACCGTTTACTAAAAAACTGATGAAGAACACCTACCTCACTTAAGAAAAGTCTTTGAAAAGTGTAGAAAGTATGTTTTATCTTTGAATCCCAAGAAATCTTTGTTTGGCCTTCAAGTAGGAAAATTTTTAGGCCATATCATATCTGAAGAAGGGATTAAGATTGACCCAAAAAGGATTGAGGGGATATTGTATATCAACCACCCTAGAAACATCAAAGAGCTACAATATTTCATTGGAAAGATCAACTTCTTAATAAGGTTCATACCAAACCATTCTAAACTCCTAAGAAACATTACAAACATTATGAAAAAATAAATGGGAGTCAAATGGACCATAGAAGCGAAAAAATCCTTTGAACTGGTAAAACTAGCACTTACCCAAACACCAGTCCTAATCAGCCCTGACTTTACCAAGGATTTATTCATCTTCTCATTTGCATCAGAACACACAATTGATGCAGTATTGCTACAAAAGAACATAATGGGACAAGAAAAACCCATATCTTTCTTCAGCAAGGCACTAAGGGATGCAGCTCTGAAATATAAAATTATGGAAAAACAGGCTTTTTCCTTAATAAAATCATTAAAATATTTCAGATTTTACATCTTGAATTCACATCTCATTGCTTTTGTTCCTCATGTAGTTGTTAAGGACATACTAACTCAGGATCCTGATGGTAAAAGAGGTAAAATAGGTAAGTGGATTGCTGTCATTTTAGAGTATGGTGTAGAAATGAAGCCCACCAAGTTGAACAAAGGGCAAGGACCAGCCAAATTGATGGCTGAAGCAAATTTTCAAGCATTGGACATGTTATCACAAAATTTGACCTTGATAGGCTGCTGATCAAGTAGACTCTGAGTAGCTCTTTCAAACCAAAATTTTGGCTGAGGCTTAGCCTCCTCAACCTGAGAGGGCTCTCTCAATAGGTTTAATATTTTTAATTAATGATTAGATGGCTAACTCTAGAAATAAAAATGGACAAAAATGTATAACTGGTTGAATTACAGATTAGCAAACATCTATTGGGTCATGGAGTCAAAGTAGTCTTCAACTAAACATGGAAGTCAAGGCACTTGGAGTTTAGGTTTATAAATGAAACAGTAACACAGTGAATAAACACAGTCTACAAGCATGTCAAGGAATTTAGA
Organism: Pinus albicaulis; assembly: GCA_034641835.2. NCBI lineage: Eukaryota > Viridiplantae > Streptophyta > Pinopsida > Pinales > Pinaceae > Pinus > Pinus albicaulis. The sequence continues at coordinate 1,381,612,238 of CM076578.1, read as the reverse complement.
GAATTATCCAATGAATTCTAAGCAACACATGTTCATACCACTGCAAATAGGTAATTGAAAAAGGCCATAGAAATATCAAACACATAAACCCCTTGTGAATCTTGAGTAGTAAAACCAACCTTTGTATTAAGTTGAAATAGCACACAGTCTGCTACAATAACACAACTTCTTTTGCTAATAAAAATTCCAACCTTGATGAATATGACCTCATGCTTCATACAGAGCCTTTAAAATCTTCGATTTGATGATCCATCATTAGGAGAATTCAAATTCTATCCTTGACACCTATCCTATTCATGAAACAAACTATTAATTACATACTAACTACTAACTGTCTTTTATGAGTCCTAATTCAAATAGGAGTGAAACTCCTAAACATGTTTCAAAAAACCTTATCTAAAACTTAAATATTTTATTTGATAGATTCTAATCCATGTCTTCCACCTTTATGATGTCTCCAGTCTTGTTGTAAACCCTGCTAATTCATGACCTAATTGTCCTAAAAACCAGGAGACAGAGTTCCTGCTTTTTAGCCCTTAACCATGATGCTTATCTTCAAGAAGCTTTGCTGACATTGATGAATTTTTCATATAGGTCACATGTGATAATATTCCATTAAAAATTCAATCTTCCACCTGTGCAAAAAGAGATCCTCGAAAAAATGGAAAAGGAGATTAGATATAACTGCACTACGAAAATAGCATGTTTTCGTAGCGCAATTTTTATATCACTGTAAAACACTTCTTTTAACCCTTATTTCTTATGCTTTTCAATTTTATTCTTCATCTGTGATCCTCATCTTTCCACCAGTAGCATCAAAACTTGAAACCTAACAATCCTTACCTCCAAAATACATATGCAAAATGTCAAAAACTCATCTTCAGCAATTTCATAGCACACTACGAAACTATTGTGTATGCTCCCTTTAACACAGTTTTCAAAAATTTACAGTTTGAGGATATTTAAAACTCTTCAAAGATTGATATCAACATAAAAAAGCAAAACAAGTTGGCTTTAAAAGATGTTCTTCCTCAAAAATTATCTTCTTCTTTATGAAAAAATTGTTTTAAGGATTCATCACTTACTTTCCTGTTTCATTGTTGTTGTAGCTTCTCTTCATATTTTGTCAGCTGTGTTTCTAGGTCTTCAATATGTCTCCTCAATTTCCTGTTGGTAGCCCTCAACTGAACATTAATCGTTCTTACAAATCTAGCCTCTTTAAGTGCAGGTACAGTCCAAGTAAAATATTGAGCTTCACTGCTGATTGTTTTTGGTTTCGAAACCCTTTAAACTTCCCAGAGAGCCTTTACCCTTTTGAAATTTGTCTTTTCAACAGCATACCTTCTTTCTCTCTTCCTTAGTCTAGCAATTTCATAATTAGATAATTTAAACCTTTCTTCCATTTCTTCATAACTGACTTTTTTTGTTTGAGTGGAAAATACTTTGTTTTTGTCACTTTTAGGTATTGTTGATGAAAGGTCTATAAAATATTCATGAACAATGGAGGTTTCCTCTGTTTTATCTAACTCAATATTAAGCTATTACATATTTTTGGATTGTCTAGTTAAAGGCTTTTTGGGCTTGAATACAAATGTTACAACCTCATCCTTGAATTTTATGAAGATTTCATCTTCTTCGGTTTTCCTTCATAAAATTTTATGAAATCTGCCTATACGAAAGGGAATTATTCAATATCAATGGCTTGTAAAATATCATTTAAGTTACCCTTTAAGCCTGGAAACTCTCTTGAGATCACTGATTTACCCTTTTCCTTTGCAATTTGACTTCTAGTCAATCTCCTTTGAACTGGTTTATTAGCTGACTGTTCTTGTGTCATTTCTTTAAATTCAACTATCTTTTGTTTTGTAGGTTGAGGAGTCTCAAGAGTAACCACTGATGCTTTACTCACTTGCTCTTTCACCTACTTTCTAGGTTTTAGCTTAACAAATATTTTTGAACGTGTCATTACAGGCTTACTAGTTTTTGCTGGTGGGATTTCTTTAGCCTTAGGGTTAATGCCTGTAGCTTGTGTTTCCACTCCAAAACCACATAAAAAAAATGATGACTATTCCATTTTGATCCTTTGGAGTTCATGTAAAACCATCAGTTTAATTAGACCATGATGAAAAAGGGAAGTTTCACGTCCTTGATATTTCATTTGCACCTTATCTTCCATCTTAGCTATACTTCTATACAAAAAGAATGGAAAATCTAGAGAAATCATGCCAGTAAAGTGCAATAGAAGTTTAAAATGATATGAATATTCTTTATGATACTTCCCTCATAGGTATAATACCTCTGTATGTTGAAGAGAAAATTTGCATAGGTGTCTTTGATGTAGCTCCTTGGAATTGCCTTGGTTAAGTCTGTTTCTACAAATTCGGGCTTTAGAAATACTTTACATTCCTGCATGTCCAATCTGAAGCCTTTGAGCCATCTCTCTTTCCCCCTAGGAATCTCTGTCACCAAAGCTATGATTTCAGGAGTAACTGACAAGTTTAGGATTCCAATTTTCGTGTTTGAGCCAGTGAAATGTAGGGAAAACTCCTTTGTCACATGACTATGTCCTCCCTACATTTTTTCAAAAAATTTCCAACACCCTGTTTTCTTAAAAGCCTCCAATACTGATTTATCTTTGACTAAGGCCTCTGTGCTTTCAAGCTCTATTCTTAAACAATGTCTAGGCCTGTGTTTTTTCTTTTCTTCTGTCATCTTTGCCTTTGAATTTATGTAACAAATCAACCTCGCTTGAATTTGGTAATCAGCCTCACTTGTTAATGGTATTCAGCCTCGCTTGAAAATATATGAAGGAAGCTTTGGTATGAGATTACCAACAGCTTAGTATTCGAAAAAGGCATGCAGTAGTGCTTTTGCATGAGAAATGAAACAAAGGACCAGCCTTTTCAAAGTTGAAATCACCTATCATGATGACCTCTACATTTGAAATGATGGATTTGAATGGTTGCATGCTTTAGAAATGACCCCTAGCTGACACATAATGATGTAAAATTAACAGAATTTGAAATTCTTGTTGATTTGACATGATTCGCTACGAATCCGCACTTTCTTAGTGCCCTTAATGTATTTTTAGGGAAAAACGATATGAAAGTAGAAGCACTTTCGTAGCGCAAAACAAGATTTTTACACCATCTGCGCTACGAAAGTATGGTTTCGTGGCTAATTCCAAAAAAAATTCAAAACTTTTAAGATATGACTTCTAAATAGGATATGGGACCTTTAAACCATGGAATAAGGTTGTCAAACTTTATTTGGATATGAAAATGAGACTTTTGAGACTCTTACCCTATCACCTACCATTTAAAGCATGAAATGACCCAACACCTATCTAAGACCATGACTAGGAACAATGTAAACTGTCCAAGTTTAGAAAAAAAAATTATGGTGATAACAGGACATAGACATGATACATTCCTTGGATGAACAAGAGGAACTAGTGACTCCACCCATTGAAGAAGCATTTTTGAACTCACTCTAGTATGCTGATATATTACATGTGCTTTTTAATATAAATGTTCCTCCTGGTTTGTCCAAAAAAAAGACCAGATTCTTGAAGCTAAAGGCTATAAATTTTTGCATTCTAGATAAATCTTTATATTGGAAAAATTCTATTGGTATCCTGCTTAAATGTTTACTTGAAGATGATGTAGATAGAATCATGCATGAGTTTCATGAAGGATAGTGTGGAGGTCATCTCTATTGGAAAAACACGGCAAAAAAAATCCTTAGAGCCAGTTTCTATTGGCCCACTCTTTTCCCTGATATTCACAAGCTAGTAGTGACTTTCCATAAATGCCAAATCTTTGAGGAAAATAGAAAAATACTGCATTTTCCTTTACATCCTATCAGTGTTGAAACTCCTTTTCAACAGTGGGGTCTAGATTTCATTGGAGAAATCCACCCTGCCTCCTTTGCCCAACACAAATGGATCCTCACCGCAACTGACTATTTCACCAAATGGATAGAAGCCATCCTTTCTAGAACTTCCATAGACTCAGTAATCATCAAATTTCTTGAAAATCACATCTTGTCTAGATTTGGATGTCCTAGAAAGATTATTACTGACAATGCTGCTACATTTAAATCCAAGAGAATGGTAGACTTTTGCCACAAGTATCACATTACATTAGGGAATTATACAACTTACTACCCTCAAGGTAATGGGTTGGCTGATTCCTCTAACAAAAATTTGGTAAATATCATCAAGAAATTGCTGGAAGAAAACAAGAAGTCATGGCACAACAAGTTAGTGCATGCACTATGGGCAGATAGATTAACAAGCAAGAAATCAATTAATATGTCTCCTATCAACTAGTATATGGCATGGATGCAGTTTTTCCAACATCCTTGCGAATCCCAGTAATGAAGCTTGTTCAAGAGGTAGAATCAGAGGAGAATGATATGCAAAGGAGGCTGAACCAAACCATTCAATTGAAGCAATCAAGGGAATAAGTATACAACATAACACAAGAAGTGCAAGAGAATATCAAGAAGCTTTTTGATAAGAGGACCAAAGCTAATGATTTCCATATTGGAGACAAAGTGCTGAAGTGGGATTCAAGAAGAGAGGAAAAAGGCAAGCATGGAAAATTTGAAAACCTATGGAAAGGTCCATACATCATCCATTCAGCAAGAGGTAGAAATGCATTCTTTGTATAAGAAATAGATGGAATAGAGTTATTTGAAAATGGCAGGAAGCTCAAGCATTAATTTTGTTGAAGTTCTTAGTTTAAATATTTGTTCATTGTACATAACATTGCTTGAATAAAAGATCATAAAAATGACACACAAAAACAAAGAAAAGAATAAAAGAGGGAAGATAAAAGAAGAGGTAAATCCCCATACCAAAAAAGAATGTTTCTGAAAGTGTGCAAGTCCAAATGCCACTACTTTTGAGAAAGGAAAGCCTGGTTCAGTCATATAGCCTAACCATGATTGAACATGTTTTAAATTTCTACTGATAAGTTAGAAAATGAATATTTTCCAAATAGTTTAAACTTGGATTATCAGTAGCTTAGGTTAGGAAAATATACTTGTTCTCAAAGCTCAAATCTGAACCAAAGAGAAAAGAGAGAGATGAGTGACGAGTTCCAAATTATAGCCCTCAAGTTTCTAGTTTTACTTGTATAAAAATAAAATCTATGTGCAACTTGTCCAAAATGCCACAGCTCATGACAAACCAAACTGCTCAACCTTGATTTGGTCATGTTTTAAATTTTATGTTAGTAGATTAGAGAATGAACATTTGTCAAACCGTTTAACCTTGACACATAAGTAGATTAGGTAGAGAATAAAAAGGGCTCATCACTCTAATCTGAGCCTTTGGATGATATAAGGGTAGAAGTATATAGTTTTTTCTTTCAAAAGAAAAGATGATGTTCATGGTTTTCCAATCCAAAAGCACCCAAATGAAGAGAAAATGTTAGGAAAAGTTTGATGGGTGGGTAGAGTTGATATTGAAGCAATCATGTTTTTTTAGAGTGTAATATCACAGCTTCAAGGAACAAAAATAAGATCAACATTGCAAAATGAAGGAAATTAGCAAGCATGTGAGGCATCTCATCTACAAAATCAGAGATCTAAGGTTATTGACACCTCCTAAAGGAGCTGCCCTCCCCTAGTGGAGCCACTATTAGTCATCGATATTTTTCACTATCTTTAGATGAATATAGAATGGTTATAGCTTTCTGAAAACACAATTCCTTGAATATATTGAGTTTCAAAAATCTCAATGCCTTCATTATTCTTATAAACCTATTTTCACTATTCCTCATTTAGTCTTCTCAAGGTCACCCTATTACTCTTAAAAGACTCCTTATGGGCCTATACTTCTCATTTTCATCTTTATTTCCAACCTTAGACTTCATTGCCCTATTTTCCCCTTGTTAATAAAATCTACCATCCCTCTAGGGTTTCTTTTTTCCAACTCATTCCCATGTCCCTTTGGGCATAATAACCTATAACTATACTCTGTTTTCACTTGAAAATCTCTAAGTCAAATTTCAGCCAAAATCAGGTCAAAGGACCGTCCCAGCAAGTCATTAGGGTTTTACACTGTCTAAGGTCATCCTTGGATGTTTTAGGCACATATTTTCCTTTGCTATAATCTGGCTCAGATGTAATAGAATTTCAAGTCATGGTTATTCAAGAAGGACCTAAAATCTCCAAAGAATGTTATCTTATTAGTTCAAGACCTACAAGTGGGAAAAATGCAAAAAGTTTAGCACTTCTATAGGAGTGTTGAAGGATTTGTTAGCAGAAGGTACTGATGATGTATATTTTATACTCCTGAATGAAAACAACTTACAGTAAGGGAAAGAGGAAACACTTGGTCTTGTAGATGACTAGGGTTATGAACTGGTTAGTCCATTTGAGTGCCAAATTAGTGATCACATGCAGAAAATGACATGGAGGAAGCACACACGGCCAAACATGAAGGAATTCTATCAAAAAATATTGATGAAATATGGAATAAGGTAAGGTAGATTGGACATAAATGAATGAACTTGAAAGGGCTATAGAGAACTTAGAAGACAACACTGACGATTGCTGTAAAGAACTGCAAACACTTAGGGTTTTGAAAGGTGGCCAGAGAGGGTGGAAAATATGAGTTGAACTTGATGGTGAAAACTACGGAAGATTTTGAATATTCTACTATGTGATTAAACCAAAAAGTTATTAAAGTGAACTTGTCATGTTTCAAGGAGAAAAAGAAAAGTCAACTTCATGACTTCAGCAAACCTCCATGAAAAAAAGTGTAAAAGGGTTAGTGAGAAAATAAAAAGGACTTTTGAAATTAGAAAATGGGTCTTCAAAGTTAAATTAAATCTAGAAGTCTATAAAAGCCCATTTTACATTTCATATGAATCAATGTTGCCTTGAAAAGCATTAGAAGTTTCAAGGAGAGAAGAATTTGTGAGTTTTCTAAGTGAATTTGGGAAAATCTTCTTGGCGTTGTGCGTTTGGCTTGGCACTGCACACCTGGGAGTTAGCGTTGTGTGCTTGACAGTTTTCCTCCACAAGTTTTCTGAAGGCGCTACGCGCCTAGGAGGTGGCGTTGTGCGCTTGGAGTAGCGCTGTGCTCTTGCCCGACAGGACCTTGTGAAGAAATATTTGGTGTTGCGCGATTAGAACTGGTGTTGCGCGCTTAGCTTGGCACTGCGCCCTCAGCTGCAGGCGCTGTGCTCTTAGACAGAGAGGGTTTTTGAGCTATCCAACCACTAAAATCACTTCAAATTTCTTCCAAACTCTTGCCAAGGTTCTCCAAACACTCTTGAAATGTAAGTACTTGACATACACCCATTTTCAAAGCTATTATGGTCATCATTTAATCAATGAAAATAAAAAGCTAATCAAACCCTAAGTTTTAAGCTTGAAATCACTGTTTCATTCCTATTCCATCCTCCTTGAAGAAAGCTAGTCATACAAAAGGGTGATTTCATTGCTTAAGGGTTTTCATTGAGTTAGTTTTCCCCTCACTCACTCCCTTCATTTGCAAATCTTTCATTTCATTCCTTCCCCTCATTCATTTCACCTTCAACCCTAGGGTTTCCAAAATAGAGTTTTAAAAATGTTTGAGGAAAGAGATAGTGGCAGTGGTATGGAGGCACAAATTACAAGGAGACATGATCACAAAGGAGGGAAGATAAATAGATTTGAACCTATCACCACCAAAGAAATCATGGCATCTCCTCTTACTATTTCCTGCTTCAAACATGTAGGCTGCTTTGATTTTTGTGAGAAGGAGCAACAAATACAAAACCACCCGGAGCTAATAATACTATTCACTATCAATTTGCATGACAAACACATTAATCTTGTCGAGGTCACCTTTGAGTTGTCTACCAATGCCATTGTAGATGCTACTGGGATACCAAGTGTGGGAGAAAAGTGGTTCAAGCAAGCAAACCTAGACATGAGTTATTTTGAACCCTGCCTTAAACCTAGATATAAATATCATCACAGGTCCATATTTCCTTTTTCTCATATGCTTGATAGATATGCACCCATGATGAAGATAATAATGAAGTATTTCACTTTGGAGGGAATGTTTTCGTGCCTCTACTCTTACCACATCCGTCTTCTTATGCATTTCACTAGAGTTCGGATGTTGCATATACCATATTATCTTTTTCGAAGCATTGACAAGATGGCCTATATAGTGCAAAAGAGAGACTACAATCAACAAATGCAGAGCCTTTTTCATCATTCACTTATCAATATGGTGGTTATGCACCAACTCTAGTAGAAGAAAATTCCATGGGATGCTTTCATTTCCAATGACGTTTTCACTACTCCACATGGCCATAATTATCAAGATGTTCCTTCATCATCCCATTCTTCCTTATCCACTTATCCATCACACCCTGTTGTTCATACATCACCATCCAATCACATTCCTTTACCTCATGATGACCCTTCCACATCACCTTTCCACAACCCTTCACCCCCATATCATGATGAAAAAGCATCAAGCAGTGATGAGAAAATTGAGATAAATGGCACTAAAGTGAGTGACATTGAGCCGTTTCCTTTGACATATTAGAGGGGCTACATGCATGTGTTTGCTACACTTTAGGTGCAAGGGGCCATGCCTTCTTCATTAGCAAAACAGGTTGATAAAGGCAAGGAAAAGGTTGCAGATCATGTCATGGTTGAAGAGGATGATAAACATGAAACTAAGCAAGAGTTTCAATTGATTGACCTAGATGATGAGGATGAGGAGAGGATTACCAATATGCTGCTCAAAAGCAAGGATTCCAAGATTAGTGAGCTTCAAGCTAATATTGGTAGGGAAAATAATGTAATTAACTATTTTGAGCTAGAGAATCAACAGTTAGAGGCAAAGAAGGCCATCAATGAGGTCAGAGCAATATGAGCTTAGAAAGAAGCCAGAAAGGCCAAGGCTTTGCTACATGATACCTTGGGCACTTTTGATGACAGTGAAGATGAGGAAGAACAACTTCCTAGGAAGAGGCCAAGGACAATTGGTTTGAAGAAGGCTTTAGCCTGGGAAAGAGAGAAAGAGGCAGAATTGGCAGAGCAGCTCACTCCAAGTGAGTTTCTTACCATAGAAATTAGAAAATATAGAGAATTGTTTCTAGAGAGAGAAAAATTGCACCTAGTGGATCATCTAGAAAAGGCCAAGAGAGACACTGACATGCAGATGAAGATGGCAAAGCATTATGCCATGAGAAACATGATAGCAAGGGCCAAGCTCAAATGAGCCCTTCCAAATATTAAATCTCTAAATGAGGGAAAGGAGAAGGAAAATCTCAATATCCTTGCTGATGTGCCTCTCCAAGCATCTAAATCTTTATCAAAAAGTTATTTCCAAATTTTGGCACCTGCGTGAACCTTTTTGATTTTTGACAGTTTGGCTTGCAGAAAATTGGGCCAAACGCGCAGCGCCACTGGTACTGCGCTCTTTTTTGGGGCACTCAGATGCAAAAAACTCAACATTTTCATGTTCCTCATGCTAAGGATATCATCCTAAAAATATTTCAAACCATTTGGAGCAGTGTCGGTCCCTCAAAAGGGCCAAACACCACCAAAAAATCACCTTTCTGCCCTCTTTTCAGCACCGGCGCTGCGCGTTTAGCAGTATTGGGAGAAGTGATTTTTGATAAGGAAAATGTGAACCATTTTGTAAATTAAAAGAATATTTGGAAGCTAGATAGGACAGTATTTCCAATGAGCTATCATGGAGCTCATTTGGACATCAGGAAGGCCTCCAAACGTCATCTTTAAAATAGGCAATTTTCCTAGTCTTGGCACCACGCGTTTGCACTGGCGTCGCGCCCCTGTACCTTGGAGCTGTGCCCTTACCAGGGGTTATTGTAGAAGATATTTTTAAGTCTTAAAGTAAAAAAATTTCATAAATTATCTCAAATAGTTATGTTAGAAGTTATTTTTTCCATAAATGAGTTTAGATATTTTTTTCCTTGGGCCTTGCATCGTCTCAAAGGTCAAAATACATTTACTATGTAATAAATGACTTCTAAAACCCTAGCTAGGGTTCCACCTCCTCATTTTGAAGATAAATAATGCATTTAATGCTTCATAATTTTGTTTTTGGTTGATTGTTGAGATAAAAACCTCATAGACTTTGAGTTGTGGAGAGTTTTTGGCTTTGGAGCTCTGTAATTGTCTTGGACTAAATATCAATGAAGCAAGATCATTCATAGGATTCATGGAATTTTTTAAATGGTGATTTTGTCCTAAATTTGTAATTGTTTCCTTATGTTTTCCATATTTTTCATCTTTTCCCTTATGACAGAGTAGAAAATTTAGATTAAGATATGTTGTTGAGAGGCACCTTAATTCTGTCTACTTTATGTTGTTTAGATGTTTTCCTCTACTAGGTATAATTGGAGAATTCTTAGTTGCTCTCTGGTTCCACTTACCTTGTTATCTTAAAAATTATTTAATGGATTCAAGCCAAAGAATTTTATGGTATTCCCTGTCCTTTGGTGTAGCTTGAAACATTGTTTTTAAGGCCTTTTCTTTGAATTTTACTGATTAGGGTCTGGCTAAAGAAGTTTATGGTTTGCCTTGTCCTTTAGTCCATCTTGAATAGTTACTTTGAAGGTTTTTTCGAGTCTGATTGAAGAATTTAGGAGTTCCCTGCTCTTTAATCATCACTTATATGTCATCTTAAATGTTTTCTTTCTCTGAAGATAAATAGCTAGAGAATTTAGGAGTTCCCTGCTCTCTAGGGTTTGCTGGATTGTTTTTTTAAAGTTTACTTAGTAAAGCTAGGTCAAAGAACTTTGTGGTACGCCCTATCCTTTGATTCTTTCTTAAACATAGTAATCTTAAAGACCCTTCTTGTTCTAGTATATGTTAAAGGATTCTTAATTTCCCTTCAAACCTACTACACTCACAACTTAATGTTCATTTCGCACTCACATAAGCTGTTGAGATCCATTTGGATTTGTTAACTTTCCCTATGAAACACCCTTGATTTATTGTTGTAATTTTCAAGCCTTTCACAGACCCCATAGCCCAATGGTTTGAATTTCTATTACTCTATCTCTTCTTCTTGACAAGCAACCCAACCAAACATAACAACAAAAAACAAGCCCTATCATTTTAACTAGCCTAAAATCAACATCCCAAATAAAGAAAGTTATATATTTTATACAAATATAGAGAGAGCCCTCTCCAAGTCTAGGAAGGCTAGGTCCTAGGACTCCAAAGTTGGTTTGATGTTACCCTTGTCTATTTAGTCTTTACAATATGACAAATTATAGAGACCTAACACTGTGTACCACACTCCTCTTAGCATAATTGTGTCAGATGCCAACTCATATTTTCAAGACTTTGATTCGAGTGATGTTTCTTTAAGCACGTATTTCTATCCCATAACACTAATATGCATCAACCTCTATACCTTAATTTTTTCACTGGAGGGAGGACACCGACCATTGTCTCAAATCTTTTGATTGTTGCCTAACTAGTACAGATTGTAATTAGGTACAAACAGAGGATGTGTTACAATCCAATCACTCAACCTCTTTTTTTCCTAAGAATTTTCTGGTCACTTCATCTCATCCTTGGGAATCAAAATAATCTGAACTGTTGAGTTGTCAATCCATCAGTTTGAAAAAATCTGACCAAATTAATAATATGTTCACTAATAGTTGTCGAGTCTTCGCAAATAATGATCACATGCGTTCGCCAATTAATTTAACAAAACCACCGAAGTTCAATAGCTCCCCATTTGAATGTTCAAAGTTTTTCCACAGCGGTGAGGCACTTCAACTCTCTTTGACTATTACTTCTGGTCCTCGTATCGTTGACAAAACTCATGGACAACTTCGAACTAGGGTTTTAGAAATTAGGGTTTCTACACTTGAATGCTCTGGAAAATGCTTATTTTCTCCATGTCATCAAGTTGATTGTCCTCAACATCACGATTAGATCGTCAGGTTACTTGAGGGATCCTATTTGGAAAATTTATCTGCAAGTAGGCAATGTCTTACCTCACTTTTTTTGAATTTAGGGTTATGCATGAATGCATGTATGCCATGGCTAGATTTTTATAGGTTTCAAGTACATCTTCTTATTTATCAGGATGGGATTGCAGTTGAGCTTGAAAAATATGTTCCAACACGTTCTCTAATAAGTAGCCCTGACCTTCTTACTGTTGTGCATGTTTTATGATTAAGTTTTGTAGTTGGTGCACAAGTTTATATGATGGTTCTGAACACGGATACTCTTGTTCTTGCAGGTCGGGAATTGATATATTGGTTGCACTGGAAATTTGATTTCACATGACTTGACTGCCTCTCTAGTTAAATTAGGGTTTTAGGTTTATGCTAGCTAGGGTTTGCTAATTAGGGTTTACTTGATAGGGTTTGATTTATGGTTTAAAATTATGTTTGTTGTATTTTATTTATGGTAAGTAGTTTAGTTTTCTTCATTGTAATTTTCCATTAGTTTTCCCTCATACTCTTGCATTTTCTCAATGTTGCACGACATTCATATAATCACTGCATCTACTTTTCATTGTTCTTTATCTACAAGTAGTCGATTTCTCTCGCACATAGCTTCACATTGTGTCATAAGCCTCATCTGTCGCATCACGACGTAGATTTGTCTTCTTGCATAATATACACTAGCTATTGAGCTAGCCTAGAATTTATGTGTATGCCATGCCACTGCATGTGCCTTCATTGAACCTATAGTCTTTAAACCTTTGGTGCACTGACTAACCTTTGTACCCCTATTTGCACATACTTAAAGCCAGATGGTTTGTTTTGACCTATTTGCACACACCGAAACCGTAAAGGTATTCCTTGATTTCCTTGCCATAATTCTAAAACCCTAACCCTAATGATTGTGTGAGGTTGTGATGGTCTTCAAAGTCATATTTTCTCAAAACTGGTCTTCAAAGGCACGTCCTGGACATCATTTGTACAAGTATAAATCATTATCCAGGGAGATACAAACATGTTTCTTGTGGGGAACCCTAATCAGTTTGAATAGCTTGTATCCATAACTTGAAACTTGTGCTCAACATAATCTTGAATATCTCAATGACTTGTTTACATGTTTCACTTATTAGCGAGAGATGGGGTGTGAAGGCTTTACATGAAGGAAACCCAAATAAGAATATCTTTTAGTTTCTGAAAAATAAGAAACAACCTCTCTTTCCCATAAAATAAGTTGGGATCCCTCATCCACTCTGGCGCAATGAATTCCTAGTAATAATTGCTAATGTGCACATAAAATAAAATGAAATCAAATGAAGGGAAAATGATCGAGAAATGATTTCTGCACAGAGAGGTAGTGCAACGACTCTACCGGGGTACTGACCAGGATCGCTGGCAGTGAAGAAACATTTGTGATTTCTTCAAGTGACTCCCCCAGGGTAATTTCCAGGCTTGCTGGCAGTGGAACAACACCATAAACCTTTTTTTATAAAATAAAATTCTAAATACAATAAGCCCTCTGCCTTTCTCTTTGCATCATCATTAACTATTGACATGCGTGAATTTCTACTTGGGTGTTTACTGATTAATAAGACCTTGTTGAGGAACAAATGGAGAGCATTTATGTAAATGTCAAAGAAAAATAGGAGATACCCACATTGCATGTTCAATAGCCCCTTGCATCACCATACGGACTCAAGGAAGTGTAGGGATGTTGACAGAGATGCTAGATTCTACCAGTGATTCGCCAATTGCTGTAGCTACTACCACACCACCCAAAATCTTGGGTATATTCAAAATTTTGGGTCCCCCTCTACTCGCATAGCCTATTAAGGTTTCGTTCAAGTCTCTGGTTGCTTAATCTCCCCATGACCTATTCCTACTGAACCCTGGCGTTGCACCCATTCATGCAACGTGCACCACACTCACTTGTCTTTATGTCTCATGATCACATTATGGTTTGGAGGTTTGTTGTTTCAAACAACGTTGAGATTTCCTCCATGGATTGAAAGCTGGGTTTTCCATAGTAGTCAGCACCAAGAAATGGGAGAAATGAGCCCAAACGGATAAGGCTTTAGACTGGCTTGCATTATGCTGATCGTACTAGTGTTTGTGGAGAAAACCTAATTTTCCAAGAGAGTATCCCCTTCCTATTTTAACTTGATTCCCATTCCCCTAGAATGCATCCTCATCATTGTGCATGACATCATGGTAAGGATCATGAAAGATCAGTTCCTGTTAGGAGTGTGATCAATTTCCAAACCTCAACATATGCATTAGGGTTTTAGGGAATTTATTTCTCTAGTGATTCCGTAGAGGTCCTATGCACCTACAAGCATCTTTTTCTCTGGCATATGCATTGAGATGAAGGAAAAACATATTGCATCGATGGTTAGGGCATTGATCAAAATTCATTAGAGTATGTGAATGCTATCTCTCCTATTCACCTCCAAAACCCTAAATTATTATGATCAAATATCCTACCGTGCATTGAATTAATCGTCAATATCTATAACCCTTTTTCATATAGCGCTTCAAGGCACTCACCCTATAGGTACACCATCACCATGGAAAACACCAAAATTAAATTCACTATTGGTGGTTCCATTAAATTCATAAGTTTAATTTTTATTTCCAAACTGAACCATTATTCTCTGTATCCACGCAATTCATAACATCTTAATTTGGATTATGTTGGTTCATGCCCTGTGAGTAAATTAATTTCATTTATTTATTGATGTCACATGACAAGTATTACTTTGGTAAAATGACTTGTTGTGTTTCAACTTATTTTAGGAAATTTAGTAGGTTTGGACACACATCAAACATGGAAACACTCACATTAAATAAGATCTGATATGACACCACTCAAACATTGGAATAATGGAGGGCTTGGGATTATTGCAAACATGCCATACAAGAAACAATTGAAAGGAATGCATGCGTTAGTCAAAAGAGGAATATTTTTTTTTTAATTCATTATAAAATGAATTTGAGACAATAAATCATTAGTGCAAATGGAACAATTTTTCTTTTAGTGCTACAAAATATCAAAGAAGGACATTTTATGAAGCTCCAAAAGCAAGGCCGAGCATGCTATGAATTTATCTTAAAACAAAGTTGTGCAAGGAATGCATATGACAAGGGCGAATTCGGGTATCCACAGAATGGGAGTACATGATAATGGCGTTATTCCACCATTGCATCCCGGTAAGATACACATGGCCTCAGGACCATATTACATGGGGACATGTTATATGTAGTTATAAGTCATTAAAAACATTCTTGGGTTTGGTTGAGGACAACTTCCCAAAGGAGGAATGACACTGGTAAAAGGGACGACCAAGATAAAATTATCAATTTCAATATTAGTCAGTAGTGCCACGATGAGAAAGAATTCCAGACGAAATTGTAAAAATAAGTCCAGCGAGCACAAATCCAATGCCTCATTCCATTGTTGCCCCATTCAAAAGAATATTATTTAGAGCTAAAATAATTATCCATGCAATCGCATAATTGTGATGGCCACATTTGTAAGAAGCTAACAGGTCATACCTCATGCATAAGTTGAAGACAAGACAAAATGAAAGAGATGCATCATTGGTGTTGCAGCTATGAAAATCATATGTATAACATACCAGGAGGTAGCACGATATGGAGTGTGGGGCTAGGGTCGATACACAAAGGAAAAAATGCGACCACTAATAGATTTATGCAAGGAGTCATACTATCTTATTTAAATTTGGTTAAGAGCATGCCAAGACTGGAGCAAACTGCTCTGAGGATTAGATGACACAAGGATTTTGGATCCCATGCAAAGAGTGCTCAAAAGTTGATAGTCCAACTCTATTTTAAATGAAGGTGCTGAGGTTTTTTTCCCAACCACTAACACTAAGGAGGTGTGTGCATGTTAGGTCCCCATATTACTAGTGTAGTCCCTTATTATGTTAGTGTAGCCCCCCTTACTTTTATTGTTGTACCCCTGTAACTCCCATATTGTTATAATTGTGCCCTTACATTATTATTGTTAGGTCGTCTAGGATTATATTGTGACCCCATGGACTCCTATATATAGAAAGAAGGTTTTTTCATTTGTATCATCCAAGAATTGTTCATTTATGTATTGTAAAGGAGGTTTCCCCCTTGATTTGGCTTATTTCTAAGGTGTTTATCTCTCTTTTCTTCTATTTTTGGAGCTAGTTTCATAGCATTTGGTATCAGAGCTTTGGATTCTAGGGTTTTGTTGCTCCAAACAGGTCATCATGGAATTTTCATCAAAACTTTTTTCTACAATGGTTCAGAAGCTAAAATTTGTACAGAGAAAAGCCAAAATTCTGAGGAACATCATGTAAAAATTTCAGATCTTGGTTTGAAATATTTTTGGAGATATGAGCTGTGGAATTTAGGGTTTTTTTCAAGCTCCCGAATTTCACCTAAATAGGTAATCGTGGAATTTTTGCTATAAATATTTTCTACGAAGGTTCAGAAGCTGATATTTTTTCAAAGCGAAGCTGAAATCCTAAGTCACATCGTGTAAAAATTTTAGATCTTGGTTGGAAATATTTTCAGAGATATAATCTATGGAAGTTAGGGATTTTTTAGGCTCCCGAATTTCATCTTAAAGAGGTGACCGTGGGAAAATCGTCATAACTCTCTTTATGAGCATCAGATTGGAATTCTGTAAAAAGTGGCCGCAAGTACACAGACTGTTGTTTTTGGTTTATCAATTTTAGAGCCGAATGAGTAAACAATGACACGTGGCACATCGTACATGTTCACTCTACTGAACTAGTCCATAATTAGGCCATTGTGGGAGATTGGGCATAACTCTTTCTTGAAGAATCCAAATCAGGTCAGACCTATGGCATTCAAAAGAAGAGTCATAGGGATACTAGAGAACTAAATTTCAGATATTTGACAATGAAAATAATATAGATAATTCAGTTTCAATATCGAGCTCCTCAAAAGAAAGAAAAATGTGTGTATTTATTTTTTAAAATTGCATAACGTTTGTTTGAAAATGTAGTTTGAAGTGATTCCAAGGGAATATTAAAGATTTTTTATCAATATTGGGTTCTATAATTCCTCCAAAGAATGATTCCATACCCATTAAGCACTCAGAAAGCTATACTATGACACATGAAGAGGAAGAATTGCAGTATGCGATTTCAAAATTACGGTACCAAGTGCAACAAATTTTTATCTTACCAAGAGAAATCAAAGATGAAATAAATGGTTTAAAAGAATAAATTAAGGCTAATTTGGATGGTTTGAAGGATCAAATGAAAGATAATATGGATAATTAAATAGTGGAATATCACATCGAACATCAACAATAAGTTTTCCAACTCTCAAAGGATAGCCTAAATTTGGTGCATAATCGAATGAAACAACATGAAGATCAACATCATAGTGAAAGAAGATCTAAAGAAGTCACAGAAAAAAGAACTCGACAAGTAAAAAATTGATCAATTTCAGAGTATCTCAGCAAGTGGAAGAACTTTCCCATTGAATATTGCACATGGGAGGATGAGAATTTTATACAGAAGCATCAAGAAATAATCAAGCATTGAGGAAAACACTTGTTTGAAGGAGAGGGGCATGTTAGGTCCCTATATTACTAGTGTAGTCCCTTAGTCCCTTATTATGTTAGTGTACCCCCCCTTACTATTATTGTTGTACCCCTTTAACCCCCATATTGTTATAATTGTGCCCTTACATTATTATTGTTAGGTCGGTTGGGATTATATTGTGACCCCATGGACTCCTATATATAGAAAGGAGTTTTTTTCATTTCTATCATCCAAGAATTGTTCATTTATGTAATTTAAAGGAGGTTTCCCCCTCGAAGTGGCTTATTTCTAAGGCGTTGATCTCTCTTTTCTTCTATTTTTGGAGCTGGTTTCATAGTAGTGCAGATGGATAAACCAAACCAAGTTTTCACTGAAAGCATCACCTTAAGTGATGAAAGGAACGTTTCCCAACTGAGCCTCACATGAATCCTGGAAAACACCAAGACGTCAGTAACCCATAATGGAATGCCTTGTTAAAAGGGATGACCTGCATGAATATCCAGATGGATATTTTGTGAGATACATCAAGCAATGTTGAAATGGGTATTCAGCAATACATTAAGTGGGGAAATATATAGGGGAAGCCACCCTCTTCATTTCTCTCGATCAGAAGGCACATAAGAATTCCACTTCTACAACACCCACCCCTGGAACTTTCTAGCCTACATTCATACCTTCATTGGCAAAAATTCGATCTCTATCATGATAAAGTGACGACTACGAGTGTTGTGAGTTTTTCCCACACCAACCAAGAATCCCTCATATCAAAGTCGCAGTTCTGGTGGCCTACTCATAATTTAGAGCATCGCACTATGAAGCCTCATGCAAGAATATAAAATGTGGACCTGCGACTTTGAGACCTACATAGGTCGCATCACCATCCAAGTCGCCAAGTCACGTTGCAAACATCAGGAAAGCCACCTGGATTTGTGACCAGCCTTGTGATGCGACTACAGAACCTTTGGTAAGTTGCAACCTCTCCCACTGATCGCTAAGTCACAGAAAGGGGTAGCAAATGAGTCGGATTCAAAGAAAAAAAAAACAAAGGAAGAAGGAAGATTTCATTCCAACTTCAGATTGAGCATTTTATATAAGTTATTTTACTTATCGATACACATGGAATTCATCAGAAGGAAAGGATTATTCATTTAAAAATTTCAAATATAACAGTGATTTTGAAAATAGTAGTGGGAGCAAGAGTTATTTCAACAATGGGAGCAATAGTTATTTCATCAATGGTCCTGATGAATTGGTATATGAAGTCTTGGCAAAGTTCGATAATATTCCCCAAGTCATAGAATCATGCCTTATTGGCTCAACCAAGAAACCAGGGAGCGTGACTTAAACATCAATGTGACCCCACGACCTACACATGTTGCAGAATCACATTATGAGGTTAGGTTGCAGAAAACAACATTAATTCATGGGGAACAAAATTTGTGACTTACCTATAGCACAATCTAGTGACTTCCTAACAAGTCGCAACTTCTCAAAACTCTTCTCAGTTAAATGCAAAATCAATAAGGTGTGATTCCCATTTGTTAAATATCAAAGGATGGGATCTACATATGGTATAAATGAAATAAGCATCTAACCAAACATGCGACATCAAAGACATTATGCATAGCATGCATATTGAGAAATAATGCATTGTTGTCGTAGGGTTCCATCATTAATGCTAGTGGAAAGGAATATTAAGCCAGAGAAAATGTGTGGCACCATGTATACTCCTCATAATGCATGCAGCAATTGTGGATCGACCTTGGTATCATATCATGACATGATGAAATCATTCAATGTTGATATATCTCATGGAAACCAGTTGAAATTCGATATTTCTCCCCGTAGCATGATTAAACAAGATTAGTATAATCACACATGATTTGTATAGGTGTTCTTTCATATAAGAGGGCTACACAGGGGTCCAAATTTATATTAATTTTTCATGAATGAATTATATTTCTAATGTTGTTTTCTCAATGCATATATCTGGCTAATTGTAATGTTTTCTCTTGCAGGTAGCATGAGGATGAAATAGTGTTGACCTAGGTGAAGGAAGTTGTTTTTTTCCTCCAGACTCTACACAACTAGGATTTAAACCAATAGGAAAAATCACATCATGTAGATGCTCAAGCTTTTGTGTCAATTATAGGAGTGATGAAAAGTGAAGACTCAAGAGTTGAACACTGCTACCCCAATCATCAACTCATACAAATTCCCTTGGCAGTGTAATGGAATTGGCAGCTAGTATAAGTTGTTGATTTGCATGGAAAAATATAGGGTTTCCTCTGGCCAGCAAGGTGGCCCCTTACAAAACTGCATGAACCCCGCAATATTAATCTCCATGGTACATCATCAAAATATGGATGACTACCAATCAAGCATAGTGGTCAGATTATAAGCTGGTTGCAAGACTTAGCAACCACATCATTGGAGCATACGAGAAACCAACACCATAGGGTTTCCAAGAACCCTTGACATCCCATATTTTACTTAATTCTAATGTAAATATTTCTCACTGTAGTGTTAGTAGCTACATTGAGACTGATTTGAGCATGTAAGGGTTAATAGGCATGAGAGAGTAGTAAGGAAGTTGAAGAGTCATGAGGGGAGGGCAAGGGTCATGGTAGGTGAACAATCATCCCATATCTATATATTTTCCCTCCTGCCTCATTGAAAAGGAATTTTAGCACTTGAGTTGAGGCTA
This sequence comes from Pinus albicaulis, assembly GCA_034641835.2. Taxonomy (NCBI): domain Eukaryota; kingdom Viridiplantae; phylum Streptophyta; class Pinopsida; order Pinales; family Pinaceae; genus Pinus; species Pinus albicaulis. The sequence continues at coordinate 1,381,592,001 of CM076578.1, read as the reverse complement.
GGACTAGATAACTGACTTTTTTTGGAGAGCTAGAGGCACTCAACTATTGGTAGCTACTAAAGGAAGTTATAGTGAGGCTAGGGTTTTTCATTAGGAATTGGTATGAATAACCTGCTATTAGTCATCAATTTTTTTTCTATCTGTAGATGACTAAATATCAGTTCTAGATTTCTAAAAACAAGATTCCTGAATATTGTGAGTTTTATAAATATCATTGCCTTCATTATCCTTATACCAAAATTTTCACTATTCTACTATTTTTCCTTTCCATGGTTAACCTACCACTCCTAAAAGACCCCTCACGGGCTTGTGCCACTCATCTATATCCTATTTTTCCACCTATAACCTCAGCACTCTGTTTTGACTTTGCCTCATCCCTCCACTTTCCATATAGGGTTACTAATCAACCTTTCCTTCCATGTTCACCAGGTTCCTCAAGCATTGATGGTCTCAAAACTATCTCTGTAGGCTCTTTAGATAAATCAAGTACATTGGATTTTGGATCTTCAATACATCAATTTGCAAAAAACTCTGTTTTTACACTTGAAGACCCCAAACCAAGTTTCAATAAAAAACCAGGTCAAAGGATCCTCCCACTAGGTCATTAGGGTTTCATAGGTTGTAGGTTCATCCTTGGTGTTTTAAGCTATGTTTTTCTTGTGCTAGAAGCTGGTTCAAATGTAAAACAATATTAGCACATTGTTGTTCAAGAAAGATTAGAAAATATCCTAAGAAGACCACTCTACCAATTTCAAGTTCTACAAAGGGCAACTGTCCATTTTGACATTTTTGCTGGAGTGTTAAAGTGACTATTAGTAGAGAATTGGTAAGGTAAGATGTTTTATCCTCAGTAAATACATTCACAGCAAAGAGAGAGGAAGCAGTTTGGGTTCAAAGGAATCAGGGTTTCTGAGTCTGATTGGGCCAGCAGTGTACCAAGTAGGGATCTAATGCAGCAAATCACATGAAGGGGTCACACCAAGAAAACCAAACATGAAGAGAGTTTTTTTCATAAATTATAAATAAAATAGGGAAAAAGGTGAGGTGAACTGAATAGAAATGAATGAACTTGAAAGGGCTATAGATAACTTAGAATACAACACTGATAATTGTTCTCAAGCATCCCAGAAACCTAGGGTTTTGGTGAGATGACCAGAGAAGGTGAAGGGGTATGTTGAAATTCCATGATGATAGCAGGAGGAATATTTTAAAGGGCTACTGTGTATATCATCCCAAAGTTGCCAAGGTGAAATGCCTCGCCGTCTCAAAGAAACAAGGATGTGAAGAGTATTAGTAAGAAAGGTGAAGCCAAAGTTTTCAGTCACCTACCAAGCACAAGACACTTTTAGTTTCAAGGTAAGGACAAAAGAAATTCTGAAGATGTCACTATGTGTAAAGATCCCAAACTTGTCAAAAGAAAGTTATGTCATGTCAAATAAACAAAAGAAGGTTTGAGCTCCATGGTGCATGTAAAAGAAGTTTTTAAAAGCTGATATATGCAAGCATCCTAAAAGTTTCCAAGCTCAGCCTATCATGCCTCAACTATCAATGAGAGAGGTGAAATCACTATTTCCAAGGCACTTGCAAATCAAAAGTGGCCGAGGGAGGTGAAAAGCATTGTTTAAATCCCATGGTGTTGGAAAAAGATTGTTGTAAAAGTGTTTCCTTGTGTTTCAATCTCAAAGGTGTCAACAGTAAACACATCAACCCCCAGCATTAAAGAAGGATTCAAACTCATCATGTAAGCAAACCTACCCATAGACAGTGTAAAAGGTCATTCAAAGAAGCTAAAGAGTTGAGTTAGACCTTATAATGGAAATGAGAGAAATGTTGAAATTGTTACTATGTGAAATTCCAAAGGAAAGTTGTCATGCCTAAAAATGATGAAATGATCAAATTAAATATCATGATGCAGACAGAGAAGTTTTTGTTTAAATTGCTGCTATGTCAAGATGAAAATGTCAACTATAAAAAAGTAGAAAGGGAACCACTTCCATGTCTTTTATGTCACTTGCAAAGTGAAATGTTGAAAGATATCAATAAGCAAAAAGAAAATTTAACTTCATGGTCTGAGTCACCTGTGAAACAAAAATTCAAAGCAAAATTAGTCAAAAGAGTGAAAAAGGCTTGAAAGAACATTAAAAAAGTGGGTTTCATGGTTAAATTAAAGTTTAAAGGACTATATAAGCTCTTCTTACCCTGCAGTAAATCATTTTTCACTTGAAAAAGTCATCAAAGGCATAAAGGAGGAGAAATTATGAGTTTCTAGTCAAAACCGAGAAAGTTCACCCAACACTGCGCATTCAAGATTGTGTTGTGTGCCTAGAATCGTGCTGCGCACTTGGGAAATTTCTCCGTCCAAAATTACATGGCGCTGCACACTTGTGAATACGCACTATGCATTCACCTGGAAGACTGACAGGCCCAGAAGAAAACCAGCACATGCTACGCGTTCAACCACTCGATAGGCTGTTCAGCCCACACTGCTGCGCGTTCAGCCGCCCAACTCCATGTTCAGCCCGTGCTACTGCGCATTCAGTGTTTTTCCTCTACCCACCTGACAGGCCATTCAGCCACCCAACAACACATTTAGGCGTTGCGTGTTTGGCTAGGAGGGCCTCTGCACTAGTTCAAACCCTCAAATCAACTCAAGGCCTCCTCAAGTTGCCATCAAGGGTTTCTAGAAAAATTTTAAGTGGTAAGTGGATGTCCTAAACCTCCTCACCAAGCATTTGATGGTTGTTTAAGAATTGGAAACCCTAAGTAAAGACCTAAGTTTCACACTCACAAACACTAGTTAAAACCTCCTCATCTCAAGTTGTCATCATTACCAAGGTATTTCACAACAGGGTTTGGTATATCAGTTGGCTTGCATTCAGGGTTATTTAGCCTCTCATTCTGCCCAATTTTCCCCTTCACTCATCCCTCTCACTCACTTGTAAAAAGTTTCTTTTTTCATCACCATCCCATTTACCTTTTTCCACATCAATTTCCCAAATAGAGCTAGGGTTTTCAAAGAAGTAGGTGTCAGAATGCCAAGAGAAGGAGGAAATGGTAGTGAAGAAGAAAGCCAAGTGCCTAGGAGGCATCAACACAGATGGGGGATGATTAATAGGTTTGAGCCTCAAAACACAATGGAACTTAATGCCTCTCCTACGACTGTCACATGTTTCAAAAATGTGGGGTGCTTTCATTTTTGTGAAAGAGTACAACAGGTACAAAGTCATCTTGAGCTGACTAGGCTCTTCATCCTTAACCTACATGAGAAACAAGTCACTTTGGTAGGGGTAAACTTTGATCTGTCATCAAATTCCATTTCTATTGCCACTGGAATACCTAGTGTTGGTGAAAAGTGGTTCAAACAGGCCAGCTTAGACATAAGCCACTATGAGCCATTCCTCAAGCCCAGATACAAAGACTACAATAAATATATATTCCCCTTTTCACATTTTCTTGAGAGATATGCACCCACGATGAAGGTCATTATGAATTACTTCACATGTGAGGGGAGGTTTTCTAGGATTTATTCTTACCACATAATATTTCTCATGCACTTCACTAGGGTTAAAATGTTGCATTTTCCCTACTATCTCTACAGGAATATTGACAATATGTCTTATATTGTGTGAAAGAGACACCCTTCACAACAAATGTAGAGACTCTTTCACCATTCTCTCATCAAGATGGTTGTGATGCATCAATTAGAGCAAAAGGTTATTCCATGTGAGATTTTCATTTCCCATGAGGTCTTCACAAACCCACAACCTCATCCTCAGAAAAACATGCCTTCATCATCTCATCCCCTTGTCCTTACTCCTCCATCATCTCCCGATGAGCATGCTTCACCATATACACATATCCCTTCACCGCAAGATAATCTTCCTTCCTCACCCTCTCCCAGTGCAACAGACAATGAGGGAAGTGATCATGAGCAGTCAAATGAGAATGAAGGAGAGGGCAATGATAAATCAAGAAATGATGAAGAAGAGGACAGTATAGAGGAAGAAAATGAAGATGCAAAGGGCAGTGATGTCAGCATGGAAGAAAAAAATGATGAAGGAAGTACAAAAAGCATAGAAACAAAAGAAAATCAGGATTTTAGTAATAATGAGGCAAGCAGTAGTGAGGAGGAACACAACAAAGAGCATGACAGTCAAACAAAGAGCCATGGTGACAGTCATGACAGTGAAAAAAGTGAGGCTCCTAGCAGTAATGAAGAATGAAATGAGGAGGCATAAGGCAATAAAGACACAAATGAAGAAAATGGAAAAGAATACATGGAGTTAGATGTCAATGAATATGAGGTAAATGATGAAGAAAGCAACCAAAGTAATTATGATGCTGAGGTTAGAAATAGCTCACATAACCAAGAACACAGTGAAAAGAATGAAGAGGCTAATGATAACATTGAATATCATAGCAATGATGCAAACAACAGTAATGAAGGAGGCAGTGATAGTCATGACAGCAGTCATGATGGCCATGAGGACAGTAAAAACAATGAGGCTCATAGTGGAAATGATGATGGTGTAGAGAGCAGTGCAAAAGACAGTGAGGCTCATAGTGTTGAAAAAGGTAGTGATGATATGGAACACAGTGAGTTTTGTGGCAGTGTTGAAGGTAATAAAGAAGGCATTGAAGAGGATAAAGGCACTATAGAGAGCAGCAAAGGAAAAATCAGTAATGACAACATGAAGGATACAAATGAAGAAGTGATCCAAGAAGTCAATGAGCCAAATAAAGATGATCACAAAGATAGAAGCAAGACATATGGCACTGAGGTAAAAAATATTGCACTTCTTCCTTTGAAATACCAAAGGGAGAAAGGAATGTGTTTGATGCCTCTAAAATTCAAGGGGCCATACCTTCCACATCAACAAAGAAGCTTGAAAAATGCAAGGAAAATCTCACTATTGGAGATAAGAAAGGTAAGCATGGAACTAAACAAAAATTTGAATTCATTGACCTTGACAGTGAAAATGAAGATGAGGAGATGGTTACAAGCATCTTGCTCCAAGGAAAGGATTCTCAGATCAAAGACCTACAAATAAAGCTTGGCATGGAAAAGTATGTCATTAATTATTATAAGGTTGAAAACTAGCAGCTAAAGAAAACAAAAAGGGACCTTAGCCTACAGAAAAAGGTGGCTAGGCACTATGCCTTGAGAAATCAAATTGAAAGGGCCAAGCTCAATATATCACTTTCCAAAGTTCAAGCCCTCAAGGAGGCAAAAGGTCAAGAAAAACTTAACCTTCTTGCTAATTCTTCCATGCAAGCATCCCAGACATAAGAAGCAAGGCAAATCTAAGATTTGGGAACTTTTTGGAAATTTTGAATTTTTTCTGACTTGAAGGGCCAAGGGCGCAGCGCCTCTACATGCATACTCAGGAGAAATGGTTTAAATGTTTATATTTTTCAGGTCACGTACAACATGCATCCAAAATTTCAGTTCATTTGGAGTTGATTTGATCCTCAAAAAGGGTCAAAAACACCTAAAATTTCACCTCTCTGCCATGTTTTCAGGGTTGGCATTACACCTTTACCAGCCTTGGGAGTTTTGATTTTTGGATAGTCAAATGAGGTCTAATCATAAAACCGAGGGAATTTTTGGAAATTAGACTCAACATGCTTTCCAACGAGCCGTCACGGAGCCCATTCGGACATCGGGAAGGCATCAAAATTCAACTGCAAGGTGACCCATTTTTCCAGTGCAGGCGCTGCGCCCTTGGACCTCTGTGCTGCGCTTTTGCAAAAAAGTCAACAAAACACACTGGAAGATATTTTGGGATTTTTGAGGCAAATAAATCTAGAGTTGGTTGATGAGTTATTTTTAAGTTATCTTTCATTTATTGTAATAGATATTATGTGCCTTGGGCCTTGCATGGCCTCTTTGGACATAAATGACATTTATGGTGTATTTATGGTTTCCAAAACCCTAATTAGCGTTTTGACCCTCCTTTGCTAGATAAATAGAGCATGAAGGTCTTATTGTATTTTTTTGGTTAGTTTCTACGCATAACATGATATAGACTCTGAGTTTATTTGTGAAATTGGCTTTGGTGTTTTGTGATGGCTTTGGACTCAGTAGCTGTAGATTAAGCTCATTCTTAGGATTCATAAAGCTTTGTTGAATGGTGATGTATTCCACATTTTTTACATGTTTTCTTCAGTTCTAGTTATGTTTCTTTGATCATGGGATAGAAATCTTAGAGTAGAATATGTCTTTTGGCACCCTGCATTGTCTGCATCCTTTGATCTTTATGTTTTCTTCCTTGAAGTTTAACTAATGAATTATTAAGTGCTCTTTAGTTTTACTCAGATGTTATGTTAAAAATATAATTGTTTGCAAGTAATTTTCAGAGAATCTTTAACTGCTCTCTAATTTTACTCATCTGTTTCTCTAAGGTCTGCTTAGTATTTTTTGGTTGAAGAATCCTTCATCGATCTTCAAGTTTTTACTATGCCAATCATGCTGAAATATTTTCCTTGTTACTAGTTTGTCAAAGGATCCTTGATTGCCCCTTAACTACTATATTCACTCCTCCATGTTCATTTCACTCACTCAAAACCTACTTAGATCCATTCAGCCCTGTTTACTTGCCCTATGAAACACCCTTGAACTATTTTTGCACTCTTTGAAATCCTTGCAGACTCCATAGCCCAATGGATTGATCCTCTCTTAATATACCTATTCCTCTTGACAACCTATCCAACCAACCAAACAAATAAGAAAACCCTAATCCCTATAACTACCCTAAAATCAAACTCTAAAATCAAACAAGTTAAATATTTTACATAAGCATAAAGAGACCCCTCTCCAAGTCTAGGAAAGCTAGGTCCTAGGACTCCAAATATTGGTTTGATGTTACCCTTGTATTTTTGGTCATTGCCAATCTGCCAAAACTACGGAGACCTAACACCCACGTTCCAATATTGGGTTTTGACAAGTGCAAGAGATGTATTTGAAGTTGCAGCATCATTAATAAGATATTCTCCTTTTATGGCATTGATTTACATGCTTTCTCATGGTGGTAGTATTAGCTTTTTGATATTTCACTATATATTTGTATGTGTGCTTTCATACACACAATATGTTATGGAATGATTCATGGTGGTTTCATGTATGTTTTCCTTTCGAATTGATGTTTAATTTTTCCTTGCCATGTTGGTGATATATTGTGAACTATTTTGCAATTAAATTATGGCATGTTCTCTTTCATGTATGTGTGACTGGGTTTTGGCTCATCGATCCCTCTCATGGTGCGCCCCTTCTTATTTTTTCTTAGGCTTGGTTGTATTTATGTCTGTATTTTGTCAGTCTTGGGCTCATTTTGTTTCACTAACTGGTAATTTCACTCGTGTCCCTGCTTCGACACCTTCTCATCTGACAGCCAAGAGTGAAAACACTTATGGTGGCAATAGGGCCCACATATCGGATGGGGCTCCTATCCCAAACAGTATGAGGTCTAATTGTGACCTCTCACTAGGGAGACTCCCATGTTGTTGGAGGTACAATTTTTACCGTAAAAAATCCATAAAATGATAACCATCCATTAACCTAAACCAAATGTAAATATTTTAGGCATATACATAATTCAACTGAAACATATGAAATTAAGTGTTAGAAAAGAATTATAATATGCAAGTTGAAATTATGTATGGTTGTTACAGAGTTATGATTTGAGAGAAACCATTTTCACTCTAACATTCATGTTCAATATAGAGTCATAAGCCTTCAATAACACATTGAAATAGCGCAAAGAGCCAACTTTTTTATATTAATACTAAATGAGAGCCAGGTCCATCAAGCAAGAAATGAAATTAAATCTTGCTAATAAAATAAAAATCAATAATACACCTATGGAAGTAACTAAGGATATGCCATATTTTCATTTACAAAAATAAATTTGTATATCAAGACCATTGCATCCATACAAAATCAAAGAGAAATATGAACAATGAAAACTCAAAAATAAATTTAAGGAGGGACCCATATCATTTTCCAAAAATTAGAAGGTTGTCAGTTGGGTTTCCAACAAGATCCATGGTATTGGGGTGGTATGGATAACCTGTGGTATTTTATTATAGTATTAGCTTGTGATGAAACTTATTTAAAGGATTGAAAAACTCCTAAAATTGTAAATTTACAATATGTTGAACTTCAACATATAATCAAGACTTAAAACATAGGATATATAATATTGTAAAATTACATTATGTGAGAGTCTCAAAATTCATTCTCACATAATTCTCCACCATTATCTATGTTCGGCTTTCCTTCTCCATCTGGTTTTCAACAAGAGCATTAAGCTCTTTAAATTTTTCAAAGACTTCATTTTTCTTCCTAAGGAAATAAATCCCTATATTCCTCTAGAAATCATCTATAAATTAGAAATAGTACACATATTTACCCCTTGATAGAAGAAACATAGGTCCAAACACATCATTATGCATCAACTATGATATTCCCTCTACCCTAGTAGCACCAAAAGAGAATCTTACCTAATTTTTCTCCCCATATAAAAAATTTCCACAGAAATCAAAATTTGGAGAGAAATTAGACATACCTTATACCATACCATTACCTTTTAGTACTCCAAAGCCCTTCTCTCCTATATGTCCCAATATTTGATGCCATAGCATAGTATTTTCTCCAGAGGCTACATGAGTTTTCCCTTATTCATATTCACACTTAGGAACAACAAAATTGTTTCACCCATAATAAAAAGTTCCAATGAGAAATCCCCACAATAATACCATTTCTCCTTAAACCATTCTACAAGTATCCTTTTAAAACACTATTTGCATGCCTACATTACTAATATTAGTTACATAAACCAAATTTATAGCTAATCCTGGAATGTGTAGACCACCGTGGAGTGTTCTAACTCTCCCATCCATTATTTTCAACTTGAATTTTCCTTTTCCAATGATATTATCAATTGATTCATCTCTTAGGAAAACATCACCACCATCATATTTTCATACTCGCAAAATCACTCCCTATGAGGAGTCAAATGAAAGGATGCACCCGAGTCAACTAGACATGCCTCATGATCTATAAGTGTACTTGAAGAAGTCAAGTACACATATCCTCATTCATATTAGGAGTTTTTTTCTTATTTAGAAGGAGGATCATTAGACCCCTTCCCAATCTCAATATTTTTGATCTATATTATTTCTTTTAATTCCCTTATTTTCCACATCTCAAACATACCTTTACAAATTTTCCAACGATTTAGATCTTCCTCTAGATTTAGATCTCTCACTTGAGGACTTATATTTATTTCTATTTTGAGAATGTCCTCTTATAAGTAAGGAATTTGTGTTTTTTTCATCTCATCTCCTCCAATAAAAAGGATGATACTATTTCATTCAAACTTAAAGTAGATACATTACTACCTATGGTAACTGGACTAAATTACCCCACAAGCCTGGTAAAGAAGACAACAAACATATATACTTGTCTTCATCTACCATATTAATGACAATAGATAATAGATGGCTTAACATAGTATTGAAGGTAGTTATATGTTTTGTCACCAAGCCTCCATAATTCATCCTCAGGTTATACAACTTTTTCCATATGAATATTTTATTCACCAGGAAATAAAATTGTTCCCTAACTTGTTCCACAATTTCTTCATTACAGCTTTTCTTCAAACATTTAGAAACAATGTTTCTAAATCTGAGGGACATAATTGCATTGTTCTCCTTCCCTTTAAATCCAACTTGGTTTATTTTTCTATCAATATCCTTGTTGGTGTAGTACACATATCAACAATGATCCACTGATCTTTGTCCACTAATAGATCTTTCATTTTGAGCTTCCATAGCTTAAAAATATTCTTATTAAATTTTCAATATCTATCTTGAACTAATCGCCATTTCCATTCACTAGAATAATGGATTCCATAGATCTCCCACTATGATAGGGTCTACAACATGCCTAAGCTAAACCCCTTAATCACAAAAGCATCTCCTTGAATCGAAAACTTATTTTATATCAAATTTATATTTTAACACTATAAAATTAATTGTTGCAAACAAATTCTTAGTAAAAATAGAAAATATGAAATCACACACACATTAACATAGATATTTTACCCTAGAAACCCAAATCGAGAAAACTATAAATAATTTTATTAGTATTCTCCTTTACAATATTACAATACAATATATAGATATCTCGTGGAATCATGAATATCCAATCCATTTACCCTAGATTAGAATACAACCATATTTCCTAAACCAAAATAACAAAACCATGGGATAAAACACTATGTGCCAAAAGGCCACTAAAAGTGAAAATTATGTTGAAAACTACCAAATTTTTTTGAGGGGGGAACTACGCTTGGAACAACATACAATGCATGCAAGTGTTCATGCAAATAATATAATGCATACCCAATAGAAGTAACTACACTTATTTGAGTCACTTAACCTTGGTAATAAATTGAAGAAGGGAGAGCCACACTCCCCCCAACCATAAGTTTAGATACACTGAAATTTTCTTGTAACTAGAGACCCCTAAGCTAGATCCAACTCCTCAATAGGAACACTCACTCAAGTATTAACAAGTTTCAATACATGCTACATAACATGAAGTAAACTCTCCTTCATACATAGAAACTATTATGCTTCCTTTAATCCTACTAAGCGAAGGCATGTTAGTAATTCAGAATATTTCCAAAATGGGGTTTCACAAAACAAATGGATCCCTGATTTGATCCAAAAGTTCCTTGGTACTTCCCCTTTCTCAATCATTTTTGTGCGTAGTTCAAACAAATTACTTAGCAATTTTCCTATCCCTCTAGTATAGGGTGAAGAAATAAACACTAAATTCCTTAACCAATTTTGATAAATCGTAGTTCCACACAATTATTTATGTCTCAAAATGTTCTTTTTTTCATGTTCCTTTCAAATCCATAGTCTTAGCACCCTTGTGTGTCTCCATTTCACATTATTTCTCTAGTTCATGTGCACTTATTCATCTCTCTCTATTCCTAACCACTCTTACATTCTCTCTGAAACAACAATATTTTTCTCTCTCTGTCTATCCAATCACGCTCTTCCCATATAAGAATTTAAGGTCCTAGCCACGGACTACATGGTCAATTCAAAAGGCTTTAGATGATTCTTTCTTGTACTCATGGAGCAGTTTAGTACCACTCCCATTATTTCTCATAAATACTATCAATTGATAGTTCAACTCCCTATTTGGATTTTTGGAATAAGGAAATCTAGAAATTAAGTTCAATGTAAGAAAATAAACATCCCAATTCCCCCTCATAGCCTCAGCTCGGGCATCGGTATCCATGTAGGATACTCTCTTCTTTGGAATTTAGCAATATATTAAAATAAAATGCATATTAAATCAAATAAGGTTTATCGATATATTCATGTTATCAATTTCCAACATCATAATTCTTAATTACAGTAAAAAAATTTAGCGTTTAAAAATGGGTGTTACAATCCCCCTCCCCTTAAAGGAGCACAACCCTCGATAACCTACTATCCATTATTAGGATTATGTACAAAAAACAAAAATGGGTATTGCTACTTTCATGGAATCCTCCAAACATTATAGAAATTTTAAGGTTAAAAATGGGCCTAAAAAAATGTACAACCAAAATAAGCTTTATAATAACTAATAGGATTCAAGATGATGTTGTCAACCATGGGGGATGATTCACCATTTTTGAAGTAAAAAGGTAAAAATATTAAAAAAACATAAAATTTTAAAAACTATTTTTTCAACTTGTCTCCCTACGGTTTTACTCAAATTTCGAGTGGGAGCACTCGTTGGATGCGAAATTGAATTCCTCATCCAAAAAGTATTCATGTTGCATACTTTTGATTGACTCTTATACGTGAAAAGGGAGAAATGCATGAAAAACGTGATTGCCATCATTTTTTTCCTGTATTTCTCATTTTTCGTGTACCAGGGTCCATCGAAAGTATGCAACATGGGTACTCCTTAGACGAGGAATTTAGTTTCGCATCCAAAAATTTCTCCCACTCAAAATTTGAGTAAAACCGTAGGGATATAAGTTGAAAATACGAGTTGAAAAAGTAGTTAATTTCTCCCACTCTAAAATTTGATGATGTAATCTAATCTTATTTTATTATTCATAGTATTATTTTATAATATTTCTTAGGATGCAAATTTTAGACCTAAAATTTTCTCTAATGTCCCATGTGGCCTCATCCATCGACAAAGGCTTCACTTAGTTGACCAATATCTTATCACACTCATTGATAAAGGGGGTTTTTAAATTATAAAAAATAGAGTCAATATATTGTATGTATTGGAGGGGAGGGATGTTAAGTATGGGGGTGTTACACAATAATTTTTCACCATGCTCACTTCTCATCCCTGATCCTAAAGTGCCCCATGACAGACCTTGTGAAACATTTCCACCATGAAGAAATATATAAATACATCCCCTAAACACTGAAATAAAATTGCCTTGGAATATTATTGAAGGAACTTGGTCCAAATCCTAGTTTCCTGGGTTAGCGCATTTCCTAGTTTAATGGTTGTGCAGGTGTCAGATTGACAATTCTGGCTTAGCACAACCAATGCCCTTATTTCTTGGAAAATCGCTCTGATCCCTTTCTAACAGTGTTTCCTCAAATGGAGGAGAAGCTTCGACCTCTAGAAGTTCGAAGGTAGTGAGTTGGTTGTTAAAGGGTGGTGATAGAGTCAAGCTCTTTGATTTTAGAGCTTTCATCTCATCCATGGGGGCTTATCCATTAGAAAGTGGACCTTTCTCCTCCTTCCATGGGCTCCCAACTGCTTTTCCCTTCCTATAAATTGGTCCCCATCCTTCCACTACTGGTTGGTCATTGTTGGGCTAGTCTGAACTCTCGTTCCCTTTACATTATTTCACCGTGATAACTCCTAAGTTGTTCAGGAGAATGAATGCTTTAGATCTTCGGTGAGGGATTCATATTTTCAGTAAAGGGAGGCCTCCAACATCAAGGCCTAGGTTGTAAGCTCTTCCTTTCATATTTATCAATAAAACATATGATGTTTTCTTTCTATATTTTCTAATATTTTATGCAAATATTTTGGTACTCCTTGATCTCCTACATAGCTAATGTTTATGATTATTATGTATTGGATTACGCTTTCTGTTGCCTCTTAATCATCCGCAAGTATTCGCGTGCCACCTGTAGCAGAGAGTGAGCCTAAAAGGATCATGGATCAAGATCATCATCAATGGGTTCGAACATAGCATCAGGAAAAAGGTACCTTTATCTCTTTTCTTGTCGCATTTGGAATATTAGCTAAGAAATATTTGCATTAGAAAGTATCTCAAGTTGCTAGACCCACTCTAGGGCTAGAGAGATTGCCTCTCTCCGCATAGGGGATTTATCTTGAAAACATAATTGGCGACTCCAATGGGGAGCTTAACCTCTTTGCCTTACTTTCCTGGATTGATCTTGTATCAGTCTGACCGATCACTGAAATCTAATCTTGCTTAGGTCTCTATTAGTTTGAATAGGGTTTGATAGTAATTTCATTGTGTCAAGTCTAGTTTTGGTGTGAAACTCCTTTTTTTTTTCCTTGTTTTTAGCGACCAACACATTTTTTGTTTGCACAGTGGCACTGAAAGTGTTGTTATATATAGAACAACCGAAATTATTTGTCTTTCAGCACCCTTCTACGTATCACAGAAGCGTTGATCTCTAACCTAGGAAAAGTTAGGGATTCCCCTTTTTTTCCAGTATGTCCTAGCCCCTAAAGCATATTTGTAGAGTCTAAGTGACCTCCTGCTTGTGTGTTTGACTTTCTTATCTTCTTTGAGAGAGTGTTTTTGTCTCTTTGACTTGTTTGTGAGTTTGGAAAAATTTCACCATCTCGAACACCTTTTGTCGCATTTATTCAGACTTGGTTTGAAGTAGTTTTTCGTATGCACTAGTCATCACTGCATTTTTTTATCTTACCTTCAACTTAGTGTCAAACATAAGATCATGAATGGTTTGATTCACGAGTCTAGAAGAGTGTGTATTTTTTTGAATTTAGAAGAAATTGAAAGTGATTTTCGTTTTAGTTTTTGATTTGGCTTGTCTTTATCATCTTAAAAAAAGGGGGGCAGTGAAAAGCATTTCATTCATGTCTTTTTTTAAAGAAATTTTGATTTCCGCTTGATTGAAAGAAAAGTGAAAAGTGTTTTTTTTTTCATTTCTTCATTTATTTAGTTAATTTTACTTTTTATTGCATTTCAAAGTAAAAATTAGAAAAAATATATATATTATTTTATGCCTCTTAGTGGAAAAGAGAAACTTTTTCATTTTTTCAACAAGTTGCATTTTTGGGAAAGGTGAATTCAATTGGAAAGAATTGCATTTTGTAGTTTTGAACTAGGATAGGGGGGTATCATTGTTTGTTGCATTGATTTAATTTTTTCTTACATCTCTTCCCTAAATAGTTTAGACTTCATTGAAACGGAAATATTTTATTTTTGCATTTAGCCTGCATCATAGGATTCAGGTGACATCGATTTTAAGCAAAAATTGAAATTTAACTCAATATCAACATTAAAATTTACCCAATTTACCTTAAGGGTTATTTGGAACTAATGAAAACATTTAGAGCTCTAGGCTAAAGACGTGTTCCAGCGTCGTAAAGCATTGGAGTTGTCGCTAACGTTCTACGTTATAGCCCAGGGGTGATATCCCGTCCCACATATGGAAGTATATTGATGTATGCTAAGTATATTTGGGGCCCTCTCATCAACACTACTATGAACTGGACTCCCACATATTGTCACATATGTTTGGGGAAACACCATTAGGTTGCAAGCCTACCATAGGTTACTGAGTCAGTCGCCTTGTAAACGTGATACACTGAACACAACATTTGGGGAGATCGGTTGTAGTACATTAAGTCCTTGGTCATTTTTTATATAATTTATCACGAAGGTGTATATTAAAGTTCAAAAATACTTGGTAAACATTTATTCCTAGTACACCATTAATTAATTATTTATTTTTAATTCTAAAAGTAACTTCCCACAAAAACTTCTTACACGTGTAGTTCTCCAACCTCATTATTTCTTAGTAAATTGTGGATTTTTGATATTTTCACCTCTTCCTTATTTGATCTTGCTTTGAAAGGTCTTCTTGGTTGAATCATCAAATTCACCTCATCCTCCTACGAAGGATCTCAAGAACCTCCTCCTAAGGTCCCCCAGTTTCCAGTTGGACCGCTTGAAGATCAAGGTGTTGAACTAGGGATTGTCATCAGTATAAAACTCATTTCATCTTGACCACCGCTTGAGGATTCTCCTTGGATGAAATGAGAAGAATCTGAGCTGAAAAGCCCTAAACCATTTGCACAGTTTATGGTCTTTCTTGAAAACCCTCTCTTTTACCTAATTGTGGTCTTGCCTCAACTGGCTTATATTCCTTTTGATCAACCTGCAGCTCCCCTTCATGCTTCTCTAGTAGCATCTCGCTCCTTTTTCCATCAGTTATTTCCTGGCAAAATGGCACCCAATGTTATGATGCCCCATTCATGAGTTCTCCTCAGAGTACTCTACAGGAAACCATTGAAACCTATATCCCAGAATCATCCTCATCCATATTTCTCTCGTAAGGTGAATTTTTCGACTCCACATCTCACAATTCAGGCAATGGGACTGAAATATCCATTAGTCAAGTTGCATATCCACTTCCACAAGGGTATACCTCTTTTGGAAATATTGTTTTGGGAGCTTCCGAAACCACATATTTATTTCCGGATCCTGTTTGGTCAATGCGTATTCCCCCATCTTCGGGCCTATTCATTTCGAATGTGGCTGCCACGTCTCAACCCGTTGTTTGATCTACAGTCATGATTATTAAAATTATTGTTTTGATAGGATCCTCTATCCCATTTTCGCAATATATGATTACTTCAGTTCCACCATTGAGTGGAAAATATATGGTTTCGTATGTGCCTTGGGGGGCAGTATAATCCTCTTTACATACCTCCCCTCTCGAGTGGGGGGCCACTGAACTCTCGACCCATCCCTGGGGCGGGATAGCATAATGCTAGTCTAAGTGGGGAATGGTCTTCATAACCGACGAACACTATCATAGGCGAAATTTATTCGAGTGGTCAACCTTCTTTAGCTGCATTAATCTTTTTCCAACCCAACACTCTATATTATCAGGTTTAGAAGCCCCTTCTGCACCATATTAGTATGTTCACCAACCTAACATTCCTCATTAGTATGTTCGACAAACAAACATGAAATATCAGTATGTTCCTCAACTAAGCGCCTCTTAGCAGTATGTCCAATAGCCCTAGCTTCCACTAGGTGCTATTGTGACTAACCCTCATTTCGGTCCTTACACCCAAACTAGTCTAAATCTCCCTTTGGGTCAACTTGGTACTCAATACCAGCCACTTCCTCATGGTCAGTACCAAAAACCCCAGCTCCGGCCTAAGTTTGGTTCTCAGTATCAACAAATTATTTAGTACTAACAGGCCTAATTGGGACCTCAAGCTGGACCCTATGTTCACCAAGGACCATAGGTTGGACCCCATGTTCAGTAAGAACCATAGGCTAGACCTCATATTTTGCAAGGACCTCACCCTAGACCCTACATCCAAAAAGGTCTACAACCTAAAATATAGTAGGGGGTTTATGAACAGCCCTAGCAGGGTCCCTATGCTCAGCAATAGCTACAGAAAGGTCATGACCAGCAGTGTGGGAAATATTCATATTTCGGAAAAAATACACCGTATTGGGGGCAGAATCCACATCAACCAGGTTGGAACCCCCGACCTTTTTCTCTTCATCATCCTCCACTACCATTTTTGGCTATGTTGGAACTCTCAAATGTGTCAAAGCTTACAAATGATGCCATCCAACATCAACTATGTTGGCCACCAATTCTGACCAAAATCCTAGGATATTGTCCTAAATTTGAAGGCAAGTCTGGGGAAGACCCCAAAACCCATGTCATGACGTACCACTTGTGGTGCTCTTATGATTCTTGGGTCAAAAATTCTATTCATATTCATATTTTCTAGTGTACTTTGACCAGTACTACAACCAAGTGGTATATTGAGTTCCCTCAAGGAATTTTCTTTGATTTCAACTCTTTGGCTATGGCTTTCCTCACTCACTTCCAGTTACCTATCTGGTATGAAATTGGCACCCACCTTCTCACCTTGTTGAAGAAATCAACTGCTAATCACATTTTGGACCACATTTATGAATGGTGACATCGTCATCGCCTCATAAAATTCAAGATCCCCAATTAGTTTTTGACTGAATCATTTACAAAATCATTCATTCCCAGCATTGATAAAGATCTTGCCATGGGTGGATGTATCATGGAAGAGGAAGTAATTTCTACAGCCCAATAACTTGATTTGGTTTTTTCCCAATATGGAACTCTATATGAGCTCTTCCATGATGCATTGTGAACTTCAACTGATCCAACATCATCTCACTCTCTTGCTACGCCTCCGCTTGATGGCATTATTGGGGCAGTGGCTCATGCTAATAGTAGTGCACCTAAAACTTCTTCAAATTCTAATTCCACTACTTTCGCTACACCCTCCACTCATTCCAATAACTAGAACAGATAAAACCTCTGAAGTAAATGTTGTCCAATATACTGTAGTAGAAAAAATCCTCAAAAAGTAAGAAAAAGGGTAAAGGAAAATCCAAATCTAACAACCGTAAACAAGATTCGAAGAAGTCATCTGCTAACTATTCCTCAATGCAAAAGCCTAAATATCATTGTCTAATATGTGATGATGATCAATACACCAAGGATTGTCCTCAGCGTGCCAAATTAGCCCATATTCTAAAAGACACCCTCGAGATTCCAGCTATATTGAAAGATAATTTCCCTTCCCAACAGATGTAAATGGTAGATCAACCTCAATCATTTGGAAACTCTCAATTTTTCATGGTTAGCACGAAACTTATCTCTATTACCACGAGATTGAAATAATACCCCAATCCATCCAAATCTTCCATGGAATTGGAAGTCACGGATCACCCTTCCTCTTCCATGCCTCCTACTTCTGGCCCTCCCCAGATTGAGAGACCTAGTAGTGAAACCATCGTCTGGCCACCCCCAAAAGGTTTTCTCCAGAAATCGTCATATAATATGAATGTGAGAGCTGTGCAACACTACAATATTGTAGAGGATCTAGCTCAAGCGCCTTCGGCGATGTCAGCTTTGGATGTCCTTTAGTTGTGTCCATCACAATGGAAAGCACTAATTTCTTCTATTGGAAGGATTGATCTCTTAGGTTATAATCTTATTACTTTCAATCTTGAGAACTTCGTTCCTTGCCTCCTATCTCAGGTGGCTTTTCTGATTCAAGTCACTGTGATGGGAAAAAAAAATCACAGGAAAGTTTTTTATGAAGGCGCTTTGACCTGCATCATGTCTATCACGTGTTGGAAAGCCATTGGCTCTCCTCCGTTGAGTCAGTACTTGAATACCTTAGAATATTTCAATAGTAGAGGTTCTCAGCTGTATGGTATTCTCAAATCATTTCCCATCCTGTTGGAGGGAAAAAAAATGAATTTAGAAGTTGAGGTGGTAGATGCCAACTTGATTATAATCTTCTTCTTAGATGCAGTTGGACTCATGCCATGGTTTGTGTAGTCTCCACGTTTTTTTGTGTCCACCATTTTCCTCATCAAGTAAAAATCGTGACTGTAGATTAGTTAGCTTTCTTTTCCTCTGATTCCTCAATAGGAATAATTCCATATGTTGGGAATACCACTACCCCCTATGAGAGAATCAGGTCGGTTCTATTCAAAGAGTCGTCCCTTATGGGAATTTTTCCACTCCCGCCTACGAATATCACCTTGTTGAACAAATGTATTAGAGTATTCTATCCAACCCTAGCCAACTTGAAATTTTTGGTGATGTTATGCCTTTAAGCCCTATTGAACAAATGTATTAGAGTATTCTCATGGCCTCTGAGGCTGCATCTAGAACCAATGACTGATTAGTTTCTTCTCTGGATACTTATGTGTAGTCTCCCTAGTTTGGTTCTTGGGAATATGATGATCCCTTGAATGAGACTATCCCCATCGACGAAAGTATTGTGGAGGTAATGTCTCTTGAAAAAACCCTATGGGATGATGGGCATCATCGTTCCTCGTTTCTCCTAACCCTAGGTGACATATCCGCCTATCTGGAATCCCATGCTTCATCTGTACCGACTAGCCCATTTCAGAATCTAATTTTGATTCATGAAGTGTTGTCTGAAGGGAACATGGGAAATATTACTCCAACCATTCTGATTGAGATCTTTGTCAAACCAGGGATTGTCGAGAATGTTCATATTGGTGCATCTTGTTCTCTCGATGAGATCAATATCTACACCGAGATTTTCCAGGAATTTTGTGATGTCTTCGCGTGGTCATACGAAGAGATGCCTAGCATCGATATGAGTATTGTCATGCATGAAATCCATCCCTATTCGGACTTGAAGCTCGTTCGCCAATGTCTTCATCCCGTGCACCTGAGAAAGGCTGCTGCCATAAAGGGTGAAGTTGAAAAACTTCTCAAAGTTGGTTTTATTTATCCTATACCATTGACATATTGGGTCTCAAATAATATTGTTCCCATTACTAAGAAACTAGGGACCACTATTTTTGTGTTGATTACTGTGATATCAATCGAGCATGTCCTAAGGATAATTACCCCACTCCTTTTATCAACCAGATCATTGATGAATGTGTCGGGAGTGAGATTTTTTCCTTTATGGACGGTTTTTTTGGCTATAACTAGATTAAAATTTCTCCAGCTGATAATCACAAAACCATGTTTATATGTTCATGGCAGACATTTGCCTACAAAAATCTCCCTTTTGGCTTGAAGAATGCCAGTGCCACCTTCAAGCGAGCTATGTCATATGATTTTCATGACATCAAGAAAATATTTCATGTAGAGAATTATATAGAAACTCTATACTAATTGATTCAATCTAATTATGTAATGTACTAAAACAAGATACTTACTCCTTCTACTATATTTGCGGAATATAAAACATGATTACTCAATCACATTCAAGTAAGAGAAAGGAAATTATCAATCACACAACACAAGATGTATCTGGTGAAAGCACCTGCTCAAAACCCCTCTATCATATATTGTACATAGTCAAAGAATCATGAAACAATACAATGCTTTCTCACACTGATAAATCCTGCACTCTACCGATCGTCTCACTCTGATCCTGCTCAAAACTGACTAGCAATTCTTAGGAAAAATTGACCAACACTTAGCCAATTATCAACCCTTGCTTAGCCCAGCCTTGCATGCAATACCTAGGAAATTAATCCCTATTAATTAGAATAATCAACCTTCCTTGATTGCACAATCCTTCATGAGCCTTCCTCTGACTTTATAATTGTGCCCGGGAAATCCGCTAATAATACAACTGATAGTTAACTCCCTTTTAACCTTTATCTCAGCTGGGTTATCATCATAATTGACATACATGCAACTATTAATAGTGAATCTTCAGTTACTTTATAGATGACTACTTGTGAATTAAATCTAATTTAATTCACTTGATCTCTCACTAGCTCATTAATCAATTAGAACTACTTAAACTGATTTTAACTCAATTAAACTAAGTTAACTGATTACACTCAGACCACACTAGTGCTACAACTACAACTAGACCCTGAAAATATTTGAATCACTCTACATGCCTCATCTTTGACCCTCAACTTGAAATTATTGAGCTAACTAAGTCTATCTTACTTAGTTAACTTATACAGGTTGTTATGAGATGAAAATACAGTTTTATTTCAATATAATTAAGGGATAATTAAATCAAAAGCCTCACATGGTAGCCATTTCTAGGTGCTATTTTTCTGAATTTTGTTTATGGGTGCCAATTTTATTGTTTCTTATTGCAAATTTCAACACTCCCTCTCAACAAGAAATGAATCAATCTATCCAAATCTAGTGACTTTGGAATGTTATTACATGCAACACTTCTCTAGTGTTGTTTGAACATGCAAATCTCCTGAAAATGGATAGCCTTCAAGAAACTGAATCAATATAATGCATTTTTCATCAGAGTCTTCTAACTACTGCTAGCTACTGCACATGTCTACTAGAATCTTTGCGTTGTTGT
The DNA here is from genome assembly GCA_034641835.2 of Pinus albicaulis. Lineage (NCBI taxonomy): Eukaryota > Viridiplantae > Streptophyta > Pinopsida > Pinales > Pinaceae > Pinus > Pinus albicaulis. The sequence continues at coordinate 1,381,570,868 of CM076578.1, read as the reverse complement.
TGACATCTGCATCTGTGCCCTCGGCTCTACTGCCAACTTTGATCTGTGCTCCAATATCTGACATCTGTCACTCTGATTTATGTCTTCCTAACATCTCACTACACCAATCCAACCAATCCTTCCCACTATTTTTGTACTATGGGCTCCTCGTAGCCAAGTTCGATCTATGATACACACTATCTCAATGGACCCTACCCAAATTTCTTCTTGGGATCATATCAACACTTCGCCCCACCTCTCACTTGGAGGTATAGCTACATGTACTCCCTCTACCAATATAGCTCGAAATTTCCCCCTCCTAGAGGTCTCTTCTTGAGTTGACTCTCCCACTCAGTATCCTCTCTTCTTCTCCAATTGTGGCTTCTCCACAACCTTCTGATATTTCTTCTGATGTTTAATGTTGAGAGACAATTTCTCCCTCTCAACCACCTAGTGATTAACCACTGATTTGCTCCTCAAATCCTTGCATGCATCCTTGACCTCGAGAGTATACAAGTTCTTGACTCTTGAACCGATTTTCTTCACCTGTCTTGTGGCTATGTGTTTAAGGAACACCTTTCCTTTTATAAACATCACCTCATAACCATGGTTTTCCAATACCTCTACGAAGATAATATTCTTCCTTATGCTTGGAACATAAAAAACATCTTCTAGTCTGAGAGGGGATCCAAACTCCCTTTGAAAGGTAACTATACCTATGTTGGTCACGCTATACCTCCCGTCATCTCCAAACTCTATGTTCTGTTGGAGGTCCTTCTCCTCCAGTTCATTGAAGAGATATCTCTTCCCCGTCATATGGAATGAGGCACCGTTGTCTAGATACCACATGCATCCCATTATAGTGTTGGCCATGCATGCAATGAGAGTAAAATCAAGCTCTAACTGTGAAACCAATGCTTCACCCATTGCAACTATAGGCTCCTTCTTGCTTTCCTTCTTCTGTGGACAATTCAAAGCATAGTGCCCATGCTTGTGACAATGAAAACATCTCATCTTGGACAAGTCTCTCTTTCCCTCTTTTCATTGGGATTTCTTTCCCTTGGCTTTCTTTCCTTTTCTGACTCGCACACATTGTAATTGTCTCACTATCGCAAAATTTTCTAAAAAATAGTTGATTTTAAATCGACGATATATTTCTCATCCGAGCTCCAATTCGACCAATTGCTTTTTTCAATTTGGGTATTTTTTCACAAAGAATACAAATATGCTATTATTTTTGTTTGCATCAAAATTTTCATATATTCTCTACAAACGCATCACCCAAACAATTCATGCTCCGATACCATGTAGGAAATATATAACACAACTCTGATACCATGTAGAGAATTATATATAAACTCTATACCAATGGATTCAATCCAATCATCTAATGTACTAAAACAAGATACTGAATCCTTCTACTATATTTGCAGAATATAAAACACGATCGCTCAATCACATGCAAGTAAAAGAAATGAAATTATCAATCACACAACACAAGATGTATCTAGGGAAAAAACCTGCTCAAAACCCCTATATCATATATTGTACATAGTCAAAGAATCATGAAACAATACATTGATTTCTCACACCAAGAAAATCTTGCACTCTACCGATCATCACACCCTGATCTTAATTAAAAATAACTAGCAATTCTTATGCAAAATTCACTGACACTTAGCAACCAATTCTCAGCACCTAATTAGCCTAGCCTTGCTCACGTAATCCCTAGGAAATTAATCCCTATTAAATAATATAATCAACCTTCCTTGATTTCGAAATCCTTCATGAGAATTTCTTTGACTTTATAATTGTACCCAGGGAATTCGCTAATAATGCAACTGAAAATTAACTTCCTTTTAACCTCTGTCTCAACTAGGTCATTATTAGAATTGAAATACATGAAACTATTAATAGTGAATCATCAGTTACTTGATAGATCACTACTTGTGAATTAAATCTAATTTAATTCACTTGACTTCTCACTATCTCATCACTTAGTTAGAACTAGTTAAACTAATTTTAACTCAATTAATCCTAGTGCTACAACTGCAACTAGACCCTGAAAATAACAGTATCACTCTACATGCCTCACCTTTTACCCTCAACTCGAAATTCATGACCTAACTAAGTCTATCTCACTTAGTTAAATTATTGAAGTTGTTATGAGATGAAATTACAATTTTCTTTCAATTTAATTAAAAGATAATTAAATCAAAAGCATCACATGGTAGCCATTTCTGGGTGCCATTATTCGGATTTTGTTTCTGAATGCCATTTTCTGGATTTTGTTCTGGGTGTCATCTTTTGGGTGCCAACACTGTTTCTTGTTGCAAATTTCAACACTCCCTCTCAATAAGAAATGAATCAATATATCCAAATCCAGTACCTTTGGAATGTTCTTGCATGCAACACTTCTCTAGTGTTTTTTGCACATGAAACTCAACTGAAACTAGATGGTCTCAAAACAACTAAATCAACATAATTCATATGTCATTAGATTATATTGGCTGCTGCTAGCTACTACACATGTCAACTGGACTCTTTGTGCTGTTGCTGACATCTGCATTTGTGCCCTCTACACTGCTGCCAACTCTGATATGCGCTCCAGTATCCGACATCTATCACCATTAGGGGAATTTTGAGGTCTAAAATGGTCCTCCTAAGGAAATTATAAAATAATAGTGGAAATAATAAAATAATATTATATTACATCATCAAATTTTAGAGGTAAAAAAAGAAAAAAAAACTATTTTTTCAACTTGTATTTTCAACTTATCTCCTTATGGGTTTACTCAAATTTCAAGCGGAAACACTCGTTGGATTCATAATTTAATTCCTAATCCAAGGAGTACCCATGTTGCACACTTTTGATGGACCCTTATACACAACAAATGAGAAATATATGGAAAACATGATTGCAATCACATTTTTTCATGTATTTGTCATTTTTCGTGTAGCAAGGTTCATCGAATGTATGGAACATGGGTACTCCTTGGATGAGGAATCAAATTTTTCATCCAATGAGTAATCTCACTCAAAATTTGAGTAAAACCTTATGGAGAAAAGTTAAAAATACGAGTTGAAAAAGTAGTTTTATTATTTTATTATTTTTAAACTTTTTTACTTTTTTACTCCAAAAATGGTGAATCACCCCCCATTGTTGACATCATCATATTTAATCATATTGGTTCTTATAAAGTTTATTTTGGTTGTATGTTTTTATTAGGAGGCCCATTTTAGACCTCAAAATTCCCCTAATTTTCTTATTTTTGTCTTCCACACATCTAACTGCATCAGTCCAAGCGATCCTCCCTGCTATTATTGTACTGTGGGCTCCTCGTAGCCAGATTCGATCCATGGTACACACCATCTCAATGGACACTACCCAAATTTTGCCTTGGGATCATATTGGCACATTTCCCCACCTCTCACTTGGAGGTATAGCTGCATGTAATCCCTCCGCCTATCTGGCTCAAAATTTCCCCCTCTTGGAGGTCTCTTCTTGAGTGGACTCTCCCACTCAATATCCTCTTTTCTTTTCCAATTGTGGTTGCTCCATAACCTTCTAAGATTGCTTCTGAGGCTACATGTTGAGAGATAATTTGTCCCTCTCAACCACCAAGTGATTAGCCACTATTTTTCTCCTCAAATCCTTGCATGTATCCTCAACCTCGAGATTATACAGGTTCTTGACTCTTGAATCAATCTGATTCACCTGTCCTGTGGATATGTTTTTAAGGAACACCTTTCCTTTTCTAAACATCACCTCATAAACAAGGTTTTCCAATACCACTACGAAGACAAGATTCTTCCTTAGGCTTGGAACATACAAAACATATGCTAGTCTGAGAGGGGAGACAAACTCCCTCAGAAAGGTAATTGTACCTATGTTGGTCGTGCTATACCTCCCGTCATCTCCAAACTCTATGTTCTATTGGAGGTTCTTATCCTCCAAGTCACTGAAGAGATCTCTATTCCCCATCATATGGAGTGAGGAACCAATGTCTAGATAGCACATGCATCCCATTATAGTGCTTCCATGCATGAAATGAGAGTAAAATCAAGCTTGAACTGTGAAGCCAATGCTTCACCCGCCTCAACTGCAGGCTCCTTTTTGCTTTCCTTCTTCTGTGGACAATTCGAAGCATAATGCCCATGCTTGTGACAATGAAAACATCTGATCTTGGATAAGCCTCTCTTGACCTCTATGCTTTTGGATGTATTTCCCTTGGATTTCTTTCCTTTTCTGACTAGGGCACATTGTAATTGTCCCGTCGTCGCAAAATTTTCTAAAACAAGATCTGATTTTAAATCGGTGATATCTCCCTCATTTGAGGTCCGATTTGATCAATTTTTTTTCAATTCAGGTATTTTTTTCGCAAGGAATACAAATATTCTATTTTTTTTTTTAAATTTTGCATCAAAATTTTTAGGCATTCTCTACAAACTCGTTTCCCAAACAATTCTTGATCCGATACCATGTAGGAAATATTTAACACAACTCTGATACCATGTAGAAAATTATATATAAAATCTATACCAATGGATTCAATCCAATCATGGAATGTGCTAAAACAATATAGTGAATCCTTCTACTATATTTGCAGAATATAAAACACAATCGCTCAATCACATGCAAGTAAGAGAAAGGAAATTACCAATCACACAACACAAGATGTATCTAGGAAAATCACCTGCTCAAAACCCCTCTCTCATATATTGTACATAATCAAAGAATAATGAAACAATATAATTCTTTCTTACACTGAAAAAATCCTGCTCTCTATCGATCCTCTCACCCTGATCCTTCTCAAAATTGACTTGCAATTCTTAGGCAAAATTGACCAACACGGCCAATTCTTAGCCCATGCTTAGCCAAGCCTTGCTCAGGAAATACTTAGGAAATTAATCCCTATTAAATAGGATAATCAACCTTCCTTGACTAAGCAATACTTCATGAGCCTTCCTCTGACTTTATAATTGTGCCTGGGCAATTCACTTATAATACAACTGATAGTTAAATTCCCTTTAACCTCTGTCTCAATTGGGTCATCATCAGAATTCACATACATGTATCTATTAATAGTGAATCATCAATTACTTGATAGATCACTACTTGTGAATTAAATCTAATTTAATTCTCTTGACCTCTCACTAGTTCATCACTTAGTTAGAACTAGTTAAACTGATTCTAAACTTGAAATTCTTGAGCTAAATAAGTCTATCTCACTTAGTTAACTGATAAAAGTTGTTATGAGATGAAATTACAAATTTCTTTAAATTTAATTAAGGGATAATTAAATCAAAATCATCACATGGTAGCCATTTCTGGGTGCCATTTTCTGGATTTTGTTTGTGGATGCCAATTTCAACATTTCAGCCTTATCTTGACGACCTTCCTGCTCATTCTGAAAAACATTAAGATCACCTGGAACATCTCAGAGCCATATTTCTTTGTTGTCAACACTATAAAATTATGTTGGACCCTCATAAGTGTGACTTTTACATCGAATCTAGATGAATCTTGGGTTTCTTGGTGTCCAAAGAAGGCATTTGCATTGATCCTCTTAAAGTCGAGGCAATCGTCAATTTTCCTCCTCCCTCTTATGTTCATCAACTGCAAATTTTGCAGGTGAAATCCAATTTCTTCCGTCGCTTCATACTGAATTATGCAGAGGTTTCCAAAGGCTATACTCGATTATTGAAAAAGGGAATCATGTTCATCAGTGCTCCTCTACTGCATCCTCCTAATTATCACCACGATTACTGCCTGTATTTGGCCACTGCTGATAGCACTATTGGTATGGTGCTAGTTCAGGGCGATGATGATGGTCAAGAGCATGTAGTGTACTACTTGAGCCATAATATCTTTGATACTGAGACCTGTTATGGTCATGTAGAGAAACTTGTGCTGGTTGTAATCCATGCTCCTCAACATTTTCATCACTACATTCTCCTGCGTAAAAATTTGGTGATTTCTGATTGTAACCCCATGACTTACAATTTCATGTGTCAGTTTCTTGGGGTAAATTACTCGAAATGGATTGTCATCCTTCAAGAGTTCGACTTAGAATTCACTGCTACTAAGTCTAAGAAATCCCTAGTCTTTGCTGAGTTGATTTGTGACCTTCCTACCACAGTTGATCCCACTCCTCTTGATGAGTCGATTCCAGATGAATCCCTATTTCTTATCAGTACTCTTGATCCATGGTATGGAGACATCATTGTTTATCTCTAGACCAAAAATTTTAGGCCATAGATATCGCACTCTGAGCAACAACGGATTCGCTACTTGTCTCAACCTTACTGTATCGTTTGAGGAAGCTAAGAAAGTTGTCAATGACTGCCAATATGGGACCTATGGCGGTCACATGTTCAGTTATTCTACCACCCAAAAAATCCTTTTTGAAGGGTATTATTGGTTTTCTATCTTTAAAGACTACATTTTTGCAGTATGAAAATTCCATGACTACCAAATATACTCTCAGAAGGAGTGTGCTCCACCCTCACCCTTGCACCTAGTTGTGATTGTTGGACCTTTTACGAAATGGGGCATACCTTTCATGACCTGTAACCCTCGCTCGATAGGGGGGCATGGTTATCTTATCGTTGTCATGAATTATTTCACTAAGTGGGCTGATGCAATGCCTAAATACGATAATGAAGGTCTAAATGTGGTGCAATTCCTGTTCAATCATGTCATAGCTCGGTTCGGTGTCCCAAGAGCGATCATCACTAATCATGGCTCTCACTTTTGAAATCATATGATGCCATATCTCACTTCTCAATTGGGGTTACATCATGATAGCTCCACTCCTTATTGTCCATAAGCCAATGGCCAGGTTGAAGTTGTCAACAAAATTTTGGTGACCATGCTTCAGCGCACCATTGGGAAGCACAGACGGGATTGCCATATTATGATCTTCTCAGCTCTGTAGGCTTACCAAAATTCTACTAATATTACCACTAGATTCACACCATTCCAATTAGTGTATGTTCTAGAGGCCACACTCTTGATCGAGTTTGAAATTCTCTCTTTGAATCTAGTTGTCGAGCTACTCCCTGGTATTTCACTGGAAGAGGAAAATTTGCTTTAACTCGAGTATCTCGATGAGACCCAAATAATTTATGCTTTAGTTATTGAAGCACAAAAAATACAAGTTAAAGCTCAATATGAAAAATCTGTCAACCCTCGCATTTTCTTCGAAGGTGACTTTGTCCTGCTTTATGACCAAGCCCACGATAAGTTGGGAGTAAAAAAACTCAAGACAATGTGGCACGGGCTCTATATCATTCAATGAGTATTGGAAAGAGGAGCTTATGAGCTAGTATATTATGAAGGAAATCAATTGGTTGAGCCTCGTAATGGGCTATATCTGAAGAAATATTACGCTTAATCATGAGTGTGATACTTTGTACATTAGTGTTTTATTCATTAGTGTGCTTTGATTGGATTTTTGGTGTGATTGTTTTCTTTGCAGACATGTTTCCTCTACTCACCTTGTGTTCCACTTGGTTTGTAGATGTTATCGAATCATTACGTCAATTTTGCTAATGGCGCTTGTTGCAGCTCACAGAACCTGTCTTCCGCAGCATGGGCACTTTGTGCACCTGATGATGAGTTGATTAATTTACAAGGTATTTTTTTTGGTCGAAAAACTAACAATATTTCCAAATATATTTTGGTTATCAAGCTATTATCGAATGCTATTGATATTAGAATTAGGGATTTGGTTGTTAAATTAGACTCACAACTCATTGTGTCACAGTTAAATGGCCATTATTCTGTTCGAAATCCTTAAATTTTGCGTATGTATTTATGTGTTCAATTATTGGAAAGGCATTTTGATTTTATTGCATATCAACATATTCCAATACGTTTAAATGCATTAAAAAATACATTAGAAAATCATGTATTAGATAGAAATCTGTGCAACATGTAAAAAAAAGCACATAATTTAGCCCTAGAAACATGCATATATATATCAGGTTTGTCAAGTGTGTTGCATCAAACTCTCAAAAAATATGTGTTATGGGACAAAAATTGCTCTTTGAGCCTACATCAATACAAAAATGTAAAAATAGGGCTCCTATCTGCCCACATGGTGCTCATGATAGTAGGTGACTGCTCGAATCACTCGCTAGAGTAAATGACTCAGTCTACCTGGAAACCCAACCATATGCCTCTGAAAGCAAAGAGGAATGTCATCAAAGGTAGCATACTCTGAGTTGCCTCTCATAAGGCCTACCAAGTTCCGCTCTAACTTGGGTAATGGGTCTACTCCCTCCTATTAAGGGACATCTTATACTAGGTGGGCTACCCTCCTCGTGATTGGTGACATACCTGGCAGTATCTAAGGACTCGTATATTTAAAAACATCATAATTTTACATCTCAGAATACATGACAAAAAAATTCAAAAAGTAAAATGTTAATTTTTTTTTTTACCTGCATCAACTCATTGTGTTCTTGGTGGAATGGGTAGATCTAGATCTCCCCTAAAGTAAATGTGATATGAATGAAATATGTTAGTGTTGTTGTGTCAATTCCTATTTCATATTTTGTAAACAATTTCTTATATGTGCTTAAGGGTTCAAGTTCTCTTGCAAGTTATTGAATCTCGTGAGTGTTTATAAAGTTAATTTTATGAACAATTTAACATAAAAGAAAGGTTGAACAACATAAAATAAAATTGCAGTACATCACCATACAACACATCAACATGGGAATTTGATGAAGGATTTAACCCCTACTAGGCTACATCTCCTTGGTCTAGCTTCCATGGCTTGGGCTTCTGGATTATGCTCAAAGTTGCAAAATGATGTGCTTGCAGTGCTTTTATACTCCTAAAACCTGCACCAATGAGTATAGAATGCCACAAAATGGTCATATATCCTCTTTATGCTCCCGATTTGGTCAAAAACTCCAAACGTTATGACCATCTCTAGTTTTTCCACAATTTCTGGCCTAAATTTAGCTAACTGGAGCTAAATTTGGTTAGTTGGCTCTAAACTAGCAGTTTTGCTAGATTTGGTAGACTGCCAAACTAATCTCATTTATGTTAATTAAATGTAGTTAGCATTAATTAAGTTCTTTTATCCATTAAAATCGCACTTAGAGGTTAATCGAGATTAGGGCAATTAAATGAAGTTTAGTGCTAATTTAATCTTGGATTAATGTATTAACTCCACACTTAAGGTTTTAGCACCCTCCTGCTCTGTCGTGGTCATAGGTCTTGGTTCCATGTGCTCGGAGCTGGCCCCCTCTCCCCCAGTCGGAAAACCTTTGCAAAAATACATATATGTAGCAAGGTTTATATGGTAAGAACTAATGTATGGTGTGGCGATGGCATGCGGTGCTGGCGGGGAGGAGGTCTTGTCTTAGACCCCCACCAACCCTTCTAGTCTTCAAACCATGATTTTATACCACCATGGGGGTTGGGGGAGGGGGGGCACGTGGCAGCCCTAGGCTACACCACGTGTCGTCTCCCCATTAGTTCAAATTTTCAACACTAAAAGGCTGCCATGTACCCAATCATTTGAACCAATAAGATACTACCACTTCGTAGTCCCACACTAGCTGGAGGAAAATTGACTAATTTGAACCAGTCTAGTAAGCATGCCATGCCAGCAGTAAGTACTACTGACTGGGCTACCTAACTTCCTTTTTTCCAACTTTTTCATGTTTATCAAAGTGAACACAAATCATTTCCGGGAGCATATGGATTCCATTTCATGTCAAATAAAGTGTGTCAGATACAGAATGACGAGCACTACGCGGTCATTCAGGTTTCAAGCCATTTTGAGAACTTTGATTTTTTAGCATAAAACTGAGCACCTAATAATTCCTCCCCACTATAAGCCTTTTGGACCCAAAAATATATTTTATTACTAAACATGTGGATGAGGGTACAGTTCCCTCACCCTTCCAATCTCAATCCACTGGAATTTTCACAGTTTCAAAAATTTGAGCTTTTTAAAAAAACTAATATTTTTCCTTGATTCTAGATACCCTACCTTACTATTGTAGACACCGTCATGCTGAATTTTCCTAGAATTTGGAGAACAACAAGCTTTTCATTAAGAAACAAACTTGATTCCACCTCGGTTTTCAATTAAAGGAAACTTGAAAACTCTCTCACCTCGAGCACTGTCAACATGGTAATTTTTAGCTTGTCTTGCCTTGTACTTGCGTCAACTTTTGACCAAGGCATTGCCTTGTACCATTTTGAAACCAAAAATAAGAACTTGTGGAATGTACGCCTTCTTTGTCAATTTTTTTTGGTTCTTTCTCTTTTACCTTTGCACTCTCTTGCACCAACATCTTATTCCTATCATTGTTCAACACTAATGTGGACTGCTACAAATCTTTCTCATCTTGTTTACCTATTTTCAAAGGAAACATGTTAAAGCCCTGAAACATCTTATTACAAACATTAGCAACTTCAATGAGATCATCTTGCTCATTTGATGCATCTTTTTGAAATGTCTCATTCAAAACATCACTATGCTTGAACAATAACAAAGCCAAATTTTGACTTGCATTCACTATTCTCTTCATTTCTCCTACATGTATAAGAGACAAACTTCTCTTCTTCTTATGCACTCTTACTATGTACTCAATTCCTTCCTTGAACAAGTGATACTTATTCTCATGGAAATAAAACAATTCTTTCCTATCATAAAGATAAGGACTTCCCAAAACAATACATGAAATCTCTAGCGGAACTACGTCGAGTTCAACTTCGTCAATAAAGTTTGAATTAATTGCAAACCTTAGGATGCACTTCCTTGTTACCTGAAAGTTTTCATTCTTGCATATCCAGCCTAAAGGATAAGATCTTGAGTGTGTAACATCCACTACAAGGAAAATATCCTCTAGCAGAGGTTATAAACGAGGTTTTTAGTGTTATAAAATTGGCCGAAATTGTCAAAAAATCATATGCTACCACATCCGTTTATGGTTATGAGGTTTTGGCGGAGATTTTAACGGAAATTCAACACAACTAAAAAAAATGGGCAGTCGGAGGTTATTACGGATTTTTTGTCATCGGTGCACTAATAAGGATTTAACAAACCGGTGTGTACTTGTAGCCAGAGCCCCGGGGCGGTCGAAGGAGAATGCACCGGGCTGTTAAGGTATAAAAAAGCACCGTGCGTAGTGTTGGTGATATAACGCACGGGGCCGTTCTAATTGGTCTTGGGATTTGAGTGGTGCCCATAGGTCGTATCAACGTGCTGGTGTGTAGATTTATAGAAACATCCCGGTGCACCGTATCACACAAATGCACTGAGATTTATAATTGGTATCGGTATTCGTGTGGTGAAAATACATCATACAAATGCACCAGTGTGTATAGAAACATAAATGCTCTGGTGTGCAGTATCACACAAATGCACCGAGATTTATAATTGTTATCAGTATTCTTGCAGTGCCTATGCGTCATCCAAATGCACTGGTGCGTATAGACACAAAAATGCCTTGGTTCATAGTATTACACAAACGCACCGAGATTTATAATTGGTATTGGTATTCGTGCAGTGCTCATAGGTTGTAAAACGGCACTGGTGCGTATATAGACATAAATGCACCGGAGTGTCGTACCGCACAAACGCCTCGATATTTTTAACTGGTTTTGGTATTTGTGCGGTGCCCATAGGTCATAAAAACGCACCAGTGCACTTAAGAATACCAGCGCACTGATATAAGAATACACACACTGGTTTTCATTTTGTATATTTTAGAAACATCGACCTGTGATAGTGCAATTATTGTGATTGTTTTAAATTCATTATTCATCAAAAGTCGACACATCTTATAACAATATTCATATTAATTAAATTTTTATTAATGCATTTGAATGTGATGTTTGGAATAATTTGTTATATCATATCATAATTATTGTGATTTTTAAAATTCATTATTCATCAAAATTCGACACATATATATCTTATAAAAATATTGATATGAATTAAATTTTTATTAGTGCATTTGAGAGCAGCAAAGGAGAAGCATATGCATGTGATTATAAAAGAACGCAATAGAATAAATTAAAACTTTTTTTATTATATATATATATATATATATATATATATATATATATATATATATATATATATATATATATATATATATATATATGAATAGAAATTCTTTGTCATACAAAATGGGATAGTTATTGGTATCCCTTTATCTTTCAATTGGGACACTATGTCCATTACATTAAAGAAAATGTCTGATTTCACAGAAAATTTTCAAAAAATAAAACGCCTTGCTTTGATATCCAAACATAGTGATCATCATTCTTCGCTTGATCTACTGTCACTGCTAGAGATACTTCCACGACTTGGGTTATTTTGAGGAATGTTTTGTTCACGGTGTTGATTGTTTTCTTCTTCTTCACCTTCCATCTACAAACACAAAAATAAACTTTAATGAGTGTATATACTTTGGTGAGAGTAATGAAAATTGCAATATTAAATAATATACATAAATGTAAATCGAAAAGAAATGACGTACCAATGCAATAATTGACTCATAAACTATACACATCCTTTCAAAACCATGTAACATGCCATCTTTAAATATTTGATCTGTTGGTGCAGTGCCATACTTTGTTTCCTTCAAGTTTTATACCCCATAACAAATCATATATTTAATATAAAAGATTTATTTTTTCTATTAATTATAGATGGAGCTAAGTAAAACAATATCGATAGTTACTTACAAATTCCACAATTAAGTTCTGATATGCCAAAATATACTCACAACCCATATTTAACCAAATTTCAATCAATTCCTCTGATGGTTCTTCTTTGTATGTTAGCACCTGTTTGAAGACATTCAATGATTATTTTTGTAAAACAACTTAAAAAATACAAAAATTAAATCTAGTTAAGTTGTTATAAGGAAGTAAAAGTTACTCACAAACTTAGATGTCAATCATTTTCTTCCTTGTCGTCCTGTTTTATGTGCTGAATGGGTTCCATTTTCTTTTATTTTCTACAAGAAAATACTTGAAAATTAATATTTAATCCTAAATTGTTTATTTATTGTACCTAATGATCGAAAAATTCAATGATTACATATTACATTTGAAGCATGTTGTTGTTGAGATGGCTTCTCCCACGATGAAATTTTGTCCATTTCTTTGACCATTTCCTTGTACACATTTTTGGACATTCCTACTAGCATGTTTCTGATATCATCTCGTTCATCTTTTGAGATTTTCATAATCTTCCTGAAAATGTAACATAACAATAAACTATTTAATTTTTATATTGATATATGCAAAGTAAGTATACCAAAAGTGATATTTATAAATAATTCTAGACAAACATCTAAAGGAATATTACTTTTTCATTCCTTCTTTTTTGTTGTTGTACATTTTTGCTATTAAAAGTCTTACATGTCTCATTGACCAATTCTCTGGAAAATCTTCCTGTGTTTAGATAAAATTTGGTTCTTGCAATCATTGGATTGGTTTTTGTATTGTAAGTGGAAATAACGTCTATACATTCTTTCTACTAGATCCCTCAAACTTTTTAAAAAGTTTTTCCCCCTTTCGTTAACCTCCAGCGCCACTCCAGATGAGCTAAGGAGCAATTCATTTTCATTTGCATGTTTTATTTTTTTTTTCTTAGAACAACAGTCATTTTCTGAGTTGTTGGTCCCTATAGAACATTAAACAGATGTGCATTAATAGATTGTTTCACACATGTTATCTAATAATTTTAATTATATTATTAATGAAAACTAAAAAAAGAAACTCATATTGGATCGATATTATTTTTTCATTCACTTGATTCATCCTTTTGCAATTTTCCATCAAGCTTTTACACTCTTCTGGTCCTAGATCAGAAATAATCTTATCAAGCATCATCATTTTACAGCTTTGCATGATACACAGTAAACAATACATATTAGTTAAACTTACATATATTTCAAAAATAATATTTTTTGTAAAAAATTTACAAACTTGCCATTTTTGTTTTTCTTGATATGTTATCAGTATTTTTTTTACTTGATCTCTTGTTAGACATTTATTTATCAATCTCAAACCTGTACCATGTCATTCATTAATATATTTATAAATAAATTGTCAATTTTTCAGGTAAAAATAATCTCAAGAAAACGGTGCACCATTCATGATGTACGCACTGAAACTGGTGCATGGCTGTCTTCCAAACACACCGCACAAACAATATAATAAACCAAATGGTGCTCTATATCAACAAGGAGCACCGGTGCATTACAAGTCAATCACCGCACCGGTTAACCATGATAAAATAATAAAAATCATCCAGTGTTAATTTTTGTAGCATAAACTGGTGTCATATTTTACATATGGTGCACCGATAAAAAAATATTGTTTATTAATTTTTTATCGCATTACTTATGCAATGCGCTTGTACAATATAGAGCACCGATGCACTATGTTATGCCTAGAGCACTGATAAAAAGAATCTGTTTTTTTTTTAATTGAACATGCATGGGCCTACATGGATTGGGATCCGACTATGCTAATCGTCTTGTCGGTTAGATGTCTCAGGTCTATATTTAGCAATACAAACCCTATAAATCTAAATTGAAAAGCCCTAATTCTAAAATCACAGAAAGAGGGAGAAGAAAGGGCAGAAAAAAAAAAGAATGTAAGGTTTGTATTTTTTAAAAGTTTTTTTTTTTTCAAAATAGAACATTCGTGGTGCGCCATAATGAAATAGTGCACTGACTGTAGATTTTGCAAATGGCGCACTGAGAAATTTTTTTTTTTTTTTCTAATTTTTTATCACATTACTTTCGCGGTGTGCTGGGATATTAGAGCGCACCAGCGTGCTCCGGTACACAGGGTGCACCAATTTTTTTTTTTTAATTTACGCAAGGGCTGACATGGATTGGGATCCAACTATATAGGTCCTCTTGTGGGTTGGATTTCTTAGGGTTATATTTAGCAATACAAACCCTGTAAATATAAATTGAAAAGCCCTAATTCTGAAATCACAAAAAGAGGGAGAAGGAAGCGCAGAAACAAAAAAAATGTAGGGTTTGTTTCTAAAATGGTTTTTTTTTGTAAAACAACATGTTTGCGGTGCACCATAACGAAATAGTGCACCGGTGCCATATGTTACATATGACACACTAATAAAAATTTATTTTATTTTTTAAATTTTTTATCATTGTACTTTCGCGGTGCGCTAGTCTAACAGAGTGCACTGGTGTGCTATGTTACGCAGGGCGTACCGACGAAAAAAATCTATTATTTTTTTAGATTGATGCAAGGGCCAACTTGGATTGGGATCCGACTATGCAAGTCGTCCCGTGGGTTGGATGTCTTATGAATATACAAACCCTATAAATCTAAATTGAAAATCCGTAATTCTGAAATTACAGAAAGAAGGAGAAGAAAGGGTAGAAACAAAAAGAATCTAGGGTTTTCTTTCTAAAAATGGATTTCTTTTTTTATTTTGTTTCTGAAAATGCAGAAAAAAATGTATAAAAAACAATAAAATTTGATTTTTTTATTTTACTTCATAAAAAAAACTACAAAAAAAGTAAGAAAAAAAAAACAATAGACTTTGATTTTTTCTTTTACTGCATAAAAAAACTAATAAAAAAGTACAAAAAAACAATAAACATTACTCACATCATTTGAAATTCTATGGTACAAGGTTTGAATCACTAGAGGTTGGAATTATGATTGTCTGAATACTTCTGTTCGAACGTATTTCCCTGCTCCACAGTGCTCTCATGCTCTGTTTGTTCTAGGTATGTTTCCTGCAAATCTACGGCTGATTTTTTTTGCAAAAATAGTGAAATAATGAAAAGTATTTAGTATTTAAAGAAATGTTTTATGAAATTAGATTTTAAAAAATATTTTGCTGCCCATTTTTCAATTTACCACTTTTTTTCACTTAAAGAAAATAGGGTTGCGCTTTTTTATTTGCAGTTATTCGTTTACCAGTGCGTCCTTTAATATAAATGCACCGGTGTGTCAGGTTATAAAATGGTATTGGTGCGCAATATGAAAAACAAACCAGTGCAGTTATCTGTACATTACACACGAAAATTACATTAAGGTTTGTGCACCAAAATTTATTGTTGTTTTTCTCAAATGCAGGGAGAAAATATCATATATTATATGGAATGGAAAATTATTCAAAATCCAGCTTGTTCCATAATATTTATCAAAGTCGATAGCGGAGTTCTCCCCATCCATCTGGAGACGTAATATTTAGTTCGGATTTGTTTTATTTTTTTCACTATCTAATTGAATTTATGTTTTTTATCCATGCAGTCAATTATTCACAACTTAATTAAATTTCTAATGTATACAAATTTGCAGGTTCATGCAGATTTAACATCGAGTTTAAATCCACAAAACATTGAAACTGCTCCAAAACGTCGAAAGTTCTTATCAAGAGCTGCATACTGCAAGGCGCATTTGGTAGATGGAAATGGACAGCTGCTTCACCCTGCCAATTGTAACAATATTTCATCTTCTAGCCACAATCCCGGGACAATAATGATAATGATAATTATAATTGTTTGGTATATTTATTGATTAATATGTAATTATTTCAACGTCAAAACAATTTATAATCATGCAATATTGTCAATGTGGTTACCAATTGATATCATATATTTTGTACTAATCATGTTCAATTTTCTTTTTTTTTTTAATTATTAGGATACTAGTGATGATGAACGACCTACATACCATCTTCCATTGCACCCCACAACAATGTCAAATCGAGAGAAGACTGAATTAAGAGAAAAAATTAGAGAGGAACGATACCAAGGATGGTTGAATCAACCACCGATTCAATTCCCGCTACGTCCAAATCCACCAATTAGGAATTACTACAACAATAGTAATTCTTCACAAGCTAGAAATGGAGGCAATCAAATAGAGGTTAGTATGGATTATTACTTAAGGGATACGATTGCCATGGAGACAATTTTGTTAGATGCATTCCAAAATGATGATCAGCTAGGGGATGATGCTCATATCTGATGCAGGAGCATCCTGCTTGGTTTTTATTAAAATATTGTGTAATTAGGGGGGTGATGATTTTTTAATTATTTTATAAATTATTGTGCTCATTTTAATAAATTAAGAGAG
The DNA here is from genome assembly GCA_034641835.2 of Pinus albicaulis. Lineage (NCBI taxonomy): Eukaryota > Viridiplantae > Streptophyta > Pinopsida > Pinales > Pinaceae > Pinus > Pinus albicaulis. The sequence continues at coordinate 1,381,553,764 of CM076578.1, read as the reverse complement.
AAAATTGTAAATGAGTATTATTGTAAATATTATTTTAATAAATTAAGGATATGAGTGGAGTTGAATTAGGTAGATAATCTAGGGACTAGGAATTCCTTAAATGGGACATAGTTGAGTCCAAAAAAAGGATAAATCTAATTTAGATTTTAGTTGAGATTTGTGTGGAGGATATTATGGATTGGAATAAATTCATTATTATGTATAAATATGAGGAGTGTGTGAAGATGGAAACAGTGAGGAATACAAAGAGAGAGAGAGAAGGATGGTTTGAGAGCTTTTGTAAAGGGCCGAGAGCCGAAAGGCCATCCATTGTAATATTCGGCCAAATAGTTTGAATCTAGAATTTCATGTGTTAATATATGTCAATGTTTTTTTTGTATGGTTCTTTTTCCTTTATGTATATTTTGAGTTGAATCGTAGTTTTCAATGACTTGGATTTTTCTTGAGTATTTTCATGTTGAAGGAAGCACACACGCTATTATATGCTAGGATATGTTTTATAGCAGAATACTTGCATCATTTGGTATCATAGCTAAGGATATGAGTTTGGGGATGAGTCTCTCCTATGTTGAGGTTGTTTTGTTTTGATTTCTTGTTGTGAGCATGAATTATATTGTTAACGCAGTTGCAAATGGTTGTTTTGACTTTGTTTTAAACTATATGAATGGTGGTAGCTCCAACGCACTAGCGTGATTACTTTACTGTAGTGGAGTGCATCCTAGTCAGACATGGTGTGGATGCAGGGGAGTGCTATATAGATTACCAGCACATTCGAAGACGGTGAATTTTTATTGTCATAGCTTCGACGGAATGGTGAAGGGTGACTTGCAGTTGTAGTTGGGTGTACAACTCTAGTTCTTGGATTCTGCATGAAGGTTTAAACAAATCTGTGGCATATGGTATAAATCAGCTTATGGCATATGTTTTACAGAGTTTGTATAACCATGGGGTATGGTATACATAGTCCCTATGGATCACAGTATGCAGCTAGCATGTGTTAGCAGAAGCGTATATATACACTGTGCATTTTGATTGCAGGAGACATGGAACGAGAGTTTCCATGGTGTTGGAGTTCCCATGTTTTGGCAAGTTTGGCAATACCAAAAGATGAGACAACATCAGAACCAACTTTAGACCTCAGTATCTATCCCTCTTAGGTCCATAGAGGGATCTCTTTATATAGGAAAAGGTGTATGTCTTTGAAGTTCAGTTTAAGGTTTTAGGCTTGTTATAAGGTGCAAGGTTTGTTTCGTTTGTTTGGTTGGTTGTTGGGAAATGAGAATAACGGGTTCAATATAAGACAAAGGGTGAGAAAATAGGATTTTAGGCAAAGGAGAGGTAATTTAGAGAACACTCGAGACCATTGGGCAATGGAGTCATGAAAGGGTTTACTTGCTATTCAGTATTCAAGGCTTTCAATAGGGCTAGTCATCTAAAGCATAGGATCTTAAAAGATGATAGTGTGGTATGAAATGATAATAAATGAAGGTGAATGACAAGGAAACCTCCAAGGTGACCACTTAGGAATCAAATCTAGGGACAGGGCATGCCATTAAACACCTATGATCCAACCCCTCAAAGGTTAACTCTTTAGACAAAGGGAACATTAAAGATTTAAACACAAAGGTGAAAACCTGAGATCAAAGAAAGGCTTTGAACTTTCAATGCTCCAGCATCCAACTTAAGGGAACTTAGCAAGGTTCAATTGATTGAAAAAGACCCTAATGAGGCAGAATCGACATTCTAAACTCCCAGTATCCCAATTCTTTCAATTAAAACCCAACAAGAGCATCTAAGAACAGATTCATCAATTCATACATCAGCTAGCAGTAAATAACAGCTACTACACTGGTTAAATTATCTTGAATCAGTACTCAGATAACACATTTAGTAGAAAACATCAAAGGTAAGGAGAGCAAGAGAATTAGGGTACCATGCGAGGGTATATCCTAAGCCAAGTTTCTAATGCTTACCAGAGAAATGAAATGTAATGAATTACAAAAGGAAATAGAGACAAAGGCAGGAAAACAACACCGCTGCTTTAAATCAGGATCCAAAGAAATGTGTTTGTCATATTAAAGAGCAACACCAGTCATGTACAACATTGTTTAACAGCTTGATATTCAGTCTGAAAACATATTCCTTAGCCTATCTTACAACTTTACACAAAGAATTTTATCTCAAGAGAAACAACTTACAATTCATAGTTATCTGATCAATAATCAACAACAACCCTTACGCTATGTTTTTCTTGAGTTTTTATAGCTGAAAGAGAGGCAGAGGAGGTAGCTGAAACACTAAATGAAACATTAAAAAAAAAGTATGAGAAGAGGGCTTCAAGGCCCATTCTGTCTTAATATATATGCATTAATCTTCAGTACTCTTTGGATGAAAGAGTCGTCTTCGACAGGCTGATATTTACTCCAGGTATGTTCTTTGGTGTACTTTCAGTTGTAGTACTCTGTAGTACTCTGGTGATTAGAAAAGGCAGATAAATGACTTTTAGGTCTGCCATACTGCATAACAAATGCTCTGGTAGCATTAGGACTTTTGTCAGGATGTAGATCTTCTCAGGAACTTGATGTATCGTAAAAAATAGTATGGGAAGTTGTCCTTTCAAGGGAAAAAACCTTCTGCTGATTTGTGACACTGAAAATATTGTTTTCTGTGCTTTAGACCTCATTAGGCCTTCTGTGTTAGTCATAAGGTATTAAATCTAGTTCATTTGTCCTTTGAACAATTAATTAAAGCTTAAAATATTCAATTAGGGGCTTTAAAACTCTTTAATCCTGTACTGATACTCTTTACCGCTTCATGACTATCTCTGTCTGTAGAATTTGAGCTTTAATGGTGCTGGAGAGGTTTAACAGGGTTGAACACTATTCCTTTAATGAACAATCACATTCTAACACCTTCCCAGACATTCCTCTGTAATCTCAGGCTCTGAAAATGCTTCCTCTGCACTACTGTGTCACTATCAATGATTGTGTAGAGCATAACAATTTTCATCATCTATATTCCATGCAAAACACGCAAAAATGTTAAGAAATCCATGTAGGAAGGGGGTTGAATGCTTGTGGAGGATCGTGGAACTGGAAACGCAACAATGATGTATGTGGCGGATGCAGTGAAAAATGGCTAAGAAATGTAGCAAAACGGTGAAAAAATGATCAGATGAAGGTTTGGTGGAAAAATGGACATGGATCATTCGATCAGATCTAGAGGCGATGATCGACGGTTGATATTAACCAATGGAATGACTTTGGTAGGTTGGAGTTTATGCAATGAAATTTAATGTAAAACATTAACGTCATGATGTTAGGTGGAACGATATAACATTTTAACGTAAAATATTAAAATTCTAATGTGAGCGGGTTACAAAGGTTTTAATGTAAAACATTCAATCTCGACCTTTGGAAAAAATACAAAGGAATGCATGGAAAACATATGAAATGGACTTTAGATGGTAGGACCCAGTCATGGGCGAAGGGAGATTTAATATGGACTGTCAAATCTGAGGAGGATATCAACAGTTGAGATGATGCGATGAAGTTCTATGGTCACGTGATGAAAAAAATGAATGGAACGCGAGATGTATTGTGAGCTGTTGATCTATACTGATTAACGGTCGGGATTGCGTGGAAGAAAGCCCATGAGCGGAAGTGGGAAAGTGGTTTTCCAAGAAAAAAAACTTTTTTCGTTCGGTGAAAAGGGAGGAAGGCTATTTTCACTTTTCGAATGAGATATAGGTCTCCGGCTGACACGTGGCGTTTAAAAACTACCCATATCGTGTAAATTATAACTGTTAAAGCCTGGACACAAAAAATGCGCGATATTGATGTTGGTTGTTGGATCTAGGCCCATGAGATCTGACGGTGGGAGATGGAGTGCGATATGATAACGTGCACAATCAGTAAAGTGGGGTCAGGTGGAAGGTGCTTTCAACACAGGTCGTACAATCTATGAATGAACGACTGAGATCTGGAGAGAGAGCAAAGGCGAAGGATATGGTTAGTGGGTGGGAGAAATATTGGCCGTTGGATCCTTGGGATCGACGGTGGAGATTTACAGATGAAGCTGAGGAAAATAGGCCATACGAATGAGCAGGAGTAATCCTGGCCATCAGATCAAAAGGAATGAACGGTCAAGATCTAATCGGAAGCAGAGGAGGCAAGGGCCAAATCTCCGACGGGCTCATGAAACAATTGGCTCTGGACCGTTGGATTAGCTACAGATCAATGGCTGTGATTGGATCAGAAGGTGACCAATTGGGGAGGCGGGGCAGAGCAAGAAGAAATCTAGGCCGTAGGATTAGAATGGATGGATGGCTTAGATTCAATCAGGGATCGGCCAATCAGGGCATCAGAAGGGTGGTATAATAAAAAGTTCTGATTGGCGATGGGAGCAGCGCTGCGATGGCCATCGAATTTAACTGTGAGTCAACGAAAAAGATCATCATCAGAGGGTTTACAAGGGGAGCAGGCGGGGTGCGGTGAAATGTGCATGGAACTATTAGATCTTTTCAGATCAACGGCGGAGATCGCTTCAAAGGCCGACAGAACAAATACATTATCGCATCGGAACTTTCATTTTACAAAGAGAATAAGCGCTTTGACCAATCCTTTTGATGCAATAAATGCTTTATTCCTTAGCACTTGGTCTTAGTGCTTAGTTGCATGAGGGGAAGTGGTTAAGGGGCTGGCTGAAAGGGGCTAAGCCTATAATATGGTAAAAAATGAGTTTTTTGGCTTAAAAACAGAGTTTTTAAGGCTTAAAAGAGGATTTCGGTAGAGGGAAAAATGGATTTTTAAGCCAAACAAAGGGTGTTTATCAGGTTTAAAGGGGTGATGGAATGATTTAGTAGGCTTGGGAGGGGATTTTGGGGGTTAAAGGGGAAACTTTGAAATGGGGGAAAATGGGTTAAAATAGGAAATTTTGCAGGGATACAAGGGGAAAATATAGGCCTTTTCTGAGCATCATTTTTCCACAGTCAGTGAGGCTTTTTGGATGCAAACAACAGTGAAGATTTTTTCAAAGGAAAAGGACACACAGAGGCTTCAAGGATGAGATATTTTTGTAGGAAATTTATCTCTTGAAGGCTCAAAAAAAATTTAGCCACCTATTTTCTTGTCAAAAAATTCATAGGTGGCTAATAGTGGCTCCACATGGGGATGGCATCTTCTTGAAGGTGTCAAGAATTCAGAAAATAATCTTTGGATTAGGCTAGATGCCTAATATTTAAACCATATTTATTCTTTGATTCAGTTGTACAAACATGATGGAATTAATCTACAGAAAACATTCCCCAAACAGTCTACCTACCCATCCTACAATCCTAACATTTTTTCTTCAAGGTTCATTTGAATTTGCAGACCTTCTTCATCATTTTTGATTGAAAGTAGAAAAAAAACTAGTTTAATTCTACCCTTATTCCTCCATGAGACCAGATTAAACTGTTGGCCTCGTAGTTTCTCTAACTAATCTAATATTTGCTAGGATTAACTTGTCTAGCAGATTTCTTCTCTACATTCTACAACAGAAATTTTAAAACAGTCAAACCAAGATTAGACAGTCTGGTTTACTGTGGATCCATGGCATAAATATTGCTGCACATGAACTGAAATTGCAGAAATTTGAACACAAAATTTGAAGGCTTGAAATCTTGGAACTTTGAAGCATCCTTCTTTCCTTTGTGACTCAAGTTTTGAGCTTGTTAGAGTCACTTTCTCTTCTTCATTTCAGATCTGGTTTTGGGCTTGTTAGAGCTGATTCTTCTTTCTTCTTTGCTGGTTCATATTTTGAGCATTTTAGGACCAACTTCTTTACTTTGTTTGGCTCAGGTTTTGTTCATGTTAGAGCCAATATTTTTCACCTAAGAGGTTCACGTTTTGAGCATATCTGAACCTCTCTTTCTTTCTTTTTTGAAACATTTTCTCTTTTTCTTTGAAAACAAAACACAACAATGGTATTTACAATGGAAATGAAAAATGGAAATTGGAAATCAACAGTAGTAATGCTTGAGCATCCTGCCATTGACAGGACCCCCAAACAGATCTGTATCATCTAGATCTTGCAGAAAAAAGGCATTTGGACCAATAGTGGATTGGATGATGTAAGGACCCTGCCACAAACTGTAAAATTTTCCATGCTTTCCTTTGTCTTCTCTCCTAGAGTCCCACTTTAGAACTTTATCTCCAATTTTGAAGTCACAAGCTTTTTTTCTCTTATCAAACAACTTCTTTATATTTTCCTGCACTTTCAGAGCTCTGTTATAGACCTCTTCTCTTGTTTGTTGGAGATGGATTGTCTGATTTATCCTCCTCACCATACTGTCTTCTTCTGTCTGGATCTCTTGGACTAGTTTTATCACTGGTACCCCAAGGCTGGTAGGAAACACTGCCTCTGTTCCATAAACAAGATGATATGGTGACATGCCAATGGATTTCTTTGTTGTTATCCTGTCAGCCCACAAAGCATGCACCAACTTGTTATGCCATGACTTCTTATTCTCTTCAAGCAGTTTTTTGATGATGGTCACCAAGCTCTTGTTTGATGATTCAGCTAACCCATTACCTTGTGGGTAATAAGCAGTTGAATGACCGAGTGCTATCTGATACTTGTGACAAAAAAAAATCATTTTCTTGGATCCAAAAGTAGCAGCGTTATCAGTGATTATCTTTCTTGGGTAGACAAATCTAGAGAGGATGTGGTCTTCTAGGAACTTAATGATAACAGAATCTGTGGCATTCCTAGAAGGTATGGCCTCTATCCACTTTGTGAAATAGTCTATGGCTGTAAGTATCCACTTGTGTTGAGTAGAAGATGAATGGTGTATTTATCCTATGAAATCAAGGCCCCATTGTTGAAAGGGAGCCTCAACTGTAATGGGTTGTAACGGTAAAGGGATGAGCTTTCTTTTGCCCTAAAAAATCTGGCACTTATGGCAGGCAATTATCATTTTGTGTATGTCATTGAAAAGTGTAGGCCAGTAATAGCCAGCTCTGAGTATTTTGTTAGCAGTGGCTTTCCAGTTTAAATGGCCTCCACACTCTCCTGCATGGAACTCCTATTTAATCCTCTCTGCTTCAGTTTCAGGCAAACATTTAAGCAATAGACCATTTGAATTTTTCCAGTATAAACATTCATTCAATATGAAATAGTTTCTAGATTTTAACTTAGGAATCTGGCCTTAGTCTTTGATAATTTAGGAGGGGAATTGAGGTTTGTGAGTACATAAAGGATATCCGAATACCAAGGGGAGTTTTGAAATTGTTCTTTGATTGTAGGATCAGGCAAACCTTCATGCTCATCCAAGGCATTCACCATGTTTATGTCAAGGGTCTGCAAGTTAGATTCAGCCATTAGTTGAGATAAGCCCTGACCTTTGATCATTTTTGTGGGTTTTATTTCCAGGTCATACTCTAATATTACAGCAATCCATTTGCCCCTCTTTCCATCTGGATCTTGGGACAAAATTTCTTTAACCACTATGTTTGGCACGTAGGCTATGATGTGAGAATGCAGTATATACACCCTAAAGTCTTTCAAGGCATTTACCAAGGCATAGGCCTGTTTTTCCATTATGTTATATTTTAAGGGTGCATCCCTCAGAGCTTTGCTGAAGAAAGCAATAGGTTATTCCATTCCCTCTGTATTTTTCTACAGCAAAACTGCAGCCACTGTATGCTCAGAGGCAAAGGAAAAAATTAGGAAATCTTTTGAGAAATCTGGGATGATTAGGACAGGTGACTAGGTCAGTGCAAGTTTAACTAATTCAAAAGATTTCTTTCGCCTATACATTCCACTTAACCCCTACACCCTTTTTCAACATGTTTTTCATATTCTTGAGGTGTTTAGCTAAGTTGGGAATAAACCTCCTTAAAAAGTTAATTTTCCCAATAAAGGACTATAACTCTTTTATTTTCTCAGGTGTGTAATCTAAAGTATTCACTCAACTCTCTGCAGGTCTATCTTAATTCCCTTATCTGATATAATATGGCCAAGAAGCTTACCTTCTTGAAGCCCGAATACAGTCTTTTTGGGATTTAAAGACAAACCAAACCTCTACATTTTTCAAAAAATCTTCTCAAATGTTTTAAGTGCTCCTCATAAGTCTTGGAATAGACTTTTATGTCATCCAGATAGATGACAATGAAGTGCCCTATATCCTCCAAAAATGCTATGTCCATTGCTCGTTGGAAGGTCGCACCAGCGTTCATCAGTCCAAAAGGAATTTTTACGTACATAAAAGTGCCCCATGGAGTGGTAAAAGCTATTTTGGGTTGGTCTTCTAGGAGTACTAAAACTTGGTTATATCCTGAAAAACCATCTAACAGGGAGATTCTTTTTGAGCCCACTAACCTCTGTAGGATGTGTTCCATCTTTGGTAAAGGGTAATTGTCTTTAAGTGAAGCTCTGTTAAGGTTTCTGAAATCAATGCATAGTCTGATCTCACCGGTCTTCTTTCTCACAGCTACAAGGTTTGAGACCCAATCAAAAAACCTCACAGGCACTATAATTCTTGCCTCGTACATCTTTTTTATTTCCTTTTCTACTAGGGGCAGTTGTTTCAGATTAATTCTGTGAAGTTTCTATCTAAAGGGTTTTTGGTTCTCTTTTAAAGGGATTTTGTGCTATATAATTTCTGTATCGTAGGCCTTTAAGTCCTCGTAGCTCCAGGTAAACACATCGATGAACTCTTTAAATAATTCAATATATTTATTTTTCATGTCTGCGGGTAAGGACTTAGCCAATTTAATCATCTTAGGCTTATCTTTAGTGCCTATGTTGCGTTCCTCGACATCAGAGTCTGAGTGTTCTATAGTGGGTTTTTTTGCTACATCGTCAAAACCAAAAAGGTCCTCTAAAGGTGCCAGTCCTCTGGGTATATTCTTATCTTTCGACTGGAGCACCTCTATTTCCTCTTTATCTACATTCTTATATTCTTCGGTTGGATTTCTGAGTTGCTCAGTTAACACATTTATTTCTATGTTCTGGGGTGATTTTTCTTCATCGGGGGGGTCTTCACTCATGAAGCTTTCATCAAACTTAGAGTCTGAATCATAGAATTCAAACTCGTTCCTGCCCATCAGGAAATCCTATATCTACTTGTTGCCCTCAAATACCTACCAATATTTCTCAGTATTAGGCACTGCAAGTCTATATTTTTTTTGGATGATGATTTGTTTGTCACTAGGAGACTTATGATATGAACTAGCTATGCAGGCTAATCCATTCACAATTATGTTCTAACTCCTCGGAACAAACACCAATTCATATTCTACAAATGTTTTCAGTAAATCCATAGCATCATTCCTATACACTCTCAATCTAGGGTGTTTAGTTGTATATTCTTCATTCACTTGTTTTATGATTAACTCAGAGTCTCCATGTACAACTATCCTTCGAGCTCCTAGTTTTTTCAACAGATTCAAGCCCAGGATAAGAGCCTCATATTATGCGATATTTTTTGTACATTTGAAGGCATGAATTTTAGCATAGTCACTCTCAGTGTTATATAACCACACTCCTGCTCCTACAGTCTTTCTAGTGCAAGACCCATCGAAATTCATTTTCCATAAGGGATCATTTTCAGGCTTAACATCATTTTCCTCCCTAACATTGGTTTCACTGTTATGTTGTAATATGGGGTCTGCACCATGTAGTGAAGTGCTTTGTTCTTTATGATGTGTATGGAGTTCAGAGAGATGACTAATTAGCTGTTTGTTATCTTGGTTTTTTTTACTCTGAGTTTCAGATTCAATGCATTGTCCAGAGGTTTCTTCTTCGTTTTCGTCTAAGTCTAGAGTGGCCATTATGTTAAAATATATGGGCTCTACCCTATTGTCTGCATCTCTGTCTTCTAGCTCTGGCTCGTCTATGGATTCATCATTGCAAAGGATAAAGGAGTTCAGATCTGTATGTACAGAGTACAGAGGTGAATTTTCAGGTTTTTCAGGGCTGCTAACCATGAACTTCATTTGTGCCTCTCTATACAGTCTCCTAAGCTGGCTAAAGACAGGGATTGTGGCATATGAGCCATCCATTTGCATTGTACCTTGCAGCTTGGCACCCCATGACCTCGATAGTAACATGCCATACTTAGGTGGCACATCTGCCACTACAACATCCATAACCATACATTTGGCTAGAATCTGGATCAGGTTCACACACAAATATTTGATTAGGCCAAGGCACTTCACTCTGCTAGAGTCAAATGAATACAAATCCTTATAGGGATGGGTTATCTCTAGGCCTAACCTCTCCATAACTACCTTAGGCATTAGGTTGTGTGATGCCATAGATTCATGGATTGCGTTGTGAAGGATCTTGTCATGGATATTGAGGCTGATATAAAAAGGAGGTACTACTCCTTCCTGAAACTTCCCTTCTATCTTTGGACCAAACAAAAGGGTTGGTTGGTCATCACTTAGATTAACAGTGTCACTGTTTTCACCTAAATTTAAAGCTTTCAAAATTTGGCCTTTATATACATCCTGAGTGTCCAGCTCAGAGAGTGGGACAAAGATTTTAATTTTAGCAATCTCACTCTCCAAATTGAAGGGAGATTTTCTCTTTGTAAGACTCAAATTTGTTTTTCTAGCCACTACTTTAGCGATAGAATCAGTGTGCAGATTCTCACTATGTACAGTGTTTGTAGCTGTTTTATCAGGAGCATTAGCTGCAATGCTAGTGCTGCTAGTTGGTTAACTTTGTTTATCAGTATTTTGGTTGTCTTTTTCTTTGTTCTTCCTAGAACTCTCAGCTGTTGATTTGCTACTTTCAATATTCACTTTAGAATTTTTCTCAGGCATTTTATTAATGGTGATCTCAGAAGATTTTGGTTTGGAATTGTCTAAGCTCTTTTTTCTTCTAAGTTCATACTGTTCTCTGACCTGCATGATGGCATTTTCAAATCCTAGCTTGTAATCCTCAAATTCTAACCTTTCCTCATCCCAATATGAGGGTGAGGTCTGATCATCTTCTGTGGAAAAATTGTGGATTGAGTTGTCTATTTCAAACATATTTATTGTGTTTCCCTCAGACTCTTCTATTATCCCCTCATCCTCATCAAGGAAGTTCTCTTCGAATGGGGGTATGAATTTTTTATCAGAGTCTCTCTGTTTGTTAGGAGGGTTATTTCTCCTAAAGTTCTGGTTCTGGTTATGATTTTTGTTTTTGTTCTGATTAATAATTGTGACAACCATTTTTTCCATCATTTTCTCTAGCCTTTCCATGTTTTTGGCTAGACTGTCATACTTGGGATCCGATGTGGAAGCTGATGTGTCATCCCTATATGCTACCTTTTTCTTAGACCTCATTCTGGCTCTCTTTTCAATCAGGTTAGCCTCTACAGTCGCTGCTCCTTTTTTCATCTCTTCCAATGAGTTGTAATCTCTCTCCCTACGCTGGTAGGCCATGTCTGCATCAAAGCCTTCTGGGTATTTCACTAAAGCCATACCTTCGGGAGGTTTCATGTGTGGAGGAAGAGTGTTGTAAAAACTGTTAAACCTTGTAGAATAGTCATGGACACTCTCTCCTAAATTTATTTTAAGATTCTTGTATTCTGCTAGGATTTGGAGAGGGTTGGTCTTGACTTCCCATTTGTTTATGAAGGACTGATATAAAGAGGGAAAATCATGGATACTATTAAGAGGTACGCCTTTAAACCACTTCTTCACATCACCTCCTAAGCTCTGGGCAAAGATTCTCATTTTTACTGTCTCATCATCTATCTCCATATAGTCAAAGGAATCTTCCATCCTATCTACATGGTTTTGAGCTGTGGTAGAATATTTTGCAGTGAAATGTGGGATATTTTATTGATAGTCATTTGGTAAAGGCACTAGAGGTTGTGGTAACACCAGAGGTGCATACCAGGCTGCCATGATGATGTTCTGAGGGGGTAAAGGATTGGCTTGAGCAGTAGGTATGTGGATGACAGGAATACTAGGACCAGCAACACTCTGTTGAGCTGATTTAGGATGACAAAGCCCTAATTTTTGAATGAAATTAATATCCGGGGGTGTATATGGAGGGGACTCTCTATCCTTAATGTGTTGACCACTTTGAGATGGTGAACCAAGAAGCTCAAAGTCTGGCTAGTCTAGAGCACTGAATGACATAGTTCTAGGTAAGCTGCTTTGTAAATCTAAGTCAAACTGATTGTCTGATAGAGCTGTAAAGTCTTCTAGTGCAGAGTTATCTCTATGGATGTGTCTGGAAATAGTTGGTCTCCTAGGAGTGGGAGATTTCCTAATAATTCTCTCAGTTTTGTCAACTATTTCAGGTGGGTTTGGGTTAGGATAATCTCTTGTATAAATGGTTCTTGAAGCCAGTATGTTGTCTTCAAACCAAGAATCTTAATCCTACTTGTTACTCTTAATATGGTTGATGTTTTTATGGAATCTAGTCTCCCAGTGGAGTCTTATGTAAACCAAGATAACCAACAGGCCTATTGATCACCAGTGGAGTCTTTAATCATTAAGGAACTATGGAGTCGCAAGGTGGAAGGTTTAGAAATGTTTCAAGAAGGTATACTGTCCACCTCAATGATTAACCACCAAAATAAGGCTACTATGGTCTTCTTTGAGTCTTTGAAATGTTTAAAGGTGTGTTTACACAAATCCTCCCTAGTGGAGTCGCCATTATGTTGGAGTTCCCATGTTTTGGAAAGTTTGGCAATACCAAAAGATGAGACAACATCAAAACCACCTTTATACCTTAGGATCTAGCCCTCCTGGGTCGAGAGAGGGATCTCTCTATATAGGCAAAGGTATATGTCTTTGAAGTTCAGTTTAAGGTTTTAGGCTAGTTATAAGGTGCAAGGTTTGTTTTGTTTGTTTGTTTGGTTGTTGGGAAACGAGAATGAAGGGTTCAATATAAGACAAAGGGTGAGAAAAGAGTATTTTAGAAAAAGGAGAGGTAATTCAAAGAACACTTGAGACCATTGGGAAATGGAGTCATGAAAAGGGTTTACTTGCTATTCAATATTCAAGGCTTTCAATTGGGCTAGTCATCTAAAGCATAGTATCTTAAGAGATGATAGTGTGGTATGAAATAATAAGGAATGAAGGTGAATGACAAGGAAACATCCAAGGTGACCACTTAGGAATCAGATCTAGGGACAGGGCATGCCATTAAACACCTATGATCCAACCCCTCAAAGGTTAACTCTTCAGACAAAGGGAACATTAAAGATTTAAACACAAAGGTGAAAACCTGAGATCAGAGAAAGGCTTTGAACTTTCAATGCTTCGGCATCCAACTTAAGGGAACTTAGCAAGGTTAAATTGATTGAAAAAGACCCTAGTGAGGTAGCATCAGCATTCTAAACTCCCAGTATCCCAATTCTTTCAATTAAAACCCAACAAGAACATCTAAGAACATATTCATCAATTCAAACATCATCTATCAATAAATAACAGCTACTACACTGGTTAAATTATCTTGAATTAGTACTCAGATAACACATTTAGTAGAAAACATAAAAGGTAAGGAGATCAGGAGCATTAGGGTACCATTCGAGGGTATATCCTAAGCTAGGTTTTTTATGATTACCAGAGAAATGAAATGTGATGAATTACATAAGGAAACAGAGACAAAGGCAGGAAAACATCACTGCTTCTTTAAATCAAGATCCAAAGAAATGTGCTTGTCATATTAAAGAGAAACACTAGCCATGTACAACATTGTCCAATAGCTTGATATTCAGTCTAAAAACATCTTCCTCGGCCTATCTTACAACTTTACACAGAGAACCGTATCTCAAGAGAAACAACTTATTATTCACAGTTATCCAATCACTAATCAACAACAACCCTTACGCTATGTTTTTCTTGACTTTTTATAGATGAAAGAGAGGAAGAGGAGGTAGGTGAAACACAAAATGAAACATTAAAACATAAGTAGGAGAATAGGGCTTCAAGGCCCATTCTATCTTAATATCTATGCATTAATCTTTAGTACTCTTTGGATGAAAGAGTGGTATTCGACACACTGATATTTACCTGTAGGTATCTTCTTTGGTGTACTTTCGGTTGTAGTACTTTGTAGTACTCTAGTGAATAGAAAAGGCAGATAAATGACTTTGAGGTCTGCCATACTGCATAACAAATGCTTTGGTAGCATTAGGACTTCTGTCAGGATGTAGATCTTCTCAAGAACTTGATGTAGCGTAAAAAACAGTATGGGAAGTTGTCCTTTCAAGGGAAAGAACCTTCTGCTAATGTGTGACACTAAAAATATTGTTTTCTGTGCTTTAGGCCTCATTAGGCCTTCTATGTTAGTCACAAGGTATTCAATCTGGTACATTCACCCTTTGAACAATTAATTAAAACTTAAAATCTTCAATTAGGGGCTTTAAAACTCTTTAATCCTATACTGATACTATTTTCCGCTTCATGAATGTCTTTGTTTGTATAATTTGAGCTTTAATGGTGCTGGAGAGGTTTAACAGGTTTGAACACTGTTCCTTTAATGAAAAATTACGTTCTAAAACCTTCCTAGGCGTTCCTCTGTAATCTCAGGCTCTGAAAATGCTTCCTCTGTGCTACTATGTCACTTTCAGTGACTGTGTAGAGCAAAATGGTTTTCACCATCTATATTCCCTGCAAAACACACAAAAATATTAAGAAATCCATGTAGGAAGGGGGTTGAATGCTTGTGTAGGATTGTGGAACTGGCAACACAACAATGATGTATGCGGTGGATGTAGTGAAAAATGGCTGAGAAATGCAGCGAAACAATGAAAAAATGATCAGATGAAGCTTTGGTGGAAAAATGGACATGGACCGTTCGATCAGATCTGGAGGCGGTGATCGACAGTGGATATTGACCAACGGAATGAATTTTTTAGGTTGGACGTTATGCAATGAAATTTAATGTAAAACATTAAAGTCGTGATGTTAGGCATAATGATATAACATTTTAACATAAAACATTAAAAGTCTAATATGAGCGGGTTACAAAGGTTTTAATATAAAACATTCAATCTCGACCTTTGGATGAAATACAAAGGAATGAATGTAAAACATATGAAATGGACTTTAGATGGTGGGACCCAGTCATGGGCAGAGGGTGATTTAATATGGACCATCAGATCACAGAATGAGATCAACGGTTGAGATGATGCGATGAAGTTCTGTGGTCGCGCGATGAAAAAAAATGAATGGAACGCGAGATGCATTGTGGGCCGTTGATCTATACAGATCAACGGTCGGGATTGCATGGAAGAAAGCCCATGAGAAGAAGTGGGGAAGTGGTTTTCCAAGAAAAACAACTATTTTCGTGCGGTGAAAAAGGAGGAAGGCTATTTTCACTTTTCGAATGCGATATAGGTCTCCGGCTGACACGTGGTGTTTAAAGACTGCCCATATCGTATAAATTCTAACTGTTAAAGCCTAGACACAAAAAATGTGCGATATTGATGCTGGCCGTTGGATTTGGGCCCATGAGATCTGATGGTGGGAGATGGAGCGCGATATGATAATGTGCGCGATCAGTAAAGTGGGGTCAAGAGAAAGGTGGTTTCAACACAGGCCGTCTGATCTATGAATGAACGGCTGAGATCTGGAGAGAGAGAGAGCAAAGGCGGAGGATATGGTTAGTGGGAGGGAGAAATCTTGGCCATTGGATCCTTGGGATCGGCGGTGGATATTTACAGATGAAGCGGAGGAAAATAAGCCATATGAATGAGCGGGAGTAATCCTGGTCATCGGATCAAAAGGAATGAATGGTCAGGATCTAATCAGAAGCGGAGGAGGGAGGGGCCAAATCTCCGATGGGCTCATGAAGAGATTGGCTCTGGACCATTGGATTAGCTGCAGATCAACGACTGTGATTGGATCGGAGGGTAACCAATCGGGGAGGTGGGGCGGAGTAAGAAGAAATCTGGGCCATAGGATTAGAATGGATGGATGGCTTATATTCAATCGAGGATCGACCAATCGAGACATCAGAAGGGTGGCATAATAAAAAGTTCCGATTGGGGATGGGAGTGGCACTGTGATGGCCGTTGGATTTAACTGTGAATCAACGATGGAGATCATCATCGGAGGGTTTACAAAGGGAGTAGGCAGGGTGTAGTGAAATGTGCGTGGAACTGTTAGATCTTTTCAGATCAACGGCGGAGATTACTTCAAAGGCCGACAGAACAAGTACACTATCGCATCGGAACTTTCATTTTACAAAGAGAATAAGCGCTTCGACCAATCCTTCCAATGTGATAAGCACTTTATGCCTTATTTCTTGGTTTTAGCGCTTATTTGCATGGAGGGGAAGTGGTTAAGGGGCTGGCTGAAAGGGGCTAAGCCTGTAATATGGTAAAAAATGGGTTTTTTGGCCTAAAAATAGAGTTTTTAAGGCTTAAAAGAGGATTTCGGTAAAGGGGAAAATGGACTTTTAAGCCAAACAAAGGGTGTTTTTTAGGGTTAAAGGGGTGATGGGATGGTTTAGAAGGCTTGGGAGGGGATTTTGGGGGTTAAAGGGGAAACTTTGAAAATGGGAAAAATGGGTTAAAATGGGAAATTTTGCAGGGATACAAGGGGCAAATGTAGGCCTTTTCTGAGCATCATTTTTCCACAGTCAGTGAGGTTCTTTGGATGGAAACAACAGTGAAGATTTTTTCAAAGGAAAAGGACACACAGAGGCTTCAAGGATGAGAGATTTTTGTAGGAAATGTATCTCTTGAAGGCTCAAAAACACTTTAGCCACCTGTTTTCTTGACAAAAAATTCATAGGTGGCTAACACATGGAGTCATGACAGCATAGGTGGAAGGATGACGAAATTATCAAGGCCACAACCTTAAAGCACTGTGTGAAGGGAAAAATCAAGCAGTTGATGCAGGCATCGATGTCACAGGTAACGTGGTTTATTGTTGTGAATATGTGCGGCATATGATATCACATTTCACATGACATCATAGGTATGTGTAATAAGATATCACAGCAGGCAGCAATGGGTAAAGAGTGCCACATGATATCACAGTTATGATATGAGAAATGGATCCGTGATACGTGGTAAGTAGTATCCATAGATAACATAGGTTCTTATGGTATGCTATAAGTGGAGTGCGGTTTAACATTTTGTGGAGGCTACGTGGAAATTCCCACAGAATCATGGAGGTTTCGTAAGCTTTAACATCAATAGTGTATTCCTGTCATCGTTGAAATCATATTTTTGGTTACATTTGCTTAATGGTTGGATGAGATTTTGTGTGGATTGTGGTCTCAAACAAATGCAGCATTGAATTTCTTAAGCGGATACCAATTTTAACAATCACCGTGAAGCTGTGTTGGATTTTCCAATCACTGTGAAGCTGTGTTGGATTTCATAGGTGTTAAACGAAATTTTCTTGTGGGGTCGAGGTTATGGGCAGCATATGTCTTATGGACAGTGAATTCCGATATACACAACCACGTGAATCAGTATGCATCTGAACTCCCACAAAACCAGAGGAAATGTTAAATGCAATTTGTATGGATTGTTGGTGAAAGGCATTCAGTTTTATGTGTTAGCAGGATACAAACATCGTTCCATCATTGTGGAAGCCTGCAACATTGTTTAATGAGTAGATAGAATTGAGAGGCACCCCTCTCGAGCTAGTGTTCGTACTGTGGAGCTAGTGGAAAGTGCACTATTAACTACGTCAAATATGAACTTGCCTACCTGTGGCAGCCAGTCGTATCATTGCACTTTAAAAAGGCATGTGTGGGGCTTGTGAAAGAGGTGCAGTTCTAGTGGAATACTTAGGGCATGGATCCAGTGTTTCCATGATACCACCTTCCAGCGTAAGAAAATGTCATTGGGATTGATCGAGGTAAGGTTGTTGCAAATAGTTCATGTACTTTTTTGGAGAATGTAATCTTGGAAGGATATTCCATTACATTAAGGTTTCATGTTTCCAAAGACAATAAATTGAAATTGAAGAGAAACTCGAGAGATTGAGATGAGGGAACTTGGATTAAGCTAAGAGGGGAGATTGTGTGTACCTTGAAGGTTTACGAAAGGTTTACAAACATTGTTTGCTAGGAAAGATTTATGTTAGAAAATTGTTGGGAGGAGATTTATTTGCTGGGGAGAGAATGGAACTTGCACATTCAAAGTAAAGTAAAGAAGGAATTCAATCTCATATGAAGAATATAATTTATTTGGAATTATATATATTATAATTTCTTGATACATTAAATACTAAAGTGTGCATCGGTTGATTGCATCAAATTTTGGTGTGGAGAAAAAGTCTGTAGAGGCTTGAATGTATTTCTAAAAGAATACGTGAGAGAATGTTACACTAAAAATTGTCACCTTGACATTCTGCTGACTGTATGAGCTCATTAAACACTCATACATGCCTCCTTTGCAAGTCTTACAACCTTTGTTCCTCATTCCATGCCCTGAAACTGGAGAAAAAAACCTAAAAAGCTCAAAAAATTTGAGTACGCAGTTAATATGAGACTTACCTATGTTCCTGGCTAGGGTACGCAGGTAATGTGAAGAGGAACTATGTTCTAGAACGCAATTTTCCAGTGTTATTCCTGCGGACTTCCTGTAAAGTAAAAAAAGCACGAAATCAAAGTGAAAAAGTTGATTTTTGGTCAATTCTGGAAGGTTCTAGATGAGATTTTTTGGGGATGAGTACGCTTTAGTTAGGTGCATGTATCCCACACCTTATGGAACTAATCCCTTGATGTGAGGAGCCTATCCCTTTGAAGGAGGATTCTATCCCTTTAAAGGTGGAATCCTAACCTCCTCATCTGCTCTATAAAAGGAGGTATTGGGAAGCCTCAAAGGGTTAACTAATAGAGGATTGAAGAAGTTAAGTTAAGAATATTGGTGAAGAAGTTTTTGGAGATTGAGATTTTGGAGATTGAGAATTAGAATATTTGAGTTGAAGTGCTGTTGAGATTCAAATTTCTTTCTGCTGAGCCTTTGAGAGGAAAGATCACATACCTCTTTATGCTCCTGAAAGAAGAGTGCAAGACTTATCAAAGTAGAGGAGATTCCTGCTTCAGACACCGGGAAGGCCTTTCGAACATCAAGGCTAAGGTTGTAAGGTTCTTCTGTATATTTTAAGATTAATACAATCAAGTTCTGTTTTTCTCAATAAATTGTCGTTCGATTGTTTATTTCAATAATCTGTCGTTTGATCATTTATTTCATAGATTCCTTGATCACTATGATAGATATGTTTTATGATTATTTGTTATACAGGTGGTATTTAATATTTGCTTGTTTGTAATTGCAGGTCGACAAAAGAAATCTTGTTGCGACGAAAGATCTCTTATTGCGACGGAAGGATTTTGATGCGACGGAAGCATTACGACCACAAATAAGCATTTGGATCTAAGGTAGGATCGACACCTTCATAATATTTATTTGTAAAATGAATATATTTAGAGAAAGACAAAATTATTTGTTTGTTTGTTGCTAGATTGTATTCTGACACTAGGGAGATCGGTCTTGTCTGCCAGAATGATTTATCTGGCCAAGAAATTGGCGACTCCACTGGGGAAAGAACTTGTTGTTTTTGGTTCTATTTTATTTTGTTTTGAGGAAAAGTTTTTCCTGGTTTTTTATTGATGAATATCTACCTAGGTAGCTTAGTTTTTCTCTGTTTTTGAAAATTTTGAAATCTTTTAAGTTTTTCTTGAACTTTTTTAGGGACCGCACTTTATTCTTTTGAACAGTGCGGGTAGTTTCGCACTTTCCTTAAGTAAACAGTGCGGGACCGCACCTGTTACTTCTGGAAGCCTGCGGACCCTGTTAATTTTTTGAAAAAATTTAGATTTCTTTTTTCCAGTTTAGTTTAGATTTAATTTAGGATTTTTAGCATCTACCCAGATCTGTATTTTTCTGTCAAAAATCTCTTGTTTCTAAATTTCTTTCAGTAATTTTTCATCTCATCAATCTCCATTAAGTTAATTGGGTGTTTTGAGTCTCTTTTTTGAGAAATTATTAATTTGATTTCCTTTTATCATTACTTGGAGGTTTGTCTCAGTATTTTCACAATTTTGCATCTTTTTGCTTCTGTTTTTGGGGGGGCTAAATTGTGTATGAGTGTTAATCGCCTTTGAGTGTTTTTTGATCTTTGGAAATCTCACCCGATTTTCTTGACTTCCACTTGATTGGTTCTTAGATTACATTAGAATCATCTTGTGTTTGAGAATTCTCTTGCATAGATCACATTTTCATAATTAGAATTCTCATTTTTAGAATATGAATGAAAAATGTGCATAGATTACATTTGCATACTTTTCATGTGAATTGTGCATAGATTACAACTGCATAGTTTACATTCTAAAAAATCAATCATAGATTTAGATCAGTTTTCTTTTATTTGAATTTAGATGTTTTTATGCTTGTTTTAAAAACACAAAAATAAAAAATTGTTTTGGAATTGATTTGCATTAGTTTTTCTTGATGAAATTAGTGCATTAGAGAATTTGTTATATTTTCTCTTATTTATCAATCTTTGCATTGTTGGAAGTGAATGGAAACTCTCTTCTTACTTTAGTTAGGATTCATCGAATTAAAAAGATTACATTATCATATTTTATTGCATTCATTTTTGGGTTGGGTCATAACACCATTGGTTTCATGTCCATTTACCCTTTTGAGTAATAACAACCTAAATAACACAACTCTTAATTAAAATTCATCTAGTAATTTTTACATTTTTAGGGCTCTTTCCACCAATCTAGCTCAGGATTAGTGCTTTGGAATAGGTTGTAGTTAACTTTCCAAAGCACCTAAAACAAACAAGTAGATAAATCTTGCGGTAGGAAATAAATCCAATTGTAATTAGTACAATCTGGGAAGCTTCTCTTAAAGAAGTCAATCACGAGATCATATCCGAACCTTTGAGACAATCAATTGTGTCTCATTGGGAAAGATAGAAGATTTTGTGTGCATTACAAATGGTAAACCTCAGATTGACCATTGTCGAGGAGCCTGGGGTCACTTGTCGGTAAACCTCGGATTGACCATTGTCGAGGAGCCTGGGGTCACTTTTCGGTAAACCTCGGATTGACCATGTCGAGGAGCCTTCAAGGGGATTGAGCTTTGTTACTCTGCCCTTGCGCGTGGGATCAGATTGTAGACTGTTCCCCCAGTTGTATTTGTTATTGTTGGTAACCTTAGTGTCCATAAACTTAAGATTATTTCCTAAGGTGACGGTGAAGGAAAGATCTCACTGTACCTGGAGCAGACGTCGACTAGACTCACTTGGACTCTCTGGGGGGTTATCTTCACTCGAGATGGTTTTGTGAAGAAACTTGTGCCAGTATATTTCATTAAGCAGGTTGTTGGGGTAATTGTTCCAACCTCCCTTTCTGTATTAAATTCTATGATGTTGGATTTCATCACCAACTAGTGTTTTTAGTACGGGAAGTTAATGTTTGTGTGTGGTTTGACTCCTAGATTTGATAGCGCGTGTTAATTTTTTTGTTTTTACTTTTAGAGACCATAGGTGTGAATTGTGAATTTTAATTGTTAGGTGTAAATTGTTAATTGTTAATTTTAGTTTTAAATTGTTAATAAAATTCACTGAAGTTGAATATAATGGCAATTGTTCCGGAATTTATCAACCAAGGAACCCCTCTTAATAAGATTCCCAGTACTTTTCCTTGCTTTGGAAATGTTGGTCCTCCTTATATGGCTACTTTTTCATTACCTGGATTTACAATAGGTTTACCGATATGGTTATTTTCAACTTCGTTGGACTCGAATACTCCAATTGTTTCACCTCAACCGGATGCTTCACCTCAACAGAGTTCACCATCTCAACATCACCAACCTTCTGTTGACCCTTTACCTTCTTTGCCTAATATTTCTTCCTCCATTTTTTCCTCTTCACTTGGTAAAAGCCTTGACGCTAGTAACCAGGTGGCTAAGAAGAAGAAGAAAGGGAAGAAGAAGAAGAAGAAGAAGAAGAAGCAAGATAAGAAAGAAGTCAACCAACCAACCATGGATGTAAGTGTTAGTTGTGTTGAGGAAACCTCCAACATGCATCGTAAACCCAAATACCATTACAGGCTTTGTAAGGGTGACCACTTCCTTATCAATTGTCCTGGTATTCCAAAGGTTTTGGAAGTATGGTCAGAAAAATCTCATCAACTTTCCGTTGATCCATCAACCAGTGATAGTCAGGTTCCTGGGAAAAAGGGTAAAGTTAGGTTTCCTTGTAAGTTATGCAAAGGGAATCATCAAACTCACATTTGCCCTCACATGGATGAAGCCTCAAAATTGTTGGAAAACCTTACTGTTCCACAGCAAGAATTTCCAACTGGTTACCGTAAACTTTCTCCCAACCTACCGTCAACTGACGGAGTGATTGATCTAGTTTCAAGTACAGTCGATCCCACTCTTCCATTGGAGAGTGAAACTCATATCACTCAGGTTGATGATCCATTAGTTGATCAAGTGGTCGATTCAATTTCACATTCGGTCGATCCCATTCTCCCTGTAGAGAGTGAACTTCATACCGCTCAGGTTCTTCTTGTTACATCAGATTCTTCTATGCCGGGGGGCATTTCACCTGTTTCTACAGAACCCCCTCCAAGTACTGAGGTCTTTTCCTTTGATTGGAATAGACTGAAAGAACCTCGTCTTCCTTCCTCCATCCCTTTCCAAATCATTGTGAAGTTGGGTGGTAGGGACATACACCGCACACAGGTAGATGAAGGTGCTTCTGTTAGTATTTTATCCTCAATTGCTTGGAAAGCTTTGGGTTCCCCTCAGCTTGTGCCTATTACGCAGAATCTGAAAGCTTTTAACAGAACCATTAGTGAACCTTTAGGGATCCTTCCTAAGTTCTCTATTACTTTGGAAGGTAAAATTGTCTGTATTGATCTTATGGTAGTTCGAGGTCCCTTGTATTTCAATTTACTCCTTGGGCGAGACTATGTTTATGCAATGAAAGATGTCGTATCGACACTCTTTCGCGTGATGTCTTTCCCTCACAATGGAAATATTGTGACTGTAGACCAGCTTTCGTTCCCTAGTCTTGTTTCGACTACCAATAATATGACACCCCTAAATGTTCCTAATTCTAAAGTGATATCTACCTCGCCACGGGTTAATTATGTGGCAACTGGTCCCGTGTTTTCAATTACCGATGTAAGCGAGCCTCTCACTGTTTTCTCGACTTCCTATGACTTAGATCCGGTAATTGACATGGAAAACTCTATGGGATTATTTGAACGCGATGTTCTTATCCCTTTTGAGTCCCTTGACATGTTCCTTTCATAGAACTGTTCTTCCATCTGATGAAGACCTCTTGGAATCCATGATCAAGGTGTGTCCATTGACATGTGTTTCTTCCTGTTGGAAGCCATGAATCAGTGGGTCTGAGGATAGTTCTTTTCCTGTGTCAACCTCGTTAAAAAAATGAATCAATTGGTCCAAGGAGAGTTCCTGTTACTGAGTCAATCTCGTTAAAAAATGAATCAGGTACGAGGATAGTTCTTTTCCTGTGTCAACCTCATTAAAAAATGAATCATTCGGTCATGAGGATGGTTCCTGTTACTGAGTCAACCTCATTAAAAAATGAATCAGGTATGAGGATAGTTCTTTTCCTGTGTCAACCTCATTAAAAAATGAATCAGTTGGTCATGAGGATGGTTCCTGTTACTGAGTCAACCTCGTTAAAAAATGAATCAGGTATGAGGATATTTATTTTCCTGTGTCAACCTCATTAAATGAATCAGTTGGTCATGAGGATGGTTCCTGTTACTGAGTCAACCTCGTTAAAAAATGAATTAGGTATGAGGACATTTCTTTTCCTGTGTCAACCTCATTAAAAAATGAATCAGTAGGTTATATAGGTAGCTTGTAGAAAGTAGATACGAGGATAGTTTCTTTTACGGTGTCAACCTCGTTAAAAAATGAAACATGTAGAAGAGGAAAGTTCCTTTTACTGTGTCAACCTCGTTAAATAAATGAAACATGTTTCCATGAGCATAGTTCTTTTCCTGTGTCAAGCTCGTTAAAAAATGAAACAAATCCTCCCCTAATTGAGTCGAGTCTTTGACTAGATCTCGTAAATGTTAAGTCATATATTTAGGTTAGTTATTTCATTTTTTGCATAATTTTCTTACAGTTTTAGGTCGGGTCTTTCATATGATCTCATAAATGAACCTTCATTCCATCCAGCTATTAATTACCAGATGTGTACTTAGTTGAATGAAATGAAGCTGGGGGGGCATGCGCTCTAGCAGTTATGCTTAGGGGGCATCAAGCACAGTTTTCTCTCTGTTTAAAGCTTGTGTAAAAATGAAACCACTCTAAAGCATAGTTTTTCTCTGTTTCAAGCTTTTGTAAAAATGAAACCTATCTCGAGTCAATTTCGGTTATTTTCAAGACTCGTTAAACTCATGAAAATCCCGAGATTATTTTGCTATCTTTCATTCTCGTAAAACACATGAAAATGACGAGTTATTTCTGTCTTTTCCTGCTCGTAAATTAAATTGAAAGTCGGCCATATGAGTACATTTTTATCCCTTTTTCGAACTCGTTAAAACTTACGAAAAAGCGAAAACCATGAGTACATTTTTATCCCTTTTTCGAACTCGTTAAAACTTACGAAAAAGTGAAACCCTGGAGTCCTCTTTTAAGCCCTTTTCAGACTCTATAAACATGAAAATATTTCCGAGTACTTGATTGTTCGAACTCGTTAAAGTAAATGAATGATCGTCCCTTCAGTATAAGTTTACCCCTTTTCCGGACTGAAATGGACTATTTACGAAAAAGGTATACGTTGACTAATTACGGTCAATATAGTTCTCTCCTGCATTATTTTATCCTTTTTCGGGCTCGATAGACTAAATCTACGAAAAAGTACACCCACGGAGTTTTCTTAAGTTTTTTTTTCTAACTCCCTAAAAGTGAAAAACACCGAGTTTCTCCTATACTGGACTCGTTAAAATTTAACAGTAAAGGACCTGTTCAATTTTAAATAGGAACGAACCACTCCTTCTTAGGGTTCAAATATTAAACTAAGTTGGACTCATCTGAAGGATGAGCTTATAAACAAAGCAAATGTTATCCTCCTCAAGCTTGTCAAAAATAAAGAGGTACTTGCCAGAAATGGTGGGGGAAAAGAGAGAAAAACAAACCTGTTTGTTACATTTTGATTATTTGGAAAACCATTTAACCGCTCTTGAACACAACACTTTTTGTCCACCTGGGTTGGGAAATCCTTTGCCCAACAGTTAATCAAACCACATTGAAAGTCTTCAGCCGGTTTCTAGGTATTAGCTTTGGGTCAATTGTCACCAAGCCATCTGCAGTGTCGTTATGTGTTCAAGAGGACAGTTCAAATAAACCATTCATCTGCAAAATATCTGTCATCCATTTTTTGACCATCCCTGAGTCAGTCCTTGCCAATATATTTTCAAAACTTGATCTATGATTTCGTGTTGTGGGCTTGCCTACGACGGATCACTTTCTATCGATGACAACTCATTATCTAGGAAGTTGATCCAGAAATCGTCAGTACCTTGAAATCTGCATGCCTCAATGGCAGGTTTCTCGCCTTCGACGACAGGTTGCATCATTGACCTTCGATCGAATGATTCTGTGACATGTTCGACTTCAGCTCATTCATTCACATTTCATGGATTGTATTGAGTACTTTGAGAGCCATTGACATTACTGGTGGTTTCTCTCACACTTGTTAACAGTTCACATCATTGACTGGTAATCAAGTGGTTTCTACCATGTTCGACTTCAACACATTTATTCACATGGATAGAATCGTACTAGTTTGAGATGCGAAAATCAAGACCCTGGATCTAGTTTCTACCATCCAGGCTGCGAGGAATTTTATTATCAATTATACAGTGGACTATTTATAAACAGATGGTTGCGTCCATGCTGTGTCTACATATGTCTATACTGTTGATGTATTGAAAATCATTCCTGTATCAGAACAGTTTAGATTAGTTTCTAGTTAGTTTTGATCTGAGTATGGGAATTCCTACCTCAGCGATGATATGATTACATATATATATTTTTCATTGAATTTTTTTACAGGTTCTAACTGGGGTGTCCACAGGATGATCCTCGAAATGATAAAGTACTTCACTCTTCATATATGACAGACTTCATCTTCATCTATTTCAGACTTCGCACTTTAGGGGGCAATCTGTTACACTAAAAATTGTCACCTTGACATTCTGTTGACTGTATGAGCTCATTAAACACTCATACATGCCTCCTTTGCAAGTCTTACAACCTTTGTTCCTCATTCCATGCCCTGAAATTGGAGAAAAAACCCTAAAAATCTCAAAAACTTTGAGTACGCAGTTAATATGAGACTTACCTGCGTTCCTGGCTAGGGTACGTAGGTAATGTGAAGAGGAACTATGTTCTAGAACGCAATTTTCCAGTGTTATGCCTGCGGACTTCCTGTAAAGTCAAAAAAGCACGAAATTAAAGTGAAAAAGTTTATTTTTGGTCAATTCTGGAAGGTTCTAGATGAGATTTGTTGGGGATGAGTACGCTTTAGTAAGGTGCATGTATCCCACACCTTAAGGAACTAATCCCTTGATGTGAGAAGCCTATCCATTTGAAGGAGGATTCTATCCCTTTAAAGGTGGAATCCTATCCTCCTCATCTACTCTATAAAAGGATGTATTGGGTAGCCTCAAAGGGTTAAATAATAGAGGATTGAAGAAGTTAAGTTAAGAAGATTGGTGAAGAAGTTTTTGGAGATTGAGATTTTGGAGATTGAGAATTAGAATATTTGAGTTGAAGTGCTGTTGAGATTCAAATTTCTTTCTGCTGAGCTTTTGAGAGGAAAGATCACATACCTCTTTATGCTCCTGAAAGAAGAGTGCAAGACTTATCAAAGTAGAGGAGATTCCTGCTTCGGACCCCGGGAAGGCCTTTCAAACATCAAGGCTAAGGTTGTAAGGTTCTTCTGTATATTTTAAGATTAATACAATCAAGTATTGTTTTTCTCAATAAATTGTCGTTCAATTGTTTATTTCAATAAGCTGTCGTTTGATCATTTATTTCATAGATTCCTTGATCACTATGATAGATATGTTTTATGATTATTTGTTATACAGGTGGTATTTAATATTTGCTTGTTTGTAATTGCAGGTCGACAAAAGAACTCTTGTTGCAACGAAAGATCTCTTATTGCGACGGAAGGATTTTGATGCGACGGAAGCATTACGACCACAAATAAGCATTTGGATCTAAGGTAGGATCGACACCTTCATAATATTTATTTGTAAAATGAATATATTTAGAGAAAGACAAACTTATTTGTTCGTTTGTTGCTAGATTTTCTTCTGACACTAGGGATATCGGTCTTGTCCGCAAGAACGATTTATCCGGCCAACAGAGAAGGGTTGGATCATTTCAACCACAAGAAGATTCAAGGTAAGTGATCATTGAATGAATCAATATTCATTTGAGTAAAGGTATTTTAAAATTTGGTTGATTAAATTTCCTTTCCATACTCGAGAAGTTGATATTTTGTAAATATTATGAGAGTGAAAATGTTGCAAATGTGGAGGTATAAATGAATGAAAAATGAATGGAAAAGGATAATGGGCTATCTTGGGTGATATAAAAAGAAGCATGCATTTTTATGTGAAATGGTTTATTATGCATAATGTAGATTCTTCACAGTTTTGGTTAAGTCATTTTGGACCAAATCTTGTAGTTGGAATGGGAGAATTCCTTTGATTTGTGCTTAAGATTGAAAACCCAATTTCTTGATGTTGTAGAATCTTTGTTTTTACCATCATATGGTGGCATCTAAGGAGGTGTTATTTAGGATGGACATGATCTACGAGTTGGAAATCATTCATAAAAGAGGTTGAAATATGAATAACTTGTTCTCTGTACACAGGTGAAGAGATGTGAATTGATATTGTATGGTGCATAAAAGTGCAGGAAAATGTTTGCACTAAAATGACGAGCTTATGGTATGAAGGGCATGCGAGTATTCACAGTGGCAAAGGCGGCATAGAAGAGTGGAATATAAAGAGTTGCAAATGCAAGGGAAAGGTTTATTACATAACCCTGAAGGGAGCATAAGGTATGATAATTCAGAAAGGTATTTTTGAATGTTGAAAATTGAATGGTTTATTTATTTTCACCATAAAATAAATTTTGGAAAACCTAGATTTCATTTCGATTAAAGACTTCAGCATCATGTGAAATGAGAATGGGAAAATGATGATCTTTCATAAGAATGGAGTATGAGAGAGAGTGAAGATTTTACATCCTAAAAAGGTATTAGGGGTGTATGTTCATTGGAAGATTGTACAACTTGAATTAAAATAAATATCCACTATCATAATTATTGGGGCAAGCCTTGAAGTCAAAACAGATGTTAGGGTCAAATGAAAGTTTGGATAATTTGAGTTAAGATTGAGTATTTTTCATCCAAGATGAAAATTTGGGTAAAGTCTGAAGTCAAAGAGTTGTAAGCTAAGTCAAAGGTCTGAATGTAATTGGGTGCATGATCATCGGAGCCTGACACCCAAAGAATTTGGTCTTTGTAACACAAGCATTACTAAAGTGTTGTTTGAAGCAAAGAGGAGCAAGAGAGTTTCCAAAGATGATTCCAAGACGGAGAACTGCAAGAGGTCAAGCGCAGGAAGAGAGCTTGCATTGTTGAATGGCAAGTATAATGGAGGCTTGCTGAAAAGGGGATTGAATGAAATGCACTAGTGAACAGATGAAGTTCACAAAGGAGGAGAAGATGCCTGGTGATAGTCATTTCAGAGGTTCTGAGAAATACCGCAGCAAAGGAAGAAGAAGAAAAATTCCACGGCAAATGGCATATGTAATAAGTTGACTAATGAAGATTATGAGTGGGAGAAGGCTGAGATAACAGTTCACCTTGAATTTTTGATGGAGTTATTGTAGAGAAACATGAAAGAACAGACACATGGTTGGACCATGAGGAAGAAAGTGAAGTAGCATAGACTACACACAAAGAGGGAACAAAAGGTAAACATACAACTCACAGAAGATCTGAGGAAGCTTGAGCAGATGATGAGTGTGCAGTTGAGGTGTGAAGAACTTAGAGAGGCTGAGTTGAAAATGGAAGTTTCCATTTGTGGCCCAAAATAGGGTGAAATTCCGGGTGAAGAGATCAATGAGGAAGATCTCATGAACTATTGGAATAGTTTGGAACAATTTGAAGATGTGTTGACAAGAGGAGAAGATGAGGCTATGAAGCCTTGTATTTTTAAATCTCACAGTTTATGTATGTTTGCAGGATGTGCGAAAGATGGTGGAAAATTTGGTGAAACATCACAGAGATGAATGAAAATCTTGAGGTGAAGTGTGATGGAGAATTCCTTTTAGAGGAGGAAGGTACTGATTTGTTGCAGCAGGAAGAAATCATAAACGAATTCTTATTGGGAGTAAGACAACCAGTTGAAGCTGTTATGGAGCAGAAGCATAATGAAAATGCTAAAGTGATATTCCAAGGAGGTAAACAAATGAATTTGTTTAATGAAATTGCTGACATAATTTTTCAATGTGATGATACAGAAACCATGATAACTTAGGAAGATTTCCAAAAGAAGAGTGAAGTTGGGAATGAAGGTGGTGATGAAATGCTGAAAAGATTTCACATGGAAATAGAGTTCTTAGAACGATGGCTTAAGGAACCTGAGGGAGAAGTGAAGCCTGCAGAACCTGATACAGAAGAGATTGAAGTTACTGTGCATGATAGGGGCGAAATGTTTTTAACATTTACCGAGTTGAGTGAATGTTATAACTTTTCAAATAATAATGTGACTGTAGGTATAGAAGAAAACATTAACAGATATGATGTTGAACTAAGAGAAATTGAGCTGAAATTATTTGGACTTGAGATTAAAGATCAGGGACAACAAGAAAGTTATGTCCGTAGAGACATAAAGGAGACAAAAATATTGATCCAGTAGGATAAATATGAAAGCACCCAGCAATTCAAAACAAGATCTGTTGAAATCCAGAAAGTCAATGATCATAGATTGGTGCTTGAAGCATCAAAAGAGGCCGAAAGGTCTTGTAATTTTGAAACTAATAGTTTGTTAATGAATGCAAGTTCAGCATCAGATGAGAAATTTGTTACTATAAGAGAAATCAATGACTATAGTTGTAATCAAGAACTATTTCTTGATTATTCTTCGTTGCAGAAAGTTGAGTGTTTAGCACAGTTGGAGACGAAAACATTAGACAAATAGGAATTACTCCGAGGAATTGGCAAAATAAATTGTTGTAAAGGCTGATGGAATCCAATTGATAGAGTGAGTGATGAGTTACCAAACAGAGTTGATACTTTGAAGGACCAGTGGTAGAACAGAGTTTGGAATCCAAGAGGGAGCAAGCCGTCAAGACTTGTGGCTATCTCATTATTACAGAAAAGTGACAGACCTCATAGACAGGAGTCTACAAAAACTTCTCTACATGGGGAGTCTAATGCAAGAGCATCCTACTTGCTTTTATTAAAATATTGTGTAATTAGGCAGGTGATGATTTTTTAATTATTTTATAAATTATTGTGCTCATTTTAATAAATTAAGAGAGAAAATTGTAAGTGAGGATTATTGTAAATATTCTTCTAATAAATTAAGGATATTAGTGGAGCTGAATTAGGTAGATAATCTAGGGATTAGGAATTCCTTAAATGAGACTTAGTTGAGTAAAAAAAAAGGATAAATCTAATTTAGATTTTAGTTGAGATTTGTGTGGAGGATATTATGGATTGGAATAAATTCATTATTATGTATAAATATGACGATTTTGTGAATATGGAAAAACAGTGAGGAATACAGAGAGAGAGAGAAAGATGGTTTGAGAGCTTTTGTAAAGGGTCGAGAGCCGAAAGGCCATCCATTGTAATATTCGCCCAAATAGTTTGAATATAGAATTTCTTGTGTTAATATATGTCAGTGTTTTTTTTGTATGCCTCTCTTTCCTTTATGTATATTTTGAACTGAATCATAGTTTTTAATGAAGTTTTTTCTTGAGTATTTTCATGTTGAAGGAAGCACGCACACTATTATATGCTAGGATCTGTTTTATTGCAAAATACTGGCATCAATATCGCTGACACCTTTTTTGAAATCCTTAAATTTGCTTCCACCGCCCCTCTCTTTGGACCTATCGGTCACTCAAAGTACACCCAACTGGGGACAACGATGTTACTGTACAACTTAAAAGAAAAGTTTGGCTTGTCGAATGTATGTTTCTCGGAAATTTTGAGGTAATTTACCGTAAAGTACTCCCCTTATATAAATTTGAAATATAATTAGTACACTACAATGAACATTACAAATGGTGAATTTTATGAACGTTAATAATTATATCAACATTAATGTACATTTATTAATATATTTTTCCATGATCACCAACTACAGGTTATTCAAAGATAAGGTTCTTCCGAGTGATAATGTCTTGCCCGGTAACTGCGAAGAGTCAAAGAAATTGTTGAAAATGTTGGGTGTTGAGTACATATCATATCATGCATGTCCAAATGATTATATTCTATATAGAGGAGAATATGCAGACAAAGAGATGTGTCCAAAATGTGGGCATGACAGGTATGATAAATCAAAAAAGAATGTAAATCATGTACTGGTCCTTTTAAGATATCGAGGCACATGCCTATAATCCCAAGGATTCAAAGGCTATTTCGTTGCAAAGAATTAGTTATGTTGCAGGGATGGAATGCCTCACACAGAAGTGAGTTTGGAGTTATGTGAATCCCAATTGATTCTATAGGCATGAAGCATATAGAGGATACATGACCCGAAAAATTCAAGGATGAAGTATGAAGTCTACGACTCAGCATAGCCATGGATGGAATCAACCCATATTCCCTCCAGAACACCAACTATTATGTTTGGCCTATAGTAGTGATCAATAAAAATATCCCCCCATGGTTGTCCGTGAAGAATCAACATCTTATGTTGGCTCTCATAGTCCCTGGTAGAAGACAAGTGAAGAATATGGATGTATACTTACAACCACTGGTAGATGAATTGAAGGAATTATGGGATGGGATAAATGTATACGATGTATCAAGACCCATCACAATAGAGAGGAGTTTTACATTGTATGGAATATGTGCTTACACGACACATGATTATCCAAGCTTAGGAGTTTTCTCTGGTAAATTAGATGTTTAATTTATTGATTTGTTTATATATGTAACAACATTATTTCATGTATTAGTTATTTAATTCATTTTAATATTTGTTATGATCTTCATGATATTATTTAATGTGCCATGAATATTAATTAATGCATACAAATATAATCTCGCAGGTCTTGTAACAAAAGGGTATTTTGGATGTAAATGTTGTGGACCTTCTCTGAAAGCTAGATGGTCCAAGTACCTATGAAAGCCAGTGTATGATTGCTCCAGGGTATTCCTACTAGAAGAACACCCTTACAAAAGAGCAACATCCACTTTCAATGGTAAACGAGAGAGAACCCAAAGGCCTCCAATAATGACACCAGTTGAATGGCTTAGAGCATATGAGAGAGAGAAGGAGAAGGAGTTCATAGAAATGTTCAATTCAAATGGGGAGCCTATGTTAGATGATCCATATTTCTTCGACACCTATGTTGAGAAATTTCCCATTGGGATGAAAAGGAAATCTATATTTTATGACCTCCCATATTGGGAGCATCTTAAGATTTCCCACTTATTAGATCCCATGCATATATTTAAAAATGTTTCATCTTCTTTATGGAGGCACATATCATTGAAACAAAGCGACACATTGGCTATTAAGAAAGATCTTATTACTTCAAAAACTAAAAAGAAACATTGGCCAAGACGATTAGAAAGTACGGGATCAGAGGAAAGCACTGGTCCCTCTAATCCATGGTTTTTAAAAGAAGGTGATGTCCCATGGATTTTAAAAAAACATGATATATCTTTAGCAAAGGAAGTTATAATGGATGTCAGGGTGCCAACTTCATACGGGTCTTCACTACGACACTGCTTCACCATGGATGAACATTTTTCGAGGTTAAAATCACATGACCATTTGAATATTCTAAGAGTAAGTATAATTTCAAAAGCATGATTTTATTATTTTTTATATTAATAAATTTTATCCCATGCGGGGATCATAAAACATAACTAATTTTGTATATTATTGCACGTGTTTATAACTTTGCAGTGTCATTATCCTTTGTTCATGAATGGGCGTGTGAAACATGAATTCCCTCAAGACCTAGGATGTGCCATATCTAAATTATCTACATTTGTATGTTGGATCATGTCAAAGTAGATTCATGTAGCTAGCATTCCACGGTGGCGTCAAGAGATAGTTGAGATTGTTTGTATGTTTGAGAAGGAACTACAGACGCATTTCATGGACTTACAAGTTCATCTTCTAAGCCACCTAGTAGATGAGGTTGAATTATTTGGGGTTGTTTCTTGTCGTTGGATGTTCTTCTTAGAGAGGTACATGAAGAAATTGAAACGTTTTGTTCGACAAAGGGAAAAACCCAAGGGGACTATGGAAGAGGGGTATATATCGTATGATTCTTTCTATTATGCTAGTGATTACATCAAGCAGATCAAAAATAGACCAGGTGTGGTGATTTGGGACGATGAAATGGATGAAGACAAAAGATAAGGAGAGTTGCTCCAAATGAGTGGAAAAAAGGACTTGATAAAGAGTAAGCGACCTATAATTTTTCAAATTTAAAAAAAGTAATTAATATTCATGTTGAAATTTGATATAATGTATATTTTGATCTCTAAGTACTATATAATGTTGGTTTGATTTCATCAGTGAATGCAGAAATTGAAGCAATCAATAAATTTGTTCTTTACAATTCTGAAGCGACACAACTGTGGGTCCCATTATACGAACAAAATAGGATGAAATGGGATAGTGATAGGAAAGAATTTAGATGGTTGAATGGTATAAGTGTGGCTTATCCCGATCATTTAAAATAAAATATGCCAAAAATATGCCCCAACAGTTGGGTTGCTAACCAAGTCAAAGAGAAATACGGTGCTACCGGTCATTACCCGTGTGCTGAAGAGGATGAGCTAAACGTAGGGACTGGGTGCAGCAACTCGGTAATAATATTTTTAATTTATATGTAAATTTGAAACTTATATTAAGACATCTAAATTTGATATTTTAACTGTTGGATTATTATTTATAAGACACATGACACTATGATTTTTTAAACTTTTTTATAATAGGTGCATTTGTTCCCATCTATGTGGGCATATGGACACCATTTTCGCACAAAAAATGCCGATGCTAGAAACATCACACAAGACTATGGAGTGGAAGTCGAGTTTGATAAATATAGTTGATCTAGCCACCGTGATCAAAACCTAGTACGAGGGACGTTAGGTTACGTCGAAAAGATACAAGAGATTATTGAAGTGGATTTTTCTTCTTTCCAATGTGTTATTTTTAGGTGCAAGTGGTGTGACACCTTTGATTGGAATAATTTAAGGGAAGATCACGATAATAGGCTGATATGTGTCAACTCTAGAAAGATTTGGGATGAAGCTAAGGAGCCCTATGTTTTCCCTAAACATTGCAACCAGGTGTTTTTTTACCTAGATGTGTTGGATGGAGATTGGTGGTTCGTATTGACACATGAACCTAGATCAAAACAAATTTTTGAGAACAATAGTGTTAACATGCCATGCGAGCTAGAAGATAATGAGGGTGATCATGAGAACCAAGAGTGTTATGGTACATGTGTTATTTCATCAATATTTATACTATTTAATTAGATGGTTTTTTCAAAATATTAATATAATATGTATTTTGAATTAATTGGTAATTTGCATTGTGTTAATGTTAAAATCAATAATTCACTTGATAACTTGCAATTATGTTGATCTCAAAAAAAATGGCGTACTGTATAAATTAATTCTTTTTTTTTTGTATCTAAGATCATAATAAAATAATGATAATTCTAGAGTACATGAATTTATTTGCATTATTTTCTAAACTTTAGTGTGTTACAATAAATCATATTATTATAGATTTATTATTTTTCAATTATTTAAAATTTACAAATTTACAAATTTAAAAATTTTAATAAATTCATTTCACATTAATACAATTAAAATTTTACAAATATTTTACATAAAATTACAATTATAATTACAATTACAATTACAATTACAATTACAATTACAATTACAATTACAATTACAATTACAATTTTACAATTTCACGTACAATTACAATTACAAATACAATTTTAGAATTTTACATATATACAATTACAATTTTACAAATTAAAAAATTACAAAAAACCTTTGTACAAATATCAAATTTGACTAAAAAACACATTCTACAAAATTTCTAACTGCATCATCGTGATCATGATCATCTAAGAAAACACAATTAACATTATATATTAACATCATCACAACACAAACATCAAATATACATCTCATGCCAAATAACTCATGCTATCACATACGCATCTATCTACAAGCTGCACATTAAATGAACATATCTAACATGACCTAAAAACATACACATCATGATGATCACCAACATGTAAATTAAGTACAACTACAACATGAACATAAGATACATGGACTATATATATATATATATATATATATATATATATATATATATATATATATATAACTGAATAATGTTAAAAATATACAACTATAATATAAATGTCATGGATCAGCTGGTCGTAGTACAAAATCAATATCAGTACTAGTGGCTGATGGTCTAGCCTCATCTCCATTATGACTCTTGCTAGATGCTAGTGGAGGCTCATGCTCATTTGGCACGACGTGAGGTGAATGATCATGAGATGATGGTACGTTGCACCTCGCAGAATGTCCATCACATGTTGTGGCTCGATTGTAACGTCCAACAGTCCTCATCAGTTGCATAAATGTTGTCATAACTCCTACGACATGTCGCATCAGGCTGTACATGTCACGCGGCATGCCTCTCCACATCCGTAATAGCCTATCATTGGCCTCTATGTCTCTGTAATGAGTGGGCCTAATTCCCACCTCAACAATCAATGCAATGAGTTGGTCGCCCAACTCTATCCTGTATCTAGCATCACCAAGTCGACCGCGCATCGGCGCACCAGCAAGAGCAAGACTTTGATTTGCACCGGCCTCCTAATGATCCTTGGCATCTGGCATGCCCTCATCGTCATCAAGATCCACACCTGGATCAGGTGGTGGTGGCGGCATCTCCTCGCCATCAAAAGAGCCAATATATACAAAATATATACAAGTACATAACAATAATTAGACAATTTCATTACACAATTAATAGAAACAAATTAAAGAACATGTTAGAATAAATTTAAATAAAATATTAATATTACCTCTATCATCTGGCGGCTCATCAACTGTGAAGAGGATGTTGGCACACCCTTGACAATCCAACCCCGCATAAGGATAGGGGACCATAATGAATGGATTCTCATCAACATTGGCCAGCAAATCCAGTGCATCATCTGATATCCTCGCTGGAAAAAGGGTCTCCTCCCTCTTGGGCATCATCTTCCCCCACATGTGCATACGTGCCTCAGTAACTGGCCTACGAGGATGCCGAAGAAAACTAGGTCTCGTCTCTAGAAAACTCTCAAAAAATAAAAATAAAAAAATCTAAAGCAAAAGGGAAGTTTACCCTCCCTTATGCATGAGCACGACATCTATCTAATGCTGTACAGAACTTCCACAAAAAAATGGAAAACCACCCGACAAGTCATGGTTGTTGTAGTAAAGAATCAACATAATATAAAACCGAGAAACTAATGTGTTGCCCGTGATTGGTGTTGTGCGAAATGGTTGAAATGATAAGTGAGAGACACTAGACCTCCTCATGACCAAACACACCAATGCATAACTACCCTCCAGTGACCTGAAAATCTGCAAGAGATACGAAATGTGCTCCAATGTATCTTTAGGGGTAAACTAATTGACTCCTTGCCACACAGCTAGCTAGAACCTCGGGGAACGAGGGAAAATCCACCCCTCTCCTCGATAGCCCTATAATAAAATATAAATCCTCCTTAGTGGGTGTGTACCACTGGTTGACACCAACCTAAAAAGCCTGTCGTTGGGCATTCCACCTTCAGATAAGATGTCTCAAAAACAAAATATGGGACTTTAGGGAAGTAGCCTCCTCATAGAACTTGAGGAGGCCTACCTACCGTAGGAGACCCTGTGTCACTGCTGTAATAGGGTGAGGGTACGCATCTCTCTCCCTGTATCTTGCCTCCCATAGGTGAACCATGTTATACTATTCCACCTGTTGTTGTTGTTGTTGCCCGTCTTCTCTCCTTTCACGTCTCTGAATGACTGACATATTAAAAACAATTTTTTTATTAAATGACACATGTGTTTAGAAATATATGTATATAAATATTTTTTGAAAAATAAATAAAACAATAGTCGGTGCGCAAAAAACATAGTCACGCACTGGTCCTAGTGCGTCTTTCAACAAAGCGCATTAGGTACAGTGCACCTAATTATATTTAGTGCACCAGGGGTGGTGCTCCAGAAAATGTATTTAATGCACTGTTCAGTACATGCGGTGTCAGGAGGGCAGTGCACTGACAACTCTATATGCCCCAGGGTGTATATCTATGTTAGCGCACTGCTCTCCTACCACCATACGTAGTTGTCAGTGTGGTATTTTAAAATGCTGCATCATTGACGCAAGCCAAATACAGTAAGTTATGTGCTGAAAAAAATACCTATCCCGAGGCAGTTATTTTGGTCAACGCCATATCACCACTATTCAACTAGGTCAATGGTGCGGCTAGGTAACCGACCGCACCGCTCTTTATAAATAAATTTAAAATAACATGGTGCGCCTTTGGTACCGCCTCGGAATTGGTTCGGATACCCTTAGCACCGGTTTACCAGGCCAAACCATTGACAATGTCGAATTGTGGTATGCGGTGTGCTAACCACATTACGTGCCCTGGGACAGATAAGTCCTTCAACGCACCAAGTTGCTGCGATACCACAATTTCAACGGTACGGCCTAGTAAACGAACGCACTGCAGTTTTTAATTTTTGTTAAAATAACACGGTGCACCTCACGGTACTGCCCCGGAACCGGTGCAGATACCATTACACCGGTTGCAGTGTGACCTGTAAATTTATAGGCAACACCGAAAACTAGTGCGAGCCGAACGGCATGAGCACACCACGCGACAATTTTTTTTTTTAATGGTTAATTTTAAGGTCTTTTGAAATTCTAATCCACTAAAAGGTTTAATTATGGAAAAACAAGAAAAATACTTGTACATTTACCCATTGAGGAGGCATATTGGCTGTAGAATTTGAAAAAGAAAATTTGTCCACTACTTTATAAAATTCAAGCTGGAGATTGGTGACAATGCACAACAACAGTACGTGCAATAAATGTAATGGGAGCACGGATGTTAGGGCGGATCAAACAAGGATAACTTGCACCAGTGTTTGAGATATCTGTAGCACTGACAAAAGTGAAAAATGTGGTTTTTTGGCCCTAATTTTTTTTTTTATTTAACCCTGTTCCGGTGCGCGGGGTTTTTACTGGCATACCAGTGCGTTTGCAGTATGCCACCTTAGGTTGTTTCTGTTTTCACGTGCTTTTATGAGGCATCGTGGCACCGTATCTATAATTCAATGGTGCTCTACATTAATATGACGCACGAGGCACAGTGTCTGGTGAGCCAATGATTTGTGCGGTTTTTCAGTTGCAATTTTTTTTAATTTAACACTTTCCTGGTGCACGATGTTTATGGGGACCCAAATGCATTTCCATCATTCCACCACAGGAAGTTTCTATTTCGTGCACTTTTTATGAGGCACCAGTGCTGATGATTTGACACGCACAGGTGTTGTTCCTTAATTAAAGGCACCGGGCGGGTGTGTACGGAGTGCATAATTTCCGGTGTGCCAATGTTTCATGCAGTTTTTTGGCCGTAATTTTTTTTATTTAACCATTTGACAGTGCACGAGGTTTATAGTCACCTCGGTACGTTTGATTTATTCCACACTGGGTGGTATCTGCTTTCGTGCACGTTTTCAGAAGCACCGGTGCGGTAGAGATGTAAGGAACCGGTGTTGTACAGGAATAGACGCACCAGGCGAGTGTGTTAGGAGCACACGGTTCACGGTATGCCTATGTTCTATGCAGTTTTTTGGCCATAATTTTTTATTTATTTAACCTTGTGTCGGTGCACGAGGATTTTAGGGCGGCCCGGTGTGTTGGCGACCCAGTGCGTTTAAGGGTGACCCGGGCTGTTTCAGTTTTCGCGTGTTTTTTATGAGGTGTCGGTGCGCAAGTTATGTAAAGTACCGGTGCTCTACAGAAATACAACGCACCAGACGGGTGTGTACGGAGTGCACGGTGTCCAGTGTGCCAATTTTTTAACCGCACTAGTGCTTTCTCGTGTTGAACGCACTGGTGCGTTTTACGGTGATAAGAGCACCAGACAAATTACATCCGCAAAAACCTCCGCCTGCCAACCTCCTCTAGGAACCTCCGCTAGAAAAAAATCTCTAGGGTATTTTTACAAGGGGTTCCTCAAAAACATCCACTAGAGGGTCATTTCCTTGTAGTGAGTTTCAAGATTTAACCTCTTAACTAAGTCTTCAGAAATCAAATTGGCTTGAGAACCACTCCCAAATAGTGTGTCTATTTTGGTATGCTTTGAAACAACTCTAATATGAAAGAGTTCAATTATTGTATATTTATCTTGAGTTACATTAGAATGACTTATAGAACTAGTGCTTGCTATGTTCTTACCTTTAAAACTCATTGTTGTAATATTGGTTTCATCTCCTGAATCTGAACCTAAGTCATGTTCAACGATTGCAATAGGTTTCTCCCTTTCTTTGGTTTTAAGTTTGTTTGGCTTCAAATCTAGATGGAGTTGCCAATAATGGTCTTCATCATGGCCATTTTTTGAAAAATGTTTTCATGAAAGTTTCTCTTTCTATATTTTAATGGAACCATTTTTCATTCCTCTTCCATTAAACTTACCCTTTCCTTTACCTTCATACTCAAGGAAAATATCACTTTTCTCATCTACAATATGTTTCCCTCTTGCTTCTAGATGTATGGATTGAATGCAAACCTCATCTAAGTTTGTGGGATTGAACATGGGAATAGTATGTCTAAGATAGTTTTGCAAACCCTCAATATACTTTAACAAAGTTTCTTGAGAAAACAAATTAACACACAAAATAAGAGCTCTTCTCCTAAATTCATGAGTGTAATCTTGCACACTTTGTCCTTTCAATTGTCTAAAATTCTGCGAGTACATAATGGCTTTCTACATGTAAGATAAAGCGTATAATTTCCTTTTAATGGAAGAAATAAAATTATACCAAGACATTGAGATCTTATTGTGGTTTTAAATCTCATCTTGAGTCCTTGATTCCCATCATACAAGTGTTTCACCCTCCATTCTCAATGAATCCAATTGAATATTTATGCCATCCTCTTGAAGGCTCTGAATTCTCCAATAAACCTCCAATCGACGAATCTAATTATCCATCTTCTTTGCATTCAGTTCAGCATTATACATTGGAAGCTCAAATTTAACATCAAGTTTAAGTAAAGGTGATTTAAAAGCTCCTTTTGAAGTATGTGTATGAACAGATGGAAGGGTTTTGGTAGTGGAAGATGATGAAGAGGAAGGTGAAGATGGTAGTGAGGATTATGGTGGAGTGGATGGTGTTTTCTTACCCTCTCCATGGCCTCCTCCTCCTGGAGAACCCTCTCCTCTTGAAGGCTTAGAACTTTCTCCTTGCATCCTTAAATTCCTCTCCTCATATAGGACCTTAACCATCTCATTCATATCAAAGAATGTGTTCTTGAATGCTCTCTCATCTTCTGTCATGATAGGTTCTTCTTCATGAGACATGCTCACTAAAGACTCAACTTCAACTTGAGTATGTTCTGGTGTTGAAGACTTTTGAAACCATGCCCTTCTTCCTCTTGACCCAACTGTAGGGCTTTCAACTAGCTTCCCTTCTCCTCTTTTGATTTTTTAACCTAAACAATTAGATCCCTTATTGCACAACAAAACCTAAAGCTCTGATACCAAAAATGATCTTAATGAAGTATTTTGGTGTTTTTGTGTTAATTCCACTTTCAGATTTTGTAAACAATGTCTTATATGTGCTTAAGGGTTCAAGTTATCTTGAAAGTTATTGAGTCTCATGAGTGTTTTTCATGTTAATTTTATGAACAATTTAACATAAAAGAAAGGTTGAACAACAACAAATAAAAGTACAGTACATCACCATACAACACATCAACATAGGAATTTGATGAGGGAGTTCACCCTTGTTGGGCTACATCTCCTTGGTCCAACTTCCATGGCTTAGGCCTCTATATTATGCTTAAATTTTAAAAATGGTGTGTTAATAATTATTTTCTGCTCCTGAAACCTACACCAATGAGTCCATAATGTCCAAAAATGGTCATCTAGCCTCTTTCTGCTCCTAATTTAGTCGAACACTCCAAAATTTATGACCATCTCCCCCTTTTCCACAATTTCTGGCCTAAATTTAGCTAACTAGAGCTAAATCTAGTTAGTTGGCGCCAAAAATGGAAGCTCTGCCAGAATTGGCAGACCGCCAAACTAATCCAGTTTAGGTTAGTTAAATGTGGTTAGCTCTAATTAAGTGTTTTTATCCATTAAACTCACACTTAGAGGTTAATCGATATTAACACAATTAAATGAATTTTAGTGCTATTCTAATCCCGAATTAATGTACTAACTCTACGCTTAAGGTTTTAGAACCCTCCCGCTTCACCATGGTCACAGGTCTCAGTTCCATGTGCTGGGGGCTGGCCCCCTCTCCCCCTGTCGGCAAACCTTTGAAAAAATAAATATATGCAGCAATGTTTATATGGTAAGAACTAATGTATGGTGTGGCATTGGTGGGGCGGAGGTCCCATGTTCAACCTCCGATGAGACTTTCGGTCTTCAAACCATAATTTTACACCACCATGGGGGTCGGGGGGGGGCATGTGGCAGCCCTAGGATGCACCACGTGTCCTCTCCCCATTGGTTTGAATTTCCACCACTTAAAATTTGCTACGTACCCAATCATTTAAAA
The DNA here is from genome assembly GCA_034641835.2 of Pinus albicaulis. Lineage (NCBI taxonomy): Eukaryota > Viridiplantae > Streptophyta > Pinopsida > Pinales > Pinaceae > Pinus > Pinus albicaulis. The sequence goes on along the minus strand of CM076578.1, from coordinate 1,381,511,675 downwards.
AAGTAAGATACTTCCACTTGGCATTCCCACACTAGCCGAAGGAAAATTGACTGATTTGACCTAGCCCAGTAAACATGCCATGTCAACAGTACGGATTGTTAACTGGACTACCTGACTACATTTTTTTTCAAATGTCTCCTATTTAGTAAAGCAAACAGAACTCATGTTTGGGAGCATATGGAGTCCATTTCATGCAAAATGAAGTGCGTTGGATTAAGAACGACGAGCAATACAGAGTAGTTTTGGTTTTGATCCATTCTGAGAACTTTGAATTTTGAGCATAAAACTAAGCACCTAATCATGATGTGTGAATATGAAAAGTCCTTAACCATAATGAGTTGACGATGCAACCAGGTAAATTTTTTTTTAGGGAAATTCATTTGTTGGCCCCCACCCTGACGGAGAATGATCTCAAACCACCTCATCCGTATCAGGTCCCTTGGGGATGGATCATGGATCTCCAAGCTAATACTAGAACAATGGTACTCTCTCCAAGAAAAAGGTCATCAAAATGGACCCATACCCAAAAGGATTTATTTGACCTATTTTTCACTTTGTCAATTGGCTGTTCATGTTGGCCAATAACCCCTCTTACCAGTTGAACAAAGTAGGGGCCAGACAGTCCATCGCATACTAGAATTGGGATTTTTTTGCCTCATGAAATGCCTGGGCTCCCACCACTTGAGTCATGCAATCAAGGATTGTCCACAAGGGAAGGAATTTGATAGAGGATATCTCTATCTTCCTGCTCTTAGTCTTTTGAGCCTTGGGACAACATCTCTAGATGAGCATACTGGCACTCTCACCCCCTACACGAGCTCCAGAGAATTAAATTATCTCCCCTCTCCTAGATAAGTTTGTGATGAAATAGATGTCCATGAAATATAATTCTAGTTCATGGTCCCTGATGATAAAATGTTCGATCAACCACATCCCACAATTGAATCAAATACTGGTGCAACTCCCGTTGAGCTCTCAACCCTGATGTCTGAAATAATTTTAGTAATCCACAATTGTGGTCTTGAAGTTCTTTGCGGTATTCCACCTCGTGGGATCTTTCTTTCCATTCAATGACCATATTTTCTGAAATCACCTGCAAAACATGTTCAAAACACATTTTAGGACCTTTCATCGGAGTAGTTTTGGAAATCATCAATTGGAAATGGGTAGATTTCTTGTTTCAAAATATTCCTCGTGGCCATCGCAACTTTCTGAATTAATTCAGTGTTGTCGGTGCACTTCCCTAATGGGCTAAGCACGACTAGCACGGGTCCATTAGCTCAAACCCGCACTAGCCAGGGGAAATTTCTAGGTTTAAAATCCTCCCCCCATATCTCTATTTATAAAGCTAGAATATTAAATAATGGAGTTAAAATGAAGAGGAGGATTTGAGCTCTTACCTGGCACTAACAGATCGTTGAATGGTGTCCTGGATTGACCACACCATATATCTGAAGTTCAGAGGGAAAATGGGTAAAATGCACTTCTCCAATTTACTCAAAATAGAAAGGTGAAAACAAATTTACATTTTTGTCTATTCGTGTATTTTAAAAATATTTTCGCCATTATTTTATTATTCTTCCTCAATATCGGTGATTTTTTTTGTTTTTTTGCAATAACAGGACCTTTACACTATTGGTGATTATTTCTAATGCAAATGAGTTTTATTTTATCTCTTTTTTGGACTCGGTAAACTTAAACGAAAAAGGACCTCCCTGGAGTCAACTTTCAGCTCTTTTTTGACTCTCGAAAAATGAAAATATTGTCAAGTACTTGTCATTTTGAACTCGTTAAAGTAAATTACTTGACGTAATCTCATTATACGTTTACCCCTTTTCGGGCCGAGGCTTACAACTTACAAAAAAGGAATACCTTGATTGAACATGGTCAAGATGTTTTCTCAGATATTTTTTTCTACCTTTTCGGATTCAAGAGACGATTTACGAAAAGGGACATGATGGAGTTTCCTTTTTGTTTCTTTTCAAACTCCTTAAACATGAAAATTTACCGATTTTTCGTTGGACTCATTAAAGATTGAACGATGAAAGACTTGTCACCATGATGAGACTGAGTTCCTCATTCCTAGGGCTTGTTATACTTACTAGGATGGATTCATTCAAAGAATGAAATTACACGCTCAACATATTTTATCCTCCTCACGTTGGCTATAAAAAATAAAGAGTTACTCATTAGCAATAACGGGGGAAAATTGAAAGTGAACATTCTATGTTTATTTTGGGCAGCTTTTCTTTCTTGAACATGACACTCATCTAAAACTCGTGTCGGGTTGGGGACGTCCTACATTTATCATAATTTTTTTCTCATCATGACCTTTTATCCAATTTTATTCAAATACTACCACACTCTAGAGTTGTGTCATAAATATGTTCAAGAGCAGTCCTTTTTGTCAAACATCCTTTTCTGATATGACCTCCTTTGTTAAAATCCTGAATCACTTCTATCATCTTGAGATATATGTTGTTTCGTTTCAATGATGTGGGAATAATTATGGCCCTCCTTCGATGAATCACTTCCTGTCGACTTCAACTCATTATCCGGGAAGGTGGTTTAGAAACTTCCTTTTTGTACCTTGGAAATTTCATGCCTCAATGGCAAGTTCTTCGTTTTTGATGACAGGTTCACACCATTTACCTTTGATCGAATGATTCTGCAAGTGTTCGACTTCAACACATTCATTCACACTTGTATAATGTATTGTTGTACCTTGAGTTCCATCATCATTATTGGTGTTTTCTGTCGTGCATGTTAACGTTTTTCATCATTGACCAATAATCATATGGTTTCTACCATGTTCGACACAAACACATCTATTCACATGGCTAGATTCATACATTGGGTTGATTGAGATCGTGGTGAAGACCCTGGGTCACATCTAATTTTTGATCCAGGATGTGGGGAGTTATTGTGTATTCATGATTGTATACATGATCTTATTTATACGGATGGTTGCATCTGTACCGCGGATCCATTTCTATGATCTCTTTAGACGGATGGTTGTGACCATTCTATGGGTTCATGTGTTAGTTTATGCCTAGTGCAGAGTTATGTGGTTAGGCATATTCATACTAGAGATGTCATATATTGTAAAATGTTTGACTTGGCAAGTGATCTGAGTTCTTTGCCTTGGTTCATAAAGCATTTTAGTCATCAATCCTCGTTATGCCTTCATGCTTTAGGGGTCATCTGTTACAAAGTATTTTTTCGCCATGCTCACTTCCCGCCCCTAACCCTAAATTTCCTCGTGACAGACCCAGTGAAATTTTTTAACCATGAAGAAATATGTAAATACATCCCCTGAAGACTCAAAGAAAACTTCCTTGGAAGATTACTGAAGGAACTTGGTCAAAATCCTAGTTTCCTGGGTCAACGTGTTTCCTAGTTTCATGCTCATGCTGATGGAAAATTTTTATTTTTGGCTTAGTGCTACCAGTGCCCTTATTTCTTGGAAAATCGTGTGGGTCCCTTTCTAGCAATGTGTCCTCAAATGGAGGAGAAGATTCAACCTCTAGAAGTTCTAGGGTGGTGAGTTGGTTGTTAAACAGTGGTGATAGAGTCGAACACTATGATTTTAGATATTTTATCTCATCCATGGGGGAGTATCCCTTAGAAAGTGGACCTTCCTCCTCCTTTCATGGGCTCCCAACCTCTTCTCCCTTTCTATAAATTGGTCCCCATCCTTCCACTACTGGTTGGTCATTTTTGGGCTAGTCTGAACTCTCATTCCCTTTACATTCTTGCATTGTGATAATGCCTAAGTTTTTCGGGAGAAGGATTTCTTTAGAGCTTCGATGAAGGACTCAAATTTTCACCAAAGGGAGGCCTCCAACATCAAGGTCTGGGTTGTAATATCTTCCTTTCATATTTATCAATAAAACATATGATGTTTTCGTTCTACATTTGTTTAATATTTTATGAAAATATTCTGGTACTCCTTGATCTTCTAGATAGCTAATGTTTATGATTATTATGTATTGGATTACAAATTTTTTTTTTCCTCTTAATCATCCATAGGTATTCTTGTGCCACTAGTAGTAAGGAGCGAGATTAAAAATATCGTGGATCAAGATCATCATCAATGGGTTTGAACATAGCGTCAGGAGAAAGGTACCTCTATCTCTTTTCTTGTCACATTTTGAATATTAGCTAAGAAATCTTTTCATTAGAAAGTATCTCAAGTTTCTAGACCCACTCCAGGGCTAGAGAGATCACATTTGTCTGCAGAGGGGATTTATCTTGACAACAAGGGGAACTATTAGTATTGATGTAAAACCACTAGTTTGATCCCAAAATTGTAAATTTAATTGTAGACATGATTCTTAGGCCAATGAGCTAGAATTTTATTGACACATGTGTGCATATATATATATATGTGTGTGTGTGTGTAAACATGTTAGGCCAATGGGCCAAGCCAATGATATTTTTTAAGGTCAGTGTGCCTATGTAATTGGGCCAGAGAACTCGTACCTTTAGGCTGGTGAGTCAAGTACAATTGAGGCCTACACGCCTGGGTGTGTTGATGAATTAGGCTATTGGGCCAACATACTTGTGAGTTTGATGATAGATTGTATAGGGAAATCATGCCACTAAGATTTTGTGATGATTAGGCCAGTGAGCTTAGCCAACATGGCATTTTAGCTAATTTTTTCATTTTTCTACACACTGGGGGACAAATGATTATGGGGAGATGATACTTCGTGATACAAAAATATATCCTAATGAGAAAGTATATTATAATATTATACAATATTATAATATTTTATTATATTAAAAACACAAAGGGGAAACATGCCTATAAATAGGTGTTTTCCCCTATTTAGTGAATAATCGACAAGATCCTGGAGGGTACCTGGAAGAACTGTGAGGTAGTGGAAATCATCGAATACGCAATACTTTAGAACATCCTTATCAAACTAGAATATAGGCTAAGGGGGATGTGATATTGTTGGTTGGAGGATGGCGAGTTTGGTGCCTTGGTTGTTTCAAAGCCTGGAAGAGTACTTGAAAGAACCATGAGGGAAATGGAACTCTCGGAATCTCCATGTAGTGATTGATGAGAAATTTTATGTCATGTATACATTGAGGAATGGGCTAAGCTCAATAATTATGGGAAACCATAATATTTCTTCTTCATCCTATTACAAGCGAAATCATCCATCATTCCTTATCTCTATCTTGATCATACATTATTATTCTATTTCATTCATTTTATACACTTTTCATGTTGTTTTCATCATGGATAACCACTTAATTAATCTAGATATCACTAACTCAACACTTAGTTGAAAGATTAATTGAGGGAAATCATTCATTGTCCCTCAACTCTCTCACGGTAATTCATTCCATTATTCTCTTGCATTCATGCTCTACACTTATCATAGTTTGTTCATCATGGATATCCAATTAATCGATCTAGAAATCACTATAATGCCTCTTAGTAATAATAATAATAATAATCAATGAAATAATATTTATATATAAATAACTAGAACAATAAATAATAAATAATAAATACAAGATAATAACAGTAAATAATAATAAACTGAAGTTATATATATATAGTAAGAATAAGTAAGTTAAAAAAAAAAAAACTAAAAAAAAAATTGTTGAATTAATTAAAATTTAAAACAAAGAAAATAAATTGGCATGTTAACACGTGGATTGTGTGCATGTGGATCCCTTTCCATTTTTTGGAGTTTTTTTTCTAGTTAATGGATGAAAAATGAAGATGAGAAGCATTATGTGTTCCTTTGGAAAGATAGTGTTGTGAGACAAATTATTCCCTAGCAGTAGTAGTTGATAGAGGGTTCGAAGATGGCTCGCTGTATAAATATTTTTATGAATTTGAGCCTATGGTTGGGTGGAGAGTTGTCTCCAAACATTTTTTGTGGTCAAAAATATCTTAGTAGTGTTACAACTCCAAAATCGCAAGCAAGGTGTATTGTTTCTACAGGTAAGTCTTATTTGCTCGTGGTTTTTGAAATTCTATGCCATTTAGTTGAGAAATTTGTGTGTTTATTATTAATCACATATATTGATGTAATTATTTTTATATTTTAATTATGGCCTTTTACAATCACCAACTTGAAACATTACTGAAATAGGAATTTACATTGTTTGCAAGCGAGATATATGGATCTAGGTGAACATGGAGGCTAAGAAGGTTAGAAATCCTTCACCTACTATGTATTTTCTCCTCATTGAGATTTAATTTTTATTTTTGCATATTATTTACAAAAGGAATTCAACATGTTGGAATATATTTTTCCTACACTAATGAGTAGTCTAAGCGAAGTGAATCCATGAGGGAATATTGAGTAGAGAAAGAGAAGATGCCTCCTCTATTATGTGGGGTATTGGAAGAGATTTCCACGGTTTTTGGTAGTTGCATGAGATGCTTGTAGTGCTCTATCATGACCGTATTCTTACAAAAATGGTTGCTTGAAATATGTCAAACCATTCTTATTTAATTTCATTATAGTCATTGAATACAACAATTGATGGGGGATGTGAGCTTACTAGTTGGAGGTTTTCAGTTTGGTACCTTGGCCCTATCACATTTGGCATGAGGAAGGTACATGGATTAAGTAGGCAATGTACAGTGGATTCATGGAAACATCTTGAGGATTACCCACTGCTAAGAGAATTGGAGTAGCGTATTTTATGGCAAGGAGAAACACATGAGGTTTGTAGCCAACTAGAAAATTCATCAAATAAGTACCTAAAATCTATTTTGTACATATTCATATATTTTCATGAAATGTATTTCATGCTATCGTTATATTATTTTTGATAATATGCCTTTACTACACACATGGTTATATATTGTCGTTAAATTGTGTATAAAGTTTTTGGTTGTCTCATTTTTTTATGTTGCAATCAAAACATTCCAAAAATTTTCCGACATGTTAATTTTGGAGACTATTGATGATCTAACGATCTTTCATTCCATAGTCGCTTCATGTTATATTAATGTTACACTAAGTGTTTAAGTCTTCTTCTTGGTTTCTAAGTATTGAAGTCACTTTCTCACACATATTACGTCCGTAATAAGTTCATGAGTGTGTTCTTTTACGCAAGATTGAACAAGCATAGAATAGTTTATCAAGACAATGCCTATGAAATTTTCAACCTATATTGGAAGTCAGTGTGGAATTTAATTATGAGTATCTCACTTTTGGTTGCACTTGTATTTCTATTTCGGTGAGTTTTTCCAATTGTCGCTTTTGCGCACCTTCACTTTTGCAAGTGTCGCTTTCATGTTTATGATAGTCAATTTTGATATTTTTTCACTTTAATAAGTGAAATTTTAATTTTATCTTTGCTCAAGCATGTGTCGCCTTCAATTCCATCTTCATTTGAAAGTATCATTTTTACTTTTATCGTACTATCACAAGTGTTGTCTTTTGGCATGGGAATTTTCACACATTGTAAAAATGGAGTTTCAGTTAATTGTGAGAGGAAAATTTGGTACCAATGGGTCATATCTGTTAGGAATATGTAGTTTTTCAAGATTGTAAAATACAAATTGCAAATACAACACTATTTCAACCACTTTGGGATTCTAGGATCTAGCCCTCCTGAATCCGAAGAGGGATCTCTCCAATAAAGTGCAAAGATTGATTTATCTTTAAGGCTTTTGGGTGATGATATTAGGCTAGTTATGAAGACCGAGGGTTTTGTTTTGTTTTTTGATGGTTGAGCATGATTATTAGTTGAGTGGAAATTCCTAAATGGAAAGAGTTTCAAAGGTGTGAAGTTGCAAGCAATCAGAACAAGCTTTGGCTAAAAAGATAGATATAAGGCTGGTTTTTAGTCCATTGGGCTATGGAGTCATAATAGGCCTTTTAATTGTGCAAAAATTCAAGAGTGATCCAAGGGGAAAGTCATCTATATCACAAGATCATTGAGAATAAATGATTGAATGGAAACAATAAAAGTGTTGGAGGGGTGGAAACTGATAATAATTTCAACAAGGATTTATAGTCAGTCCAAACAAGAAAAAGCCTTTAAGCAACTGTTTAAAACCAACCAAAGTGCAGGGCTCACCATAAACCTCTTTGGACAAGCTCGTATTAAAGATAACTCAAGAGACAAACAATCCAGTAATCCACATAATTACTTTCATAAAGGATGAAAAACATATAAGAGAAACAAAATGCAACTTAAGATCAGATAAGATACTTTTAAATCTAGTCTGCTTTCAACATACACTTAGGGAAACTTTTAGAATCTACCTTTGGAGAAAGAAGCTAGAAAACATGGCTCACCATCACTTTTCTAGTCTAACTTTAATAAGAAAATTATGAAAATAACATTCAAGAATAATTCTTAAAGCAAACAGTAGGACGAGGGAACGCTAGCATTCCTAACTGCTTAACTGTATTGAATAATTCTTAAATAAACAATTTAGAGGAAAACATTGAGATAGAGCTTATCAGTCAGAGAAAGGTACTGTAAACAGTAAATCCTAACTCTATGCTTGTTGTTCTTTATCAGAGAATAATGGACAATATGGCATACACGAAAGGAAAAACAATAACAAAGAAAGAAGCACTTCACCAGTGATATAGACCAGGATCCCAAGAAATAGCTTGTATATTGAATTCAAACCAGTTATATTCTTCAAGTCCAATGTTTCAGTTCAGAAATCATCTTCACTTCTCAGACTAGATTATTTAATCACAAACAGAGCTCCAAGAGCCTTTGAACACTATTTACAAGTAGAAGTTTTGAGCACAAGTATATTTCAAGGTTCTGCAACCAAAATTGTTTCATCTTCTACAGAAGTATTTATAGAAGATATGAGGAGGTGGGATGGATAAAAGATCTCCCATGTTCAATTAATACGGATTAATACTTCTCGGCCTTTGAGGGGCTCGATGGAGAAGTTTATAGATATTTCCTCTGTATTAATTGTTTTACATTAAGAATTAAGCTTGGTGGGGAGCTTTTGTTGACTTTAAGGCTCTGTGTCATCTCTGTAATAACTCAGCAGATATTTTGCAATAAATTATTTGGCTAAATTAACTGTTTGGCTGTCGTGAGGAAAATATCCTCTGTTCTAGTCATTACTCGGCCTCTGTTGAATGTTGTGAGGCTACAGGTGGCATTAGGTAGCTGAGAGGAATCAATTAGCCTCTGATGTGGTAGTGGAGGCATCCTCTATTTGATAAATATTTTTGATTTGCCTTTAACTATGTTTAATTTAGTGGATTAGGCTTCTGATTTTCGATCTTAGCCATAATCCACCAAATCTGCAATTCTACCTTCAATTATTCATCTCTAGTTTGATTTGGTCTTCAATACTAATACTCTCTGCTTTAATCATGTTTCACTGTGTCTTGTTGATGTGCAGGTGCCACAGAGGGTCCATATGGCGTCGGTGCTCATGATGCATCGATGAAACATGGCGTTGAACCCTTCAGACGGATACACTTTGACGAATGGAATCCTGGAGGATCGTCATCCTCGAATTTCATTTTCTTTTAAATTTATTTGGAAAAAATTTAATACTTGCACAAAACAAAGAAACATTAAGAAAATTCTGCGTATTTTGAAAAACTTCTTTGGAGGCCGTGGTTAGGAGCATAGCCGTTGGATGACAGCATCCAACGGTGGAGACTACATGTGAAGATTAAAAAGGAAGCAATTGATGAATAAGTGGTGGAGAATTAAGTCATATCCGTTGATCTATGTCTGATCAATGGTTGAGATTATTTTTTTAATATACAAATTGAATGAGTCACTTTATAATAACATAGGCGCAAATGTGACGAAAACACAAAGAAAATAGGTTTTAAAACCTTTTGCGGAGGAAATTTGAGTTAAAAGGAAATTGGGGTTTCCGAACGATCGTAGACCATTGGATTAGATATGATCCTGAGATCAACAACGAAGATTTCTCATTGAAAGCCCTTGGTGAAGGCAGAGGGTGATAGTGTAATGGCCAGATTAGATATGAGCCGTTGATCTACAAAGATCAATGGTGGGGAGCGCACGCAACAAAACATAATGCAAATGGGGAAAGCAATTTCAGGATAGGAAACCAGCAGTATCGTGTGGGAAAAGGGCAGGAAGGTGGTTTCACCTTTTCTAACATGATATGTGTTCCTGCCTGACACGTGGCATTAGAAAACCGCTTCTATCACGTGATTTTGAAGGATTAAAAAACGTGCTGAAAGTTACACGAAAATATGCATCAACCGTTAGATCTAGGGCCTCAGATCAGATGGTGGGGAGTGAGCGTGATATAGACAAGATGCGTGGGTGATAATAGGTGGGGCAGAGTGAAGGAAGTTTCAATCTAATCTGTTGGATCAAAAAATGAACGACGAAGATAAAATATGGGGCATAAAGAAAATAAAATATGAGGTGGAGGAAGGGTTAATATGGGCCGTTGATCTGCAGAGATCAACGACTAAGATTGGCCAAAAAAAAATTTACACAGCAGGGTATATGATTTTAAACCAAATTCGGGAGGAAAGATCTAGACCGTCCGATCTGGACACGTGGATGGCCCAGATGCAATCGGAGCTACAATCGGTGGGGGAAATGGACAGGGGAGCGCCTAAGCAATTGACTGTGGGTCGTCGATCTGCAAATCAGATCGACGGTGGAGAACTCATCGAGGAATAACTAATCGGAGATTGCGAATAAAATATTAGGTGCACCCAATGGAATCCCCCTATGTGAGAGTGCACAGACCGTTTGATTGGTCAGAAATCAACGGTGGAGGATAGGCTTCGACCAATAAATAGCGGAACCCTTTATAATATATGAAAATCAAAATTTTTTGAAATACAAAGGTTTTATGGTGTCGGGGAGGATATTTATAAGAGGCTTGGCGCCCGATTGCGAGGCCTATGGATATATGAAAGTTTAACAGAACCGAGGTTTAAATGTATAAGGGCCAATTGGAATCGGGAGGAAAGAGCGGGCTTTTCAATCTACCCATTAGCAAATCTCCGATGCAAGATCCTTTTGACCGTCGATCGACCTTTTTAGATCGACGGTTTTTATCATATAATAACATGCACTGGCAGGTTTAGACCAAAACTTAGGAAAATGGGCTTTTTACAAAATGCAAAGGGAAATTCGTATCGGGAAGGTTTATATAAACATTTTAAGCACCCGATTGCGGGGTCTTTGGTTTTTATGAAGCGGTAATGGGATCAGGGGTTTTTATTCAAAGGGCTAATCACATCAGAGGTTTTGTAAAAGCCAAAAGACTTGCACGCATAAATTGTTTCTGATGCGATAAGCGCCTGATGGGTCTAGTGCTAGGGCAAATGTGGGGAAGTGGTTTAGGACTTAGCCCAAAGGGGCTTAAGCTTTAACACAAAAAATGTATTTTTTATTAAATTTTCAATGTTTTTTGATGGATTTGGGGGTTTTGGAAAGGTTCAAAAGTGAGTTTAAAACCTTGTAAAAAGGGATTTGATGAAGGGAATAAATGAATACATGAAAAAATAGAAGAATTTCATGAGGGAAAAAGGGAATAAAATGAAGGTTAGTTTTGAGTGGAGGGAGGGGAAAAATGGAGTTTTGTAGCAGTCTTTTCTTCATGGAAAATAACAGAATTTCTGAATTCGAAAGGGAGACAGTAGTGATGTTTAAACAAAGGGCATGATGTCTTCAAAAGGCTTCAAGAGATAACAATTTTTTGCAATAAAACTTGTTTCTTAAAGGCTTAAAAAAATGTTTTAGCCACCATTTTGTATGAAAAATTTTATAGGTGGCTAACACTATCTATCATATATATGTGTATTAGACTCATTCATAAAGTTTTGTGCACTATCACACTAGTGTCATCACTATTGTCACAAAATGTATCTTAAGTGTTACACCTAGTCAAATGGATTCAATTACACATTATTAAAGGGAAATTCTGATGCATTCTCCTACACTATTATTTCTTATTCATCATAAGTAAATATATCAGACATATTCCAAAAGTATTGAGCATTGTTGTACAAGTGTGATCATCGACATTGCAAATTGTACCCTAAGTGTCGCACTTGGAGGAGGTTATTATATTGTTGTTGCACTGAGGGGATCATGTTGTTCTTGTGTACTAAGTTTTAAATGTTATGTCTTCAATTGTTCTTAGTATGTGCGATTATTCACAAGTTTAATCCTAATCTCACTTCTATGTTACTAATCCCGCACATAGCCAAACCTTGAAAAACTTTATGGCTAACCAACTTGACCAAACTGAGCCTCCTTCAACTACACATGACGTAGTAGCACGACTCAAGCTCCCCTCTTTCCTCCTACAACTGTGCAATTCAAAGTTCCTACCTCCACGGGCTACGCATGGCACAATATCAGTGCTCAACCTTACCCTCTTGAACTCCACAATTATGCAGTTTACCCTTCCAATAAGTATTTTTCTATGCATTGCATGGTGGAATGCCTCAATTTGTGTCCTTTCCTCCATGAGATATGAAATTTCACAATCCCTAGGCCTCTCTCTCTCTCTTGTATTATGCATTGTGAAACTTCAAGGCTCAATATTGCCTCATTGAGCTCCTCAAATATGCAATCATCTTTCCTCGAACTCCATAATCACGCATTATGTTATCTCAAACTTTAGTCCATCACTCCTAGCCTCTAGAACTGTGCACTAGAAAATCCCTGAGTCTTCCTCCCTATCCAATGCACACTCCTAGATCAATAATCCATTTTCATGAAGTAAGCTAGACTAAGATATTTATGGGATGATATTATATTTTCATGAGTGGATTCCACTTGAAGGTACTACATATTGACATGACTGTATGATGCTCGGAGAGGAAGAGAAGGACATCATATGATAAGACACATGTGAATTTATAATCATGAAGAATTCATCAATCAATAATATGAAGGGACACTATCTTACCATAGAAGATCAAAGATTTAGATCACATAAAGACTCCATATCAATCATCCCCTTGGAGGATGAAGAAGAAAAACATGCAATATCCATCATGAAGATGTAAAGAAAGAAGCAAAAGGAGTAGCTTGGAATTCCCCCATAATCATGAAATTACATGTCATCATTGTCAAGAGTCATATCATGAGTCACATGTGTCATAATATATTGCCACATCATTTATGGAATGTAATTGTGTAATTTCCCAAAATGAGAAAATTTAAATATGCGGAAGACCAAGGGTCCCCCATGGAATATGAAGAGTCACTATTGAGTTCTAAATTCATATAGAAGCTCAAAATTCATGTAAGAATTTGAAAACTCATTGTAGAAGATATAGAGTCATGAGGGAGGTCAAGAGTCACATGGGAGGTGTAGAGTCACCTCATTTATTATAAATACATCCTCATAAATCAAAAGTACGTTTGGGACTTGAACTTCCCACCTTGAATTATCTAGCATTGGCATAGGAGAGAATCTATTTCTTTGGAGGAACAAATGGTGACTTAATAATCCACAATTAGGGCTAGTTTGGCAACATTGTGCTTGTATATATTGGCACTTCTACTCAATATAAGAATATCGATGAGGAAACACATTTTAATGCATGTATCATGAATATCATAAGAATATTATTTAGATTTTTGTTATATTTTTTGCTCATATGTACTAAGGAAACTGAACTATTTCAGTGGCTTTGGTACTTATCTTGTTGAAAGTGTGTTGTATATGGTTTTATGATCATGGTTGTATTGTGAACTAATTTTTAGGTCAACCAATGATCCTCACTTAATCTTGTGTGTCTCTTTTAGGATATTACTATTACTTTTGTTTTATAGGCTCACTCTCTTTCCCCTTTTCATGAAATCACGTTATATACATAACAAGCGTATGCCTCCCAATGTCAAATTACTTTATTATTTCAAATAATGCTTTTATAACCTCTTATGTTGATAATATTAGCCAAGGAAAATCCATAAGGTCAATGGAAATCATTCATATTTCCGGTTTGGGTCTCCTACTCCAAATGGTGTGAGTTATAATTGGGACTTCACATCGGGGATACCCTCTTTGGTTGACATATTTCTAGCATCATCAACAATTGGTGCTAGAAGGAGTGCTAGATGAAAAGTTGTGCTTATTGAGTATGTTTTGAATATCTGTCTAAAATGGCTCTTTCCCAAATCATAATCCCAAAAGAAATTTCTAACCTATCTCCTGGTAAAATTTTCATATTCACAGAACAATTTGATGACTTGTCTCAATTTAGGTTTGATGGCGAGGGTGATGCACTCATAGATAAACATATTCATGATTTTCTTGGTTTTTGTAAGTTTCATGAAATTGATAATGAATATAATGTTTGTATATTATTAACCCCCACTCTTGAAGGTCAAGTTAATAAATGGCATCATACCTTTTTGATCACTTCTATTCATTCATTTGATTGATTTCTCAAGGAGCTTCATCAATTATTTTGTAGGTATGATTACCAAGATGTATGTGATAGGATTGATCTTCTCAGAATGAAACATAGTGAATTTATAGAGAATTTTCTTAGTTGGTTTCTTCACCTTTTCTATGATTTTCATGCATAAGATTTTAATTTAAAGTTTATATAGAGTAAATTTTTAGAGCTTGACTCTTCTATCCATGAAATCATTTGGATATGAACCTTTCGATTATTCCCCTCTCCCAACTTATATTTATCATAAGACACCCAAATTTGTGAGGAGGGACCTACTATTCATTTTGTTCCTTTTACTGCTAATTTCCTGTATCAAATTGGGTGCCTCTTGGTGAATATGTTGAAGTTGGAAAATATGAAAATAAAATTACTGATCCATTCATTCAACCTCCCCCTGTTTCCCATGATCTAGTTCCTATTGAGGAAAAATTGGAATGGTTCAATAATTACATATAGCCTAAAGTAAAATTTGATCCCTTGGGTTTTCTATATCGTATCAGTGCACATAAGTCTAACATTGAATTTGATCCAAATGAAAACTTGGTTTCCTCAAGGGATACCCTTCAACCTCCATCTTCTATGTCTCATGATTCCTTATTTCATGATTTTCTTGATCAACACACTTCAACTCTTAAGGATGTTCAACCTCTTGTTTCAATTAATGATCATATACAAGGTAGTTTAATTTCATAGGGAGAGGATAAAAGTGGTGAATACATGTTTCACCTTTCTTTACTCTTTTAAGAAGACAATCTTGCATTTTTGGATGATCAACAATATCAAAATATTGATAATCTGTCAAATGGTTCCATATCCTTCCTTCAAGTTGAGACTTTTGAAAACCATAATCATGACATCCATGTTTCCATTAACACATGTGGTGATGGATATCCAAGTACATCAAACAATATATTTCCTTCTTCTAAACACTTGGATTTGTACGATATCGATTCATAATTTGTTTTTCATAGTTTATGGTCTTCATTTATGGCACAAGATTCTCTTTCAATTCAGAACTATTCTGAAATTCCTTCGATTCATGCATCTATAGATATGAAATTTTAATAAATAATTTTAAGGATTTTGAATCTTCAATATACCTTGTTGAAGAAAAGCAAGATCAGTCTGAATTTTACATTCATATGCCTGTATTCGATCATTATGATGATGAAAATAATATCATGGCGTATAACATGCATGATAAATATAATTTAGTTACAACTGGTGTTTCTCCTCCTGAGTATTGTCATCCTTGAAATAAATTCATTAACATGTTCTAAAAATTAGCAGAAAATTACTACTATTTTGCTACAGGATACTTCGAGAAATTCCAGAGTTGTGAACTAGTAAACCAATCCAAGTAGATCAATCATGAATATGGCTTTAAAAGGTTGTTATAAAGATGCATGATTATTGCGACTTCATAAATGGCATTCAAAACAACACATTTCAATCATTTAACCAATATAACCTACAACAAATGAAACATGAATACTAAATGCAGAAATAGGAAAAACATGAATAGAAGATGCAAGTGAGAACATTCAAAGAAGATAAATAAATTGTACAACAGGGCTCTGAGGCTCTTGGGATGGAAAAGCCCAAGGATACATAGAATCATATGAAGGAAACCAAGCTTTAGATGCTAAAAATGACACAAAACTTCATTATTTGAAATAATTCAAGTACATCCCCGCTAGAAATGAAAGTAGAGCTGCTAAATAGTAATCTTTCTTCACAATACGACTAAGATGTAACAACCCTGGTTAAAAATACATGTAAAAAGACTATAATATCAAGGTAATGGGACAAGTATTCCAAGTTGAATGGTGGGAAAAGAAATCCTAGTGGGTTTTAATTTTGGTTTATTATGGCTAAAGGAAATTGGCAAAGGTAATGGAAAAGGCATTTGAAAAGGAAAGCGACATTTATTGGAATTTATTTATGAAAATAATGGAAATTAGGAAAAAATGAAGGTGAAAGGTCACAGGTTGCATGTGAGGAGGAAAATAAAGGAAAATAATTGAAAATTAAGAAAATAGAGGCCTCATTGATAAAAAAAGGATTTTGAGGATCAGTTATAAATTTTTTTGTTGGAATTTTGTCAGTTTAGTTTTGGAGATCTCTCTCTCACACTCTTGGACAAGGAGTTTTCTTGGAGAACTTTAGAATTGGATCAAGAAATCAAAAGAAATAAAATAAGAAGAAAATATCAAGCAAGGATCAAGCGGCTACAAGGGGACTTCTTGCAGGTATCAAGTTGCATGTATGATTTCCTTGCTAGATTTGGCATGCATGGTTATGCATGTGTGTTCTTTGCTCTCTTGTTGTAATTGGCATGGGTTTTTCCAGGTGATACAATTTTCTTCAGCCTTACCTATACATTTCTGCATAGCCATGGTGTGATGGGGTTCTCATGTTTTGGTTGAGCTGGATTATCAAATGGATTCGAAACTGAGTTAGGTGGATCTCTGAATCAAATAAAACATGGCCTAGTGATCTCTCAACTGGACTATGGATTGAGGTAAATCCACTAGCCTTGTAACCCCTAAAATGGATTTTGGGTTACGGTAAATACAAGTGTTGTGTGCCTCGGTGGGCTTAGGAATAATTTATCGATAAATGGCGAGATATACGGTAAAGCCTAGTAGTGGTTGCCATTGATTAGACCTAGGAATCCTTATCGGTGAATGACAAGATATATGTTAAAGCTTGGAGGAAGGTGTCTTGATCATGGCCTAGTGATCCATGGTCGGACTGTGAATTACGATAAAGCATAGAAGCTAGGAGACTAGAAAATTCCTCACAGTGTAGGTGGATAAATCCAGTGGCATCCATGCTTGTTTATGTCCTAGTAATCTGGTGAGGACTGTGGTAAATCCTGGTTCTATTGATGAGGGTGATGTGGTTTGGCCTCAGGAAGCCCTGGTTGGTTATTTTTGTTTTGAATCCCACATTCATGCTTCGAATATGGCATGGGGGTAATTGGCTTAAAGAAATATTTGGTTCATCCAATCTATGGTCAAGTGGTATGCGAAAGTCCCAAACCTGGTTGGCTTATGCATTCATTATTAAGAACTTTTTCTCCTTGTTATCCTATGTGAAAATATATTGGTTTATATGTGGATTTTAAGTTTGTTGTATCCTTGTTATTTATGTTGGTTATATGTTGGTTATGAGAATGTTTTATGATAGTGATAATGTATGGCTCTCATAATGTTTTGGTTGATAAATGAATGAACAATGAATATATGACCTAATAGATGATAGTGCAGCTAATGTGATAAGGCATCAATGCTTCCATATGAATCTAATATAAGTATGAGACCCCTATGCTTAGATCTGTTATTATGACTTGTAGATTACATGTTCATGATGTCTTCAACAAAATGTATTTCATGGTTAGGCTTGGTTAGGTCGATTCCTTGATTAAGTTTTTTGTTAGAATAATTTTTTGTGCCACTTATTATCTTGGAAAGTCTTGTCAAGTTCCGAGCAATAATTTGAGACTAGCCCTGAAAAAACGGCTTAAATCTCGCAGTCTCTAGCATAGAACTAGATGAAAAAGGTTGCAGTCTCTCCCTTGTAGGAATTGTGGTAGCGACTATAGGGTACAGTCATATGCATGCCTTGTTACGGGAGCGATAGGAAGTTTAATTCATTAAAATGCTAGGTTAACTTAGGGGTTGGGCATCTGGAGTGTTGAATTAGCTCCTGGAGGCCCTCTAGCACCTAAGGGAGGTTTGGGAAGTGTTGGTTCATCAGTTCCACTTACTTAACTGCTCTTAGGGAGTTGAATCATATCATAGTAAATATTTGTCACATGTTTACCCCGGTGGACTGGTTATCTTGGGTAAATGTGGGAGGAGAGAGTTACATAAAAAATATATGCCCCCAGAGGAAAATTCAAATTTCTACTTATACAAAAAAAATGGGGAAGCATCCTCCTTGAAATGAGTCAAATTTCCCCTCCAAAATCCCTCAAAAAGTGAATCCAGTTCCCAGCACTAGGAATTTTTATTAAATGACAGGGAGCACATTCCTAGATTTTCTAAAACACGGGAGCTCCAAAATATATTCAATAATTTCAATATAATGTTCATTCATTATCCAATCTTGGTCCATTCTATGGCAGGGAGAAATTCCCTAGGATATCTCATCCTCAAAATCTTCATTATCTACCCAATATTCTCACAATATTCTAGAAAAATAGTTAATATTAGGCACATCATATGAAATTATCTCTAAACCTTCCTAATGAACATATTAAAGCTAAAAATATTTCATCCAATGCAAAAATATAGGTTTAATGTGTTGAAGGATGGTCAAATGGGCCTTAAATTGTAGCTAATTTGGAGGCCCACCATACCCCCCTACGGAAATTATTTCTCATCCTCTGAGAAACTTAGTGACCTAATTGTAGCTCACTCATGGCCTTGGTGGCCTCTCTCTCTTGTAAATTTCTCAGTACTATCTCTTAAAAATCTTGGTTGTAGGTTCTACAATGAAAAGCACAAAAATATAGTTATTATTTTCATGCATTTGTTTAGCGGATTTTTCAAGCACAAAAAATTAACTTTTCACTTTGCAAGTGAAATTTGTTGGATTGTAGGGAAAAGTGGAATCATCTCCATTGCATTCACATCATCTCCCTTGACACCTTAACTTCATTTTCACTCATTTTTCCAAAAATATTTGTGCATAGAAAAATCACATTTTTTCTAGAGACCATTAGTCTTCCTTTATCCCCTTATGGAAGATGGTCTCCTAGAGAGTTCTAGATGAGGCCAGGTATTTCACATACTTTCCAAACCTCATGATTCCTTTTTCTACCATTTGGACACCTTTGGAACCCTCAAAATTTCCTAGGATGCAATCATGTAGCAATACAAATAATCCTCTAGCATCTTGTAGAATACCTGTAACATCCTGTAGCACCTCACAAAATGCATCATAAATTGACTATAATTGCAACTCATGCCTAATTTTTTCCTCTTACCTTTCCATAACATCTTACAGGCCTTGGACAGAAGCTAGAGGAGATCATAGACCTCTTAGAAAGCATATTTTCATCATTGTGGTTTGAGTTCTATATTGATGGTGAATTCCTTCTTTCCTTTTGTTTCCTTCTTCTTCTCTTTTGTGGCCTAGATGATTTTCCAATTATCTCTAGAGTTATTCATTCCAGTATTTGTGTCACAACAAGTTTGATTAGGTATTTCTTAGGCACTCTTGTTTTGGTGTTTATCATATTTTATGCCTTTCCTTCTCCTTCTTCCTCCTTGAATTTTTTATTTTGGTTTATCTCCCTCTTCTCCATCCTCTAATTCTTCTTCATTAACTTCTTCCTATCCTTCTTGGTTGTGGGATATCTACGGTTAAATCCACCCCCCATGTTTCCTTTAAGAATTTTCTGTAAATTTTTGTGTTCTCCACAACTTCAGGGTTTCAAGATAGAGGTAAGAGGGTTGGTTCTCTTATTTTGTCTAGAGGGAAGATAATTACATTCCAAATTACAAAAAAAAAAACTTTTCTACCACCTTTATTCCCTCATAAATTTTTTTTTTGAGACAAAATCAATCTGCAAGGGTATGCTACAAGATGTTTGTACAGGCAGAATTTTAACAAAATTATATTACTTTTTTTCATGGGGGTTGAATAAAATGAGATGCTTACCCTTTCCCATGATATTCCTTCATGGTTGTGGGGGTTTGGAGGAAAATTATCACCAATTAAAACCTTCTTTCACCTCTCAGTGTGATCTTGTAGCGTTGGCTGCAATCATGTAGCTACAGATTGTAATCCTATAGAAACTTATTTCAATCCTATAACATCTATTATTTGAACCTATAGCTTCTTTGTTTTACCCTAGGGGACCCTTGATCATAGCTAGATCTACTCTTGATGCCTTATTGGGACTCTCTTACCATTTTATGAATGAATTCTTGGGAAAAATGATATTCGGGCTTGTCCTTTTATTCCTCCTGTGGTAGTGGACTCCACGCATTGTGTAAGTTGGCGGCCACCTTCCACCTATGTATTTCCTCTTATAAACCATTGTCTCCACTCCTCATAATTATGACCCTCTCATTTTTGTTTTTTTCCCATGTTGAATGGATGATTGAGTTAATTTCACTTTAACTATTCGAGGATGGCCAATCCTATTGGCCACCTTCGGCCTATAAAACCTTCTCTCTTGTGCATTGAAAACAAATTTTTAACCATAATACACTCAATAGGAGAGGTGAATAACAATACATTATTGTGCCTAATTGATGGTCACTGACTATCTTTATGTCTGCATGTTGCTTCAGAAATGGTGGGTGATTTGCAAGTGTCTCGAGGCATTATCTTTCATGTTGGTTGTTTCATTCATTGGTCTTTCCTATGAAAACAATATTTTAGTATATATTCTCTGATAGGTGTTTAAATGATGAAGTATTTTTTATGCAGGTTCTTCCAGTGTTTTATTTGTTGTTGTTGGATTGGGTTAGTGACCTTGCAGTTTCATCTCAAGGATGGTGCGGCTTCCTCAGATCTCATGGATGGCCTCTTGATGCTTAACGATGGCAAGATATTCATTCTAGATTTGCAAAAGTTCTTTGCTTATGGTTATGTCAGGTTTGTGCAAGTTTATACATGATTGGTTTATTTCATGTAGCAGTCATAGAGCCCCTTTGAAAACTGCAACTACCTTCATTAAATGCACTCAGTAACTTGGATAATTCATGGTGATCATATGGACAAGGATTGGAAACTCAGATGGTGGTGAAAACTTGTGAAGAAGGGGTGGAAATAGGGTCTTTTCATGAAAATAGGTGTAGTTTTGGAAGGGAAAGTGGTTAAATGGTGTGGGTGAGAAGTGAAGGAGGTGTGGTAAACCTCTCTTATCATTTCCCCAAGGAAAACATCACTTTTGACCCCTTTCCCTAGGTTGATCTCAATCATGTAGAAAATCTAGACAATCCTATAGAAATATAGGACAATTCTATATAAAATATGATTAATCTATATCTCTCAAAAGTTAGATTGGATTAACTTGAAATTTTTTGAGCATGTTTCCATAATCCTTATGATTCTCCCCATAATTAGAAATTTGGCCAATGAATCCACAAATATTAAGAAAAATTAAAAATGGTTGTAGTTTATGGCAGTCAATTTCTCAAAATGTATGCACTGGAATTTTATGAAATTTATTGAGCATATTACCATCATCCTTATGCATCTCTCCATGAAACAACGTGGCCAATGGAGTCACGGTTTTAGATATATGTTCAAACCAATTTCTGCACTGTATTTTTTTGGTAATCCTATAGCAACACAGAAATTTCTTGTAGCACTTTTGGATAGTGAAGGAAAATAATGGGAAATGATTGGGAATGAGGGATGAATGTTGGAAATGGATGAGGGTGATGGATTTAAATTTCTTTGATCTCATTGGAGCATCTAGGAAAAGGAGGTGAAAGCCCAATTTTGACTATCTTTGACTATATTTTTGATCATTTTTTCTTTTGGTGCGTGATTGTTCTTGTTTCTTGCAAATGTTGGAGAGAAATTGCATTCATCAGTGAGAGATAACTGGGGAAAAAATATATCTTTTCATTTTTTCATTTGTTTCTTTTTTCCTAGGCCTACTAGCTTCCCCAATGAGGTTTTCAACTAATAGTTCTACCTAGGTGCCTCAGAAGAGGTTTTCACGTTGGATCTTATTTCTTTATCTTTTTCCAAAACCATTGACCAACTCATGGAGGTTTCCAATCAGTGGGCCAATATCCGGAGCTTCAAAGGAGGTTTTCACTTGAGATTTTATTTTTCCTATTTTTCCTCTTCCTTTATTTTTTATTATTCCTCTATCCTACTCTACTTGAAAAAAAAATATCTATTTCAAGTATAATAATACTTCCAATGGATCCATGTGCATAACAAGATCAGAGATAAAATCATGTGTAGGCTAAAAACATCTTCTTTGACATGTACCTGAATATGAGAGACCAACTGCTTTGACTTTGCTGATGCCAAAAATTGTTGAAGAGGGTGGTGCTCCTTATCAGTGATTGTCAAGAACCAAAGTTCAATATAAATGTGATTCCCTTGGTTCATTTTATCATCTGGATCATTCTTCATGTATTTTTTTTGTGTAATTCAAATCTTCTACTATTCTCTTATTATCCCATTGAACACATAAAGGCTTTGATGATAAGCATTGTATAAATTATTCGATCTCAAGCTCCAATGCTTGCTCTCCATCAAATGTGGTCCATGATTCCTTAATATCCTCTGCATATTCTTCTTTTGGATGTTGTTCTTCAATAGGAGAAATATAATTTCTTCTTTACAATACTCTTTTTGATCCAATATGAATATCATTTTTATCATGAGGATTTTTTTTATATTTTGTATCGTAGCTTATAAGTGGGTTCAGTTACTTTATTGCTTGTGTTTGGAAATGATTATGCAGGTATTTAAGTGGGGGTGGATCTTTAAAATGGTTTTGGTTGAGAATTTTCTTGTGGTGGAGGTGGATGGGATGAATAACATTGAGTTTTTTATGAATAATATTGAGGATGCTAAGGTAAATATGGATCACCCCATTGAGGATGTTGGTGTTGATATGAATGAAAAGGAGGAATGAAATTTTGGGGAGGATAAGACCATGAATATGGATCACCCCATTGGGAAGGATAAGACCATGGATACCAAGGTGAGGTGCTAGGAGGATAACAAGGTTGAAATTGTGCATTATAGCTTGTATTGGAAGAGGAGGGATAGTTCATATCTTGTTGATATGAGTTGAAAATGTAAGGATGCTCCATGCCTCCTTCAAGCTTCTCGGTTACCATTTCTTCTTATACTTGCAATAGTGGATAGTGACGTGGTTCTTCACCACATTATTTATTGGGGGTATATTTTGGTATTAAGGAAATATTTTTTGTTTTTATAATTTATTTTGAATGAAAATGCTAATGTGATGCAATAAAAGATGCCTAATGAATTTTTTTTTGTTTTTGTAGAAAGTATGAATGCAGAAAATAAAGAGGGAACCATTCCAATAACAAGAGAGTGTTTGATGTGACACCATCCTTGACAATGTTTCCAAAAATTGATGAGCCACAACATTGCAACAAGAATGTTGTAACTCCTGAGGCTATCGACTTGAATTAACAACCTGGAGTTCGTACAAACTTAAGAGGGGTCAGCACTATATGTGCACCAAACATATTCCCCTTCCTCATTTGAATCCCTTCAATGCAAGTGAAAGAAAACAATGAAACAAATTCAAATGATTAAATATCTAGGTAAGCAACAAATCCTAAATTGCAAAAGGTAAATAACAATAAGCAAACCTATTCTATTGTTGCTGGAATGCAAATGGTAGAAATGAAATCCATTATTTTTTAAAAAATGTAAAGAATAATGACAAATAATAGAATAGAATATATATTGTTGGAAATTAAATGGAATTAAAGTATATCTATTATATTTTGTAGGAAAGGAAAGTCCTAGATTACTCTTGCAAGAAGGAAATCACGCTTTGCATAAAGTAAATTGTGGAAAGGACATCTAGAATAATTGCACAAATCAACAGTAAAGAAAAAAGAAATGTAAGAGATAAATGGAAACTTAACCGAGATCAGCTCAACAAAATTTGTCTGATAGCATTCAGGGGCTCTATATCTACTTCCACCATGAATCGGGGGTGAATTTTGTCAAGGAATATCTTGAAAACAAATTGCTATGGGATTGTTATTTCTCGAGTTAATTTTCTATATGATCAAGAAAATAAAATGAAAACGATATGGGAAAAAAATATTAATTAAGATTTCCTAGGACTCTAAAACAATTTGAATCACTCAAAAATATCGCTATTAACATGTACTAAAAAATGGCAGAAAATTACTACTCTAAAAACCAGAAATTTAAGAATTAGTAAGCTAGTTACCTTATCAAACGACTAACCTAATCAAGTGAAAATTCTATGCAGAAACTTTTTTTTATTAAGTAGAATTTTTTTAGGACTCGATTAGAGTTCAATCAACTCAAAAGAGCCTCGTTAACATGTGCTAGAAAATAGCATAAAATTACTACTAGAAACTAGAAATTTTAAAGCAATGAACTAGTAAGATGATCTAAGTGCCCAAATTCCTGGGCTAATCAAGTGCAAATATTGTGGGGTGAATTTTTTTATTAAGTTTTATTTTTTTAATATCTAATATAATTCTAATAAAATTTAAATAATCTCATTAACATGCGCTAAAATTTAGCATAAAATTACTATTATTTTGAACTAGTAAACCAATCCAAGTAGACCAATCATGGATATGACTTTAAAAGGTTTTTCTAAAGATGCATAATTCTTGTGACTTAATAAATAACCTACAAAAAAAATCACTTCAATAATTTAACCAATATAACCTACAACAAATGAAACATGAATACCAAATACATAAATAAGAAAACAAGAATAGAAGATACAAGTGAAAACATTCAAAGAAGATAAATAAATTATACAACAATGCTTTGAGGCTCCTGGGATGGAAAATTCCAAGGATATTTAGAATCCTATGAAGGAAACCAAGCTTTAGAAGCTAAAAATTACACCAAACTTCATTATTTGAATCAATCCAAGTACATCCCCGCTAGAAATTAAAGTAGAGCTACTAAATAACACTTTGTTTCCACGATAAGACTAATAAATACATGCCCCCAGAGGAAAATTCGAACTGGTACTTATACAAATAGATATGGAAGAATTATCCTTGAAAGGAGGCAACTTTCCC
Organism: Pinus albicaulis; assembly: GCA_034641835.2. NCBI lineage: Eukaryota > Viridiplantae > Streptophyta > Pinopsida > Pinales > Pinaceae > Pinus > Pinus albicaulis. The sequence goes on along the minus strand of CM076578.1, from coordinate 1,381,486,492 downwards.
CTCCAAAATCCCTCAAAAAGTGGATCTGGTTCCCAACACTAGGAATCTTCATTAAATGATAGGGAAGACATTCCTATATTTTCTCAATCACTGGAGCTGTAGATTTTTTTCAATAATTTCATAATATATTATTCATTTATTATCAAATATTGGTCCATATTGTAGCAGGGAGCAAGTCCCTAGGTTATATCATCCTCCAAATCTTCATAATCTGTCCAATATTCTCACAATATTCTACAAAAATAAATAATATTAGGCACATGATATGTTATTATCTCTAAACCTTCCTAATGAACGTATAAAAGCTAAAAATATGTCATCCAATGAAAAAATAGAGGTTTAATGTGTTGAAGGAGGGTTAGATGGGCCTTAAATTGTAGCTAATTTGGAGGACCATTAGCTAGTGATGGTTGCAATCAAGTACAGGATGGTGTGATTCTACCATCAAAGGATGAAAAGCTTGAATCGATTATTCATGACCTGTTCAATTGTAAATATTTTATAAGTGAGGAGGAATATTTGACCACGTTTAAGCTAATCTAGTCGATGAAACAAAAGATCCAGACCCATATCCCACAACATCCTTTCCATCAATTCAATATCCAGATCCAGATGAAGGAGGATCTCCCCTGTGGATACTTACTAGGTGGGGGATAAGTAACTAAAAAATGAAATAAAGACCATAAGATATATAGGTCTTTGAGCCTAAGGCAAGATCTGGTAGAGGGGACTCAATATAAGTACTCTGAAGAAGCAGATCAATGGCCCTACTCTTGCGAATAATGGAAACAACAATAGGATAAGAAAAAATAGTTGAGCCTACCTCAGCAGCCCCTTCTTAATGGTGCTTCTGTTAGATATTGTATGCAGCATTTACCTATAAGTGTATAGTAATAAAGTGAATCAACTTGTACTAAGCATTAACTTACTGGTTGTAGTCAGAGGTGAGTGTCTAGTCATCAAGATTGAATATCCTATGACCTTCCCGTATTTATAGGAAGAGTCTGCATAATGAATCTCCTCCCTACTCGGTATTTTGAGTACACGCCCTAAATATGTATGATCTCCTATTGGTATCAGAGTCAGCTAGTAATATTAGTAAAATAGTAATATGAGTTAACTAGTAACATGAGCTCAAGAATCTAGTAATAAAGTGAAGGAATATAGTTCTAATAGTCAGTAGTAGCTCTTATAGGTAAGTCCTAGGTAAGTCATAGAGAATCATAATAATTTACATCGATGGTCATATTATTTTATTGAGGGACTAGCAAGGACTAGGGTTGAGCCTCCCTTTGAGGGTGAAAGGATCAAGATGAGGGTGCCATAAGCATCTATCTATCTCTAAGAATTACCTATCATAGAAAAGTATCAAGGAACCAACTATTAATAGATAAATCCAAGCTGTGAAATACTAATAACTACTCATCATTCTCTCTCTGAATCAAGATGTGAATAGGTTATTAAAGTTGTTAGCATAAGACATAGGAAAGATCAAAGCTAACAATCATATAATAGGGTTGTTTTCCATCATGAATAATTATATTGAGTTTAGTGGAATTGACTTCATATTGATTTTAGTTGAGATTTCGGATGTGAAAATCCTACCCAAGCCACACCAACGAGGAATACACTACTTGTGACCACTTCCTACTCTTATTGGTTATTAAGAGAACATACGGAAACGAAAGTTTGTTCAGAGAATGGTTAGGAAGTCAAGACACTTCATCCCATGTTAATGGTTATGTCAAGTTATCAAAATCCTGTTAATATCTCTGAACTAAGTTGGATTCATATTTTCACACATAACTCTTTCCTCAACATATTTCCACTATTTTTGAGTTCATTCTTAAAATACTTTCGATATTTTCATGTTGATATTCATGATCTTCAATGTAGCATTTATGATCAGATAGAAAATTAATTTTTGGTTAATTCCTCATCGTGTGAATCCCTTCCACCACACCCAGGGTTATAGAGCACATATTTTGCGGATCTACACAATTTCAAATCTTTCCATTGATTATCAAGATGAATTTCATTCCAGGTTGAATGATTTCTCTTTGTCAAACACTTCCGATATCGATCACCTTCTTATCCCTCTTGTGCATGTCATGTGGTTAATCATATTTTTTGCACAATATCTCTTCTTGAATGATAGAAAATGCTTCATTCATTCAGTGAATCAAAACCCTTGTGTTGATATGAATACATGTTTTTATTTCACCCTTGTTTCCAATATTTTGTTGGTTGGGTATCCTAATTGGTTTTCTAAGTTTTCAATGCGAATGATTTTTTTAAATTCCTTAATCTTTCATACTATTGGCATAGTTTATAATCATATACAAAGTGAACCAATTGAGAATCAAGGATCTTATAGTCACAAATATGGAATTAGGCATTTTACATTGATTAATTTTGTTGAATCAAATGATCTTCATGGTTTATCATTTCACAATTCATATTCTTGTCGGATAGTTGAGGAACTTCAACATGAGTTGATGGTTATGTCAGGTTCTCACCATATAGATAAAATTCCCCTCGGAATATTCTCTTCGCTATTTTTGTTGAAATGGCACCCAAAGGGGGCTTCTGATTTATTTTTCCCTTAATTAAATTGGAAGAGAAATTGTAATTTCATCTCATAACAGCTTGTAAGTGTTATCTGAGTCAGGAAGAACTAGTTATCTTAGATAATTCGAGTTGTAGGTAAAACTGGAGGCATGTAGAGTTCTTCCTAGATTTTAGGGGGTCCAGTTACAATTATTTGTGAGTTGTAATTAGTTAATTCCATTAGTTGAGTTAAAATCAGTTTAACTAGTTGTAACTGAGAGATGAGATAGTGATAGGTCCAGTGAATTAAATATAATTTAATTCACAAGTAGTGATCAATCAGTTAACTTATAATTCACTATAAATAGTTGTTGGATGTTAGTTCTAAGGAAGGCACAATTGAGATTGGGGTTAAACGGAAGATAACTATCATTTGTATAATTAGAAAATTTTACAAGTCATGCATGAGGTCATCAAGTTGCCTTGAAGTAATTACACATTAAATTCTTTGGAATTTCCTTAATAATAGGGACATAATTCCTCCAGGAATGCATAAGCAAGGTTTGTCAGACAGAGGATAAGAATTGGTTAAGTATTTAACTATTTTTTCCTAGATTAGAGACAGTGAACAGAGTGCAGAGGTTTCTCAGTGAGGGAAATAGCATTGTATTGTTTCATGGTCTTGACATTATGCATTATACATATATATGGGTTTTGAGTAGTTTCTTTCCCAAGATACATCTTGTGTTGTGCGATTAATAATTTATTTCTCTTACTTGTTATGTGATTGTGCCATCATAATTGGTTTTCGCAATTTGTAGAAGGATTCAGTATTTTTTTTTAGTACATTACAACATAAGTTGAATCCCTTTGGATAATTTCTATATGGTATCATAGCAGGAATCACTATAGAAGAGAAGAACCAAATTTTGTTTTGAACAGGTATATCAAATTTGCAGATTTATTCTTCAAGACCAGCAACAGAACAAGATGTCTTTCAATGTTTTGAGACTTGAATATTACCTTGAGGGAAATTTGAATTAAATATCATGGAAGGACATCATGGAATTAGTGCTAGAGGAAAAGATACTAAAGGAATTCATAGACAATGATATTCCCCAGCCCACGGCAACATATGATCAACTTCTTGATGCATGGAAGAAGAATGTGGCAAAGGCGAGAAGGATTTTATTAGAAGGAGTTCGAGATCATATTGTTCCAAAAATCCATGGAAAGGTGACTCCATATGCTATTTGGAAGGCCTTAACATATATTTTTAAGAATAGTAGTGACCACAGGAAGCTGGTACTGGAAAGACAACCTTAGAAAGATTAATGTGGAGAAGGGCAACGTTATCCAAAAATACTTGACGAATTTCACTCAATGTCGAGATGAGCTTGGAAGTGTCGGAGTCACAACTTCATAGTATTATTTGGTGATCCTAGAACTTGTAGGCCTTCCCAAGATTTGGCATAGCTACCAAGAATTTTTGAATGGGAGGGAGAAGCTACCAGAGTGGGAGCGATTGTGGTCCAACTTGGTACAAGAAGAGATTCGGAGAAGCACCAGAGATGGATCCTCATATGAGCATTGGATTGGAATTATGTAATAAGTGGCCATAAGCACACAGACTGTAGTTTCCTATGTATCAATTTCAGAGCCTAAAGAGGAAACAATGACACATGGCATGTCGTAAAAGTTTGATCTACTGAACCAGACCATAATTAGGCCATTGTGGGAGATTGGGAATAAGTTTGCCTTGAAGAATCCAAATCAGGTTACACCTATGGAATTTAAAATAAGATTTTGAGGGATACTAAATGACTGAATTTCAGATATTGAAGATCCAAAATCGCAGATATAATTTAGTTTCAATCTCGAGCTCCTCAAAAGCAGGAAAAATGTGTGTATTTTTTTTTTAATTGCATAAGTCTTGTTTGAAAAATTAGTTTGAATTGATTCCAAGGTCATATTGTAGAATAGATATCATTATTGGGTTCTAAAATTCCCCCAAAAAATAAGTTAACACCCATCAATCTTTCAGAAGGCTCTACTATGATTCATGTATACGAAGAAGTGCAACATGACATATCAAAATTAGAAGAGCAAGTGCACCAAATTTCGCTCTCGCAAAGAGCAACAAAAAATGAAATGGAATTTTTGAAGAAAGGTGTGGAAGCTAATATGGATGGTTTGAAGAAAGGCATGGAAACTAAGATGGATGGCATGAAAGCTAAGATGGGTGAAATGGAAGCTAACATCGATGAAAAAATGAAAGACAACATGGAAAACATGAAGAATGATCTAAAAATGGACACGGAAGGTTTGAAAAAGTTGATACAAGAAATGTTTCCTAATGGTGAAAAGATAGTAGAGGAAAATCATGATGATAAAAAAATAAATGTTAATTGTGATTTCATAAACTCTAATGTTGGATGGAAGAACCACCATATTCCAAAGATAGATATGAGGAAGTTTGATGGCAAGGATCTCATAACATGGATACTACAGATGGAGCAATATGTTGATTTCAATAATGTGAAAAACACACAAAAGGTACACATTGCAACTTTACATTTAGAACAAAATACGTTTGTATGGTATCGATGGCTTTGCTCTCATAAAAAAATTATCACTTGGTCAATTTTTACAGAGGAAATGATAGCACATTATGAGGATACAAAGAGCAACACCTTCTTTAGCAAATTGATAAATCTCAAACAAAAGGGTTCAATGGTGAAGCACATTGAGTACTTCAAAAATTTGAATATAAGGGTAACTAATATTCCAGAGGAACACACGATTGATGTCTCCATAGGGACTTTAAAGGATAACATCTAACATGAGGTTTGTCTTTGGGAACTGATCCATTGGAGAAGGCATTCAGGTTGGCAAGAAAAATTGAATGTAAAACTATAGCGACAAGGAAGCCTACCACTCACATCTATAAAGATGAAAGTGTTGCTACTCCTAGACTTCCACAACCTACAAGGTTGACACCACAACGATTGGAAGAAAAAAGAGCAAAAGGGCTTTGCTACAGTTTTGATAGAAAATACACTAAAGGTCATAAGTGTGCTGAAAAGAAATTATTTTACATATATTGTGAAGAGGAGGAATAAAATGAACAAGAAACTTCAAAAGAAGAGGATATACACGAGGAAAAAACCCTAGAAGAAGAATAAATGAGTCTGACCATATCATGTAATGCATTGGCAGGAATTACCACTCCTCAAACTCTCAAGATAGAAGGACATATCAAGAAGAAAAATGTAATAATGTTGATTAATTCTAGTAGTACCCATAATTTTGTTCATTATAAGGTAGCCAAGGAATTAAATTATTTCCTATAGCCAGCACCATAAATTCAAGTGATGGTTGCAAATGGAGGAACTATAAATTTCTCTAGAAAATGCCATAATATCAAGCTAACCCTGGGGGAATATGTATTGAATAGTCAAATTCTTTCCATTCCAATGGGAGGTGTTGATGTCGTACTAGGAGTACAATGGTTACAATCTTTGGGGACGGTAGCTTTTAATTTTCAAGAAATTTTCTTCAATTTTTTTTCGGAAGGAAAGGAAGTTGAATTATGGGGTGTCGTAGGGAACCTGGAAAATATAATAACCTCTAATGTCATGAAAAATATTCTAAAGAAAGAAAAATGAGGCATAATTGCACAATTATGCTCACTAGAAGTTCTAACATCAAAATCATCTATTTCTCTAGATCTCCAAAAAAATTTGGAAAATCATTCCAAGCTGTTTGAAAATCCCAAAGGACTCCCACCTATTCGTGATCATGATCATGCTATTCATTTGATTCTAGGAAGTGTTCCTCCAAACATCAGGCCTTAGAGATATCCTTATGTCCAAAAGAGCGACATTGAAAGTATGATTGCAGAAATGTTAGAGGCTGGTATAATTCAACCTAGTCAAAGTTCTTTTCCTGATCTAGTAGTATTGGTGCACAAGAAGGTTGGATCATGGTGCATGTGTCTGGGTTATAGGGAAATCAATAAGATCACTATTAAAGATAAATTTCTCATTCCTATTATTGATGAATTATTGGATGAATTACATGGAGCAATTTATTTTACCAAGTTGGATCTTCATTCAGGATATCATCGAATTAGAATGAAGACTGAAGATATTCTAAAAACAACATTTCGAACTCATTAGGGTCATTATGAATTTTTGGCCATGCCTTTTGGCCTTACCAATGCACCTTCTACATTTCAAGGGTTGATGAATTCCATTTTCAAACCCTTCCTTAGAAAATTTGTGCTAGTATTTTTTAATGATATACTAATCTACAACATGTCTTAGAATGATCATGTTCAACACGTTGACAGAGTGCTCAAACTATTGGAGGAGAAATAGTTATGTGAAAAAACATCCAAATGTTTCTTTGGAGTACAAGAGTTGGAATATTTGGGTCATATTGTATCTCATGAGGGTGTTAAGGTAGACCCTAACAAAATTAAATCCATTAAGGAATGGAAAGTCCCCACAACCATAAAGCAGTTGGGAGGATTTCTTGGGTTAACAGGGTATTTCGCATGTTTTTTAAGAATTATGGGAGAATAGCAGCACCTATAACAATATTATTGAAGAAATATGCATTTTCATGGACTCCTTAATAAACTAAGGCCTTTGAGCATCCTAAAGAGGAAATGTGCCTATCACTGGTCTTAGGTAGGCCAGACTTCACAAAAACCTTTATTGTTGAATGTGATGCCTCAGGAAATGGAATTGGTGTTGTTTTAATACAAGAAGTAAGACTCATTGATTTTGAAAGTTGTCCAATCAAAGGAAAGTATTTACAAAAAGATATTTATGAGAAGGAAATGTTGGCAATGCTACATGCACTAAATAAATGGTGACCTTATCTAATGGGAAGACAGTTCAAGGTAAAAACTGATCATTATAGTATTAAAAACTTTTTGGAACAAAGACTATCTTTATAAGAGCATCAAAAATGGGTCACAAAGATGTTAGTTTATGACTTTGAAATCATCTACAAAAAAGGGAAGCTAAATGTTGTTGCAGATGCACTCTCAAGAAAGGATGAAGAGGTGGAAGCATTGCTTTATGCCATTTCTATTATCCAACCAGATTGGATAAACGAAGCAAGGGACGATTGGAAGAAGGACGAAGAAGTGTGGACACTCATTCAAAATTTACAACAAGATCCTATTACATCTAATACATTTACTTGGAAAAATGATTCCTTATGGTATAAAGATCACTTATATATTTGTAAGAATTCCCAACTAAAACAAAATATTCTTTTGGAATTGCACACTTCTCCTTTAGGAGGACACTGAGGATGTTTAAAAACTTACCACAAGGTGAAGAACAATTTTTTTTGGGATGGCGTTAAATCTAATATTCAAAATTTTATGGAGGAATGTTTGGTTTGCCAGCAAAATAAAGTTGAGACAATTAAGACCTTAGGTCTTTTACAGCCTTTATCCATTCCAAGTCAATGTTGGGAGGATATTTCAATTTATTTTATCACAGGTTTACCTAAGTCCGAAGGAAAGAGTGTCATCATCGTGGTAGTTGATAGACTTACCAAGTATGCACACTTTTGTGCACTATCTCATCCATTTAAATCAAGTACAGTTGCTACTGCATTTATGGAAACAATTCAAAAGCTACATGGAAACCCAAAGATTATTGTAACTGACAGAGATCCCATTTTTACTAGAAATTTTTGGATAGAATTATTTTCTTATTTAGGTACTCAACTAGCTCATAGCTCATCTTATCATCCTCAATATGATGGTCAAACCGAGATAGTGAATAAATGGTTGGAAGGATATCTTCGTTATTTTGCATCTAATAAGAAAACAAAATGGGTCAAGTGGTTACCTCTTACTGAATGGTGGTATAATGCTTCCTTCCACACTACAGTAAAAATGACCCCATTTATGGCACTTTATGGATATCATCCACCATCCTTCACATCATATTTAAGAGAAAATTATAAGGTTCAAGCAGTGGAAGATCACATCGAGCATCAACAACAAGTTCTCCAACTCTTAAAGGATAACCTAAATTTGGCACAAAATTGAATGAAACAATAGGCGGATCAACATCGCAGTGAGAGAAGTTTTGATGGAGGAGGATGGGTATTTTTATGGCTACAACCATATAAACAAATGTCCCTCAAGAAATCTATGAAGGATAAAAAATTATCGCCAAAGTAATATGGTCCTTACAAGGTATTGCAAAATATTGGTGCTATGGCATACAAATTGGAGCTTCCTTCTTCTTCGCGAGTGCATCCAAGTTTCCATGTTTGATGCTTAAAAATGTTTATAGGTGACAAACTTCTAGTTCAAACAATATTTCCAGAACTTGATGAGGAAGGAAAAATCATACTAGAACTTGAAGCAGTCACGGAAAAAAGAACTTGACAACTACGAAATCGATCAATTTCACAGTATCTCATCAAGTGGAAGAACTTACCCACTGAAGGTTCTACATGGGAGGATGAGAATTTTATACAAAAGCATCCAGAACTACTCAAGCATTAAGGACAACACTTTTTTGAAGGAGCGGGGCATTTTAGGTCCTTATATTACTTGTGTAATCCCTTATTATTTTTAGTGTAACCCCCTTATTTTTATTTTTGTACCCCTGTAACCCCAATATTGTCATTATTGTGCCCTTACATTATTATTGTTAGGTCAGCTAGGATTATATTGTGACCCCATGGACTCCTATATATAAAAGAAGGTTTTTTCATTTTTAACATCCAAGAATTTTTCATTTATGTAATGTAAAGGAGTTTTCCCCCTTCAAGTGTCTTATTTCTAAGGCGTTGATCTCTCTTTTATTCTATTTTTGGAGTTGGTTTCATAACACAGGATGTAGACATCTTGATGAAGGCACGGGCAAGAAGAGAATTAGAGTTCCATAGAGACAGGATCAGGGTAGAAGATAATCCCTTTCTTGTTGACAGGGAGTGTTGAAATGAAACCAAGAAACAGAATGCAAAGGGGTCTTCTAATTTAATATTCCCTTAATTAAATTGGAGGAGAAATTGTAATTTCATATCATAACAAATTGTAAGTGTTAACTGAGTCAGGAAGACTTATTTAGCTCAAATAATTCGATTTGGAGGTCAAACTGGAGGCATGTAGAGTTCTTCCTAGATTTTAGGGTGTCCAGTTATGGTTATTTGTGATTTGTAATGATCCAGGTGGATATTGGTGGCTACCCACCGATTCCATTTGGACCTGCAACATTAATTCTTTCAGCTTTTCACTTCCAGCAGCTTACTATTTTTAGCAGGCTTTCGGGTCTTGCACGCCTGAATCCATTTTGGGGCATTAATGATCCAGGTGGATATTGGTGGCCACCCACCTATTCCATTTTAACCCCCGTCATTAGTTCTTTCTGTTTTTAAGTTTCATCACAACATACTATTTGTAGCAGTTTTTTGGGTCCTGAACTTCCGGAGCCATTTTGAGGTCGTAAATGATGTTTTTTGGGAAAACCAAGAGCGAAATGGACTATTAAGCTATTGAGCACATAAAACAAATATTGTATGCCAAATTTACGTCCTCAAGAAGTTGAAACACCAATTTACCCAAACAGGGCCCACAGTTTTGGCACTTCATCTCCTAGGGTTAGGTTTTTGGATGTTTCGAGTTTAAAGTGTTTCTCAAAAATAAATAGGTCTTCGAGCCTCATTGTAACACAATTCAGGGGCTAGTAGCTATCACATCTCTTCTCAGGGATACACTACCAGTATCCTAGCTCATATATTTCCACTATGTCTGTAATAGGCATTCGAGCCTCAATGTAACACAGTTCAGAGGCCTGTGTATTCCACATATCTTCTCAGAGATACACTACCAATGCCCTAGCTTGTTTCCATTATGTTTGTAAGCTTATTTCATTCATTATTTTATTAATAAAATGAAGCATTATTTCCGCTGCATCTCTGTGTTTATGGTTATATCTATATTCTGTTGTGTTCCTGCATAAATCCAGATCATGTAATTTGTTAACTAAATTAATTGATTAAAAATAAGTTTAAGTAGTTCTAATTGAGATATGAGATAGTGATAGGTCCATTGAATTAAATATTATTTTATTCACAAGTAGTCATCAATCAGTTAACTGGTAATTCGCTATAAATAGTTGTTGCATGTCAGTTCTAAAGAAGGCCTAGTTGAGATTGGGGTTAACGGGAATATAACTATCCGTTGTATAATTAGAAAATTGTACAGGTCATGCATGAGTTCATTAGGTTGTCTTGAAGGAATTATGCAATCAATTCTTGACAATTTCCTTATTAATAGGGACATAATTCCTCAAGGAATGCGTAAGAAAGGCTGGTTAGACAGAGGCTGAGAATTGGTTAAGTATTTGACTTATTTTTTCTAGATCATATTGAGACAGTCAGCAAAGTTCAAAGGTTTCTCAGTGAGGGAAATAGCATTGTATTGTTTCATGGCCTTGACTTTATGCAACATATAGATAGTGTGCTTTTTAGCAGTTTCTTTCCCGAGATACATCTTGTGTTGTGCAATTGATAATTTCTTTCTCTTACTTGTTATGTGATTGTGTGATCGTAATTGGTTTTCACAATTTGTCAAAGGATCCAATATTTTGTTTTAGTACATTACAAGATCAATTTTTTCCATTTAGATAATTTCTAAAATTTGAATGTGTTAATCAAAAAATCATTTTATCATGAGCATCAGGGTTTCAAATATGTTTTTCTAGATAGCATGATCTAATCACTGAATGGATAGAGAAACATTACCTGGAAATCTCCACCAAAACTAATAAGTTGTGATATTTCTTAAACATGAATGAATGTCTTTCCGCGAGAAATCTTCAAAATTTGCATGATCATCATTTCAAGCAATAAGGTAAAGATTGAAACTATTTAAATCTAGTTAGTATGGCACATCTTTCTATTGACAAGCAAGACCTTCCATTCATTGTGAAATCTTTTCAAAATGGTTTCTTTATTCTTTCATGATGCTTTATATTTCTTTTAATTACATACATATTTGTGATTGTAGGTTGGGAGGGGTTACATTAGCTACATTGGAAATTCCATTACACTTAGCCTTGAACTTCTAGATCATTAGGTTAGGAGTAGTTTTAGGTGCATTTAGTCCCCTAGTTGCATCACATGACCTTTTCATTTTACTTCCATGTTTCTTTACGATCAAGGTTTGCTTATACTCTCTTTTTTTTGTCTTCTTTTTATGTCTTTTCTTGTCTTTATTTATTTTGTTTAATAAGACTCTACATGAAAATGTTCTTGCTTGGCTCAAAAGACAATGTGGAAAAACTTGAAAAGGGAAATTGTGAAGACAAGAAATGTTTGGCTTATCTGTCATCTTCTTCTCTATCTTGTGTTTACATATGTTTAAATTCAATTATGTAGGAATGGAAAATATGATCCATTTGAATGGAAATCCTTTGGTTGGAACATAAATTCTATTTTATGATCTTCATTTCTTGACTCGGTGTTGTAATTATATGGTTTTCTTCTTGCCGATCCAATTGAGTAGAAGATTGGAAAGGGGAAAACCAATAGTGATCAAACCAACATTAGAGGTATAATTAACCCTCATTGAGGGAAGAACATCTTCTTATCTCAATAAGTCGGGATCCCTCTTCCACCCCAGTGAAATAGTTAAGTACCTAAGCAGAGTCCTATAAATAAATAAAGGGAGAAAAAGGAGAAATTATTCTTGCGCAGAAAGGTGAAGAAAGTAAATTTGTTGGGGTATTGTTCAAGCTCGTTGGAATTGAAGCAGTTTTTTTTTCCTGTAGTGAGTCTGTTGGGGTAATATCTAGCCCTACTGGCAGCGGAGCAATACCAGAGATGAAAAATAAGACTATGATTATCTTAAACTTGCAATTTTTTATTACCCTTCTTCTAAATTAAAACAGTTGTGATTTGGAAAAATTTGTGAATGTATTTAGCTCATAAAAGGAATAGAGGGTATTATATCCATAACCGATTCAAATTGGGGAGCCAAGCTAATCCATGTGAAGAATCAATACTTCCTAAAATATTGAGACCTTCCACTTAAAGATAAAACCTAAATAGGGAAGCTCAAGTTCTACCAATGTGTCACCAAGTGTTGACGGTGTGATCAATGCCCTCCAAAAATTTTCCTACATGTGAATTTTGTAGCCTACTAAGGATCTAATAATTTTTCTTTCCATAGTTGCTTCATTTTTTTTTTTAATTTTATGCTAATTATTTAAGTCTTCTCCTCAGTTTCTAAGTGTAAAAGTCACTTTCTCACAAATGTTCATTTTGTAATAAGTTCATGAGCATGTTTTTTTATGCAAGCTTGACTGGGCATATCATTTTTCATCAATACAGTGTCTGTGCAATTTTCAACCTATGTCGATAGCCAATGTGCACTTTTATTGATAATCTCTCACTTTTTGTTGTGATTGTATTTCTATTTCGGTGAGTTTTTCCAACTATCTCTTTTGCGCACCTTCACTTTTAAAAGTGTCACTTTAATGTTTAAAACTATCACTTTTTCATGTTTTAACTTTAATAAGTGCCATTTTCATGTTATCTTCACTGTGTCATGTGTCACTTTCAATTTCGTTCGCATTTGCAAGTCTCGTTTGCACTTTTCTCTTACTGTCACAACTAAAAAATGTCATCTTTTGGCATGGGAAGTGTCACATGTTATAAAAGCATAGTTTTGGATCATTGCAAGAGAAAAATTTGGTACTAATGGGTACTCTCTATCATATATACATTTATTATACTCATTCCCAAATTTTCATGCACTATCGCACTAGTGTTTTCATTATTTTCGCAAAATGTATCTTAAGTGATGCACCTAGTCGAAGGGAGTCAAATTTACATTCTTAAGGGTAGTTCTAATGCATTATCATGCACTACTATGTCTTATTCATCATAAGGAAATACATCATACATATTCCCCAATTATCTTGCACTGTCATACAAGTGTCATCACTATCTTTGAAAAGTGTACCATAAGTGCGCACTTGGAGGAGATTGTTGTATTTTTGTCACATTGAGGGGATCATGTTGTACTTGTGTACTAAGTTTTCAATGTTGTGTTGTCAAATTTTTTGAGTATGTGTGATCATTCACAATCTCAATCCTTGTCTCACTTCTATTTTTGGCCGATCAACTTAAGCCAACTCAGCCTCCTTAAAATACGAATTTCACAGTAGCAAGGCTCAAGCTCCCCTCTTACCTCCTGGAACTATGAAACACACAGTTCCTGCCTCCAAGGACTACACATTATGTAGTCTCAGTGCTCAACCTTTCCCTCTCGACCGCCACAACTACACAATTTACTCTTCCAGTTATTCTTCTTTTGTGCATTGTGTACTAGGCAAGCCTCAATTTGTCTAATTTCCTCCCTAAGATTTGCAATTGTGAAATCCCCAAGCATTTTTTTCTCTTATACTGCGCATTGGTAAACTTTAAGGCTCAAGACTACCTCGCTGAGCTCCTCAACTATGTAGTCATATTTCCCAGGCCTCCATAACTATGCATTACATAGTCTCAAGCTTCATACCATCACTCTTGTCCCCTAGAATTGTGAAATGTGAAATCCCTAACTCTTCCTCCCTGTCCAGTTCCCAATCCCAACTCAATGAGTCATTTTCATGAAGCAATATAGACTAGGATATTTATGGGATGATCTCGTCTTGTCTTCAGTGGATTCCAGTTGCAATTACTGCAGCTTGACATGACAGGATCATTAGGGGAATTTTGAGGTCTAAAATGGGCCTCCTAAGGAAAATGTACAATCAAAATTCACTTTATTAGAACCAATCACATTTTAAGGGATGACATCATCCCTAATGGTTGAGGTGGCATTGCTTGAGTTAAAGGTACTTACTTGTCACATTCTCAATGGTGGATAAAAACTCATGGTTAACAATGGTAGTGCTCTAAATAATTTTAAAGTCAAAGTAAAGTACTCATAATAAATGTCATTTCACACTTTTTGAATAAAAATATATTATTGTCATTTAATATTTCTTGAAAGAAATAATGCATATCCCTATACATTTATTATATGATATTATACTATACTATTTTTATATAGTATATTAATTACATGTTATTATACAATTTAAATAATATAAATTTTAATTAATAGCATATAATATAATTAAGAATTTATAAATTTATATTTGAAGTTATTTAAGTACAAAGGACAAATGCATTAGTTGTAATGATAATGAATTTTTCTTGAAAAACTCATTCTTATTTATAGTCACATCAATACATTTTTTTTATTAATTTTATTTTGGTACAACTTTTGAATTGAATTTAACTATGGTTACATTGATTGTGTTGCAAAAAGTGAATTGAAAATTCATAAATATTATTTTAATGGGTTAGCTATTATTTTATTATTTCCTTAGGAGGCCCATTTTCGACCTCAAAACTCCCCTAATGGATTCTCAAAGAGGAAGAGAAGGAGATCATATGAGAAGAGACTTGTGAAGCTAGAAAAATAAATAATTCATCGAGAAGGAAGATGAAGGGACATTATCTTACCAAAGAAGATCAAATATATAGATCACATAAAGACTCCATAGAAATCATCCCCTTGGAGAATGAAGAAGAAACACATGCAAGATCCATCATGAATATGCAAAGAAAGCAACAAAATGAGTAACTTGGAAATCCCACATCATCATGAATTTCCATGTCATCATTTTCAAGAGTCATCTCAAGAGTGACATGTGCCATAGTATCTTGCCACATCATTTTTTGAATGTAATTGTTTAATTTCATAAAATGAGAAAATATAAATATGTGGAAGGCCAGGGGTCTCACATGGAATATTAAGAGTCATTATTGATTTCTAAAGTCATATAGAAGCTCAAAGGTCATTATTGAATTCGAAAATCCATTGTATAATCTCTAGAGTACATCTATCCAGGCCAATGTGGAAAACACTCAAAGTCCAGCAAAAGGGAAGTAGCCTGAATTTTACATGACTTCTTACCTCCTTGATTACATATATGCTAAATGTGACTTTGAGATGATGGGTGGAGGTGGAATCTAACACTATACATTCAACCCATGCATATTTACTACAATTAGTTGTGGGAGAGCCTATATATGGCACCATAGATAAAGATAGTTGAAGTCTTCATTTCACAATTATTCCATATCATGTTTAATCATGATTCACCATGCATGTATGATCGTGCTAAGGAAGGATATCATGGAGTTGTTGGCTCTTTCAACCAACCAAATTCAACATATATCAGAGCATTTGGATCTTGTAAACCACCACACCAAGTCTCACTATTTGTAACTGATAAGATAATTTTACACGAAATTGCATATCAGGTGACCACATGTGTTAGTAGGATGCTAGCACAACTGAAAAAGGCACAATGTCCTATATACCCATTTTATGTATGCATGTAAAATGTAAATAAATATAAATAAGCAAAAGATTTTTTTTTACAAAGTCATTCTAAATTTGGATAATTAAACTTCCTCGTGTATGACCCAAGAGGGTAGTCTCAGTGCATTGTTCCAAATTTAAGTGCAAGAAGTCTTATGTAGAAAAAATGGGAAAGGTAGAAAGAGAGAGACTACAAAAGTAGGAGAAAAAAAGAAAACAAGAAGAGAAGAAAAGGCAAGAAGAACATATTTAAAAAGAAAAACTAGAAAAACAAGACCAAGAGGAAGCAATGTTGAAAGAAAAACATGATCAAGAATCTAAAAATGTAGGTAATGATGGCTTGTCTGGGATCAACATTGATCTGACAACCTCAGATTCCATACCATTTATGGGAGGCTAATTTCTGAATAGAGAGATGGGAAAATAATTTAAGTGATGACAATCAGTTTATGAACTTGGAAAAATATCTCTTTGAAAGTGACACTAATCGGATTTTCCATGAGAGGAGGAAATATTTTTCCTAAGAGCCAATAGGGCTAATCTCAGTGCAACAGAAATAAATATAGTGTCTAACACTTTAGATAATCCATTGGCCATATCCTCAATCATGACTTCCTTTTACTCAACAACATAAAAAAATATTGAGCATTTGATGCAAAAGGTAAAAGAGAAATATATGAGCTTGAATAAAGCTCACCAAGAAATCCAAAGGTTGTGAAAAGAAAACTAGGATTTATCGGCTTCAAGATCTTATGATAAATATTAATATAGTGAAAAATTGGATATAAATAAATCACAAGAGGACATGTGAAGAAATTGTAAAAAGAACTCATGAGGCTCCAAAAGGTGGTTGCTATATTCATTTCAATTCAAATGCAAGTAAAGGGAAAGGTGTGCAACTCAAAGACATCTTGTCATCCATTTATTTGATGCATGCATAGATTATGGAACACCATAATTCACCACAGGTATTGCTAAGAAAATATGATCTTAGTTGGGAAATATATAAGTCTATATCAAACTCGCCATACGAGCACATGAAAATCTTGAAAATAATGTGATAAGAACTATGAACGCCTATCAACAACATCACATTATGATGGAGATACTAGTAAAAACTCACAAGTTAGTCTCTATTAGATCCTGAGGGGAGGTGATACCTGAGAACGATATCGAATGTGAAATATACATAATGATTCATGCATTTAATCTAAAATTCATGGAAAAGGATATAAAGTTGACCAAAGAAGAATTAGCATAGCATCTAATGGAGCCCACTAAGTTGCACACCATGTTCACTTCATTATTTCATTGGATCCAAATTGACTTCATAAATAGTACCAAATGTTATCACTCTAATAATTCCCAAAGTTGTGAGATTTTGATTTTATAGTTTAAATAATTTTAGAGGTAACCACATACCTACTTTTAAACTTTAGGATCTAGCCTTCCTAAGGTTCAGAGAGGGCTCTCTCTATAAGATTTAACTTTGTTTTTATATCTGATTTTAGGCTAGTTATATAGGGAAAATTGGTTTTGGGGTTTTGATTTGTTTTGGTGGGAAAATCACTTAATGAGATGGATAGTTGTGAATATGTAATCCATTGGGAAGATGGAGTCAATATGTCAAGAAAAAAGATCAGGATCAAGGACTAAAATCAAATTTTTAAAGGGAAAGATAGCAGAGTCACTAAAGATCTTCAAAGGTTGATTGGTGAAATGGTTTTAATCAGGATAAAGAGCAATTAAGAATTATTTGATCCAGATAAGGAGTGAAAAGATATGGTTAAATAAAAATTAGGGAGAAATTAAGGGTTCCCTAGTCTGGATATCAGCAGAAAACATTAAAATGAAAACCAGTCAATAACAGGTTGCTTTTAACAAATTCTGATATAACAATTCCCGATTCCACATTAAATTTAGAACACATTTATGAATGGATGGAAAACATAAGAAAATAGTCAGATAATAGTAGAAAGTACTTCGATTCAGTGGCCCAACACATAAATCTAGTAATATGATGCTTTATTCCTTGAAATCCAGTCTTCTAACTTGAGCTTGATTACAAAAAACCCTTAGGTTCAGAATGTTCCAGCTATAGAAATCTTCAGCAATTATCCATCTTCAATAATTCAAATGATGAAGTATTTATACAAAACGTAATGCAAAATATCTTAGAATAGTCCTAGGAATGTTTTTTGGAAAATAAAATATCTTATTACAAAAAGATAGTGACAACTGCATAACAAACTTGCAAGTTGTCCTATTTATTAAATAAAATATATTTCTGTTGGATTTGTGTAGCATCTAGTTGTTGAGTTGTCTTTAACGCTGGAAATTTGATCTTCAATCAGTTTTGAACCTTATTTTCCACCTGATACTCTTTAACAATTGATACACTTTATCCTAATACTCTTTAACCTGCTTTAAAAATCTATTTTTACTGTGTAAAAACAACACTCTGTTTTTCCATCCTCTTTCACTGCAAACTATATTTTTAAAGTAAATTTGTGAGCTTCTGCCAAAAATATTCTTCTAGTAACTTAATTTTTGTAAGTTTTCTAAAATTATCGTCTGCTTCAGTGTACCTTACAAATGTGGGCTTGACTACAAAAAGGTTTTTTATCTCATGCTATAAATAAAAAAAGTTTTCAATGCTTCACTGTGTAACACTGTACCTGTTGGAACTCCTTGCCAATCTGCCTTGTTCACTTGTTCTCTGGAAAATTCCCTTATCTTCTTGTTGTAATCTTCTTGCTTCATTAGTTTATCATTGATAACAAGAATATATGGAAAACCTTTTTGCCTTAATGTGTCAAACTTATCCATGAATCTAGTTATGGCCATGTCCATATTTTGACACTTTTCTTCCAACTATTTCATCAAGTTTTTCTTTGAAAGAACTTTTCTTACCTCAAGGATTGTCTCTGTCCTGTCAGTAATTCCTATCTCATCCAATTCTTGCTTGTTTTTAGTATTGAGAAACTTTATTATTTCTAAGGCTTCTTTAGGCTTGGCACCTATCTCTTCTTTGGTGTTTAATATTTATTCTTTAGCTACCTTAAGCAAGTCCTTCTACTCATAAATCACTTGAATGGATGGCCAAGTATCATTAATTAACTCAATGATTTTGGACCATAGTTGATTTTTAATGTATTCCATGGGATCTTTTAAGGTTAATTCTTTTTCTACCTTCTTTAACTGTTCACTTAACCTTTTGGCCTTTTGTTCCTCTATTTTAGCATTTATTTGTGCTAATTTCTTGGCATCTTCCAAGTTCTTGATTTTCTCTTTCAATCTATTTATCTCATTGTTATGTATTGAAATTTCTTCCATGGCTTTAATTATTTTGTTGGCCTCATCTGACTGTTGAAATTTTGAAGTGGAAGATTCAGTGGTTGAATTAGTGGAAGAAGTGACTGGCACTATTGTGGCCAATGAGACCTTTGGTGCTAACTCTTTTGCTAAATTTGAAGGCACTATTGTTGTTACCATGGGAATGACTATAGGAGGAACATTTTGAGTCTTTGCAGCTTCTTTTTCTTGGACAAGCTTGCCCATCTCAATTTCCATCTGTGCTTTCATTTGTAGTATGAGACTCATCATCTCATCTTTTTGGTTTTCTTCTTGCACAATCTCCTTAGCCTGTGGATGTTCTGTTGGAGGTAGTTTCAGTTGCTTTCTGAGTGCTGTAATATCAACATTTTTCTTCTTTACCAATTCTTCTGTAGCTTTCACATTAGCAGGGTCATAACCTACTTCAATAACCAATTCATCTAAAGACTTGATTCTGGTGCCTTTAGCATATGAAGAAGCTTTTTCAACCTTAAGTTGATCTCTTGTATTTGTCAAATTGTTTTGGAGCTTTTGGGCACTCACTGCTTTTGTGTTCATGGTAGAATAAAACATTTCTAAGCTTTTCTTTTGGAACTCAATCTGATCCAAGGGATGAATGTCCTCTATTGGAATTTCAATATCAGCTCTCTTGTAATCTGATGTTTTTGTAGGTTTAGGCACTGTTGGCTGTAGCACTATCATTAGCAACTTTTTATTGTATAATCAAAGGCTGAAAGTAGTATATTTTGAATCCCTGGATTTTGCTTCAAGTATTGTGAATAGATCTCATTTTTTATTTCCTCATTTTTGGCCTTGATCTGTTTATACTTTTCTTTGATATCTATGTCTTTATCCCCTGCCCGTTGTGATGAAGGTGCTTCCATGTTTTGTTATTTTTCAATCATCTGAGTGTTAGAAGTTGCAGGTTGGTGCTCATTTTCAATTACAATTCTCCTCATCTAAAACCTCAATTGTTTCCTTTTCTTTGTCTTCTGGATTAATTTTTGGTTTCTTACTATACCTGAGCTTAAATCTAGTTCCTGTGGTTGTTTCAGAAGTATATGATCTTTCTTCTCTATTTCTCTTTATGGTTCTGTCCTCCTGATTTGGAGTTTTCAAAGTGTGACTAGTATCACCTTGCTTGACAGATTCCATCAATGTATTTTCCAACCATTCAGTTTGGTTTGAAAAATTTTCAATTTTAGGCTTCTTGTCATGAATATAAGGGGTTAATTTACATTTCACCCTTTTCTTACTGATTATTCCATAAGGATAATAGTTCCATAGGAAAATTTCATCAAACCTATACTCTAGCAATTGTTTTGCTGCTTCTGCACCTGCTTCCCTGTTGTTGCATATGAAAGGACCCACTTGGTTTTTCAATTTGAAGTGAGTTTTATTTTTAGCAGCCAAAAAGTTTACAGAATCTGAGTTTAGAATTTGTCTTATATATTCTAAGGTAAACACTCTCATTAGAAAATACTTTGGCAATTTATAGGGCAAGAGGTTTGACCCATAAACTCTAACCTCAGTGTGGTTTTGGTAAAGATACCAGTCACATGTTTTGCTATGCTCTGATAGCTCTAAAACCTTCTTAATCTCATCACTTATCCTAGGTTGCAAACTGTTTGTAAGCATATTTACCAATGGGTGAATGAAACAGTCTGTGAAATCTGCATATGTGAATTCAGTTGACTCCTTTCTAATTAAGGAAGTCCATAAAATAACTAATAGTGGATTTCCTTCTATATGCAACTTCTGAAGGGCTATTGGGAATTTATCTGTCTGGAAGTAGAGGAACATATCATTAGGGGAATTTTGAGGTCTAAAATGGGCCTCCTAAGGAAATTATAAAATAATAGTGGAAATAATAAAATAAGATTTGATGACATCATCAAATTTTAGAGGGAAAAAGAAAAAAACTACTTTTTCAACTCATATTTTCAACTTATCTCCCAAATTTTTTATTCAAATTTAGAGCGAGAGTACTCATTGGATGCAAAATTCAATTCCTCATCCAAGGAATACCCATGTTGCATACTTTCGATGGACCCTCCTACATGAAAAATAAAAAATACATGAACAACATGATTGCAATCACGTTTTTTAATGTATTTCTCATATTTCGCATAGAAGGGTCCATCAAAAGTATGCAACATGGCTAATCCTTAGATGCAAAATTAAATTTTGCATCCAACGAGTACTCCCGCTCGAAATTTGAGTAAAAAAATCAGGAGATAAGTTGAAAATACGAGTTGAAAAATTAGTTTTATTATTTTATTATTTTTTAATCTTTTTACCCTTTTACTTAAAAAATGGTGAATCATCCCCAATGGTTGACATCACCATCTTGAATCCTATTGGTTCTTATAAATTTTATTTTGGTTGTACATTTTTCTTAGGAGGCCCATTTTAGACCTCAAAATTCCCCTAATGGAAAGAGGTATGAGGTATGCCTAAATACACCTTCAGTAGGAATTTTTACAAGCTGATCATGAATACTATAAGCTATATACTCAGCATAGTTATAAATGACTGCAGGGGGGTGACCAAGCATAAAATTGGATAGAAAACCAAGTATAGGCTCATCAGTGTGCTCATCAATAAAGTAACCAAGGATAAAAGACAACATTGAGATAATGTATCTTGATCCTTCTGGGAATTTGGAGGATGAATGTGGAGGGTTAATCTTTGGGATTTCAACATATGAAGGAATAAATGTTTGAAAGATCTAAAATCTTTTAGGAAATTCTAACTCTAGATAAAACATTGTAAGAGCTTCTATATACAAAGGGAATGCATTTGGCTCTGGTTGTAAATGAAGCATTTGGTTTATGGATTCAACAGTGATAGTGAATAATACTTCTTTCTCAGCATTAACAATAGCTCTTTGGTCAGGAAAATAGTGAGTTTGACACAATCTAATGACCTCAGGACACTAATGGGTATGGAGAACTACATATTTTGGCAAATTGGACTCCCAAACAAGTACTTCATCAACCTTATCCAAAGATTTCTCTTGACTCCAGCAGTGAAGGTCAAGAAGATTATATTCAATTACTAGATTAGTGATTTTATAGTCAACATCAACTAAAGGGGTATGTTCAACATCTACAACAGGAGGTTGTAGTGGATTGATGACAATTGTGCTTTTAGAGGCCATTACCATATTTGTTTTTTGACAATTTAGCCCTCTGGATCTTAAAAACTCTGTCTTGTATGTTTTTATATACTTCTGTAAGCTTAGACTATTTATAGAAGGTATTTTGGTATGGAAGAGGTTTCCTTTGGTTTTTATTAGGTTAAATTTGGATTTCCCAACCTCAAACTGTCAATTCTTCTCCAAAATCAATCTTTAAACCTTTATAGACTCAGGAAAGGCTTAGCAAGGGTTCACTGCTGATTTTTTTGACAAAATTAGCCCTAAAACAGACAAATTCATGCATAAAGGGATTATGAGCATTTGTAAAGGGTTTTGAATCAATCAGAGGGTCTCTAAGGGTATGTAAATGCCTGAATTTCTTCAATTTTCTTAAAAATAGGTTATAGTCTCCAGAAACTATGAAATTATCAAGGTTTTGAAATAGAGATGAATATATGAGGAAATCAGGATTTTTCTTTAGGCCAATAGACTTTCAAAGGTTTAATTTCTAGAGAATGCTTCTTTTCAAATGATGGATGGGTATTTTTCTTGAAAAATACCTGTAATTTTTCGTATTTGACTCGAAAGAAGGGTTTTCTGGAAGTTGGAGGCTTTCAAAAGCTGGTTGAAGTCTCTTGGATATAAACTAGAGGCTCTGGGCATTCGCAGCAGCAAATTTGATGAATTGCTATTGGTTTTTACATGAAAATAGGGTGACAACTTTCTTTCTTTAGTCAGGAATGTTCAACAAGCAGAAAACGCAACATAAAAGGTTTAAATGGGTGCAATCGGTTGTTATAAATATTTTGGGTTAAATAGTGTTTGCATTAATCACCTGTCATTTCAATTTGGAAGCGGTTTTTGGAGGGTGGTAAATGGTTATCACATCATTGGAGGGTGGTAAATGGATTTTCTCAAATGGATGCGATCCAATGTAAAATGAACGCGTGGAGGAGAGATAGAAGGTTAAAACTACCCATATCGTGAATTTGAAATTGATTAACGAGCGTGCCATTATATTTGTGATATGGCTTGTGAATCGTTGGATCGAGCGGAGGGAGTGCGAACGGTTCAGATTAAGCGATGAAGTTGTTGGGTAGATGGGCGTGGGGCCTAGGGTTTTTTATGCGGTGGGGTTTAAGTTTATGTGTTAAACATAGTTTAAACATAAAGTCTTATGTTTAATGGGATAGGCAGAATGGGCACTTTACACGAAAAATAGGTTATATACATGTGTAATGTAATCTTCAGCGGGTTAATATAAACCAAGATTAGTTTGATCCTATGGGGGAGCGGGAATATATCACATGGGGAATTAAAACCATAGGATAGACAATTAAAATGTGGGTTGGGATATTAATATAAATGAATTACTATGAATATGGGAGGAAGGGTATATAGTGGAGTTAATATATTAAATTAGTGTTAATATATGAAATGAATGAGCGGAATAATACACAAATACACTAAGTATAGTGTGTTTTAAGTGTTTTTGGTGCAATTTTCATAGTGTTGGCACCATTTTAAAAATTTCATACTTATACTTTAGGATAATGTATTTTTGTGGGTTTTTTGAATATTTTTATATGAAATGAAGTTAGTTAAGGGGGTTTTTACTGTTCCTAAGCAAAAAATGTGTTTTAACTTAGGAAAAGTGATTTTATCTTAGGAGAAGGGGTGATGTTGAGTAAAAAGGTTTTAATGAGGGGAATCCAATACTTAGTGCCAATTAATCATTAAGCCTTGGGTCTAGTCCCAACAAAAGTTAGAGAAATTCTCTGAGCCTTTATAACTTAAGGTTTTTTTTAAATACTAGAATACTTTGAGGGGAGGGAAATTAGTGATTTTCCAAATGATGTTTTATTCATTCTTTGTGTAACTTCTTTCTACCTACCCATCATTTATTCTACCATTTTTTATTTATTTGGATGGGTTCATTTGAGCTTGCAACCCTAAATCCATTTTTCTTTTATAGTAGGAAACTATCTCATTCTAACCTTATTTCATTTGAGGGCTCAGGTTAAAACTGTTGAGCTCCTCATTTATTCTCTAACTATCTACTGATTTGTCAAGTTTAAACTGTTTGACAAGATATTAGTCTCTATCTATAAACATGAAATTTAAAGCATGAAAAATTTAAGATTAAACTATTTAACTCATCATGCATTATGGCATTTTAAACAAGCTGCACATAATCATTTATTTTCAATAAAAGTACAAAGTAGTGGAATTTTGACTTGCATCACTTTCATGTCTTATTCTTATCTTCTTCTTTTTTGTGTTTGGGGTCCATTTTTTTTTTGTTCTGTTTTATCTTTTTCTTTTCAAGTCCTTTGATTTTTCTTTTATGACTTTTACCCTCTTTTCATTTTTTATTATTTTAAAATATGGGAAAACAGCTTGCAAGAAGCAAGGTACGTACATATTTACAAGACTTATCAAATTCAATTCAAAAATTATGAACCCTATTATTATAGGACCCTAATCGTGGCTCCACATGGGGATGGCATTTCCTGGTGAAATGTCAAGAAATTTGAGACTAGTAGCCTTTGAATTTTGACTATGTTGGCCTTGTAAATGTTGGTTCAGCTCTGTAATTATTCATACTTATGATATTTTACCTTTCAAAGCTTAGGGCCTTCTCTCCGAGCTTCAAATTTGTTAGGAAAACATCCAATCCAATCTAAAATCTGCAATGTTATGCACAATGGATACAGCAATCAAAGTTAACTATTGGTTATTTCTGAAGAGTAGTAATGCTTCAACATTCTACCATTGACAAGTCCGCCTAGCAGATCTGATCCATCCATCTCTTTCCAAAAGAAAGCATTGTTACCTCTGTAACCATAAATAACATAAGGTCCTTTCCATAGGAAATCAAATTTCCCATGTTTACCTTTCTCTTCTCTCCTGGAATCCCACTTTAGAACTTTTTCACCAATGTAGAAATCATCTTCTTTACTCTTTTTATCAAAAAAATTATTAATCTTATCTTGGATAACTTGAGACTTAAGATAAGCCTCTTCTGTTGTTTGCTGCAAGTGAATGATTTGGTTAATCCTTCTTTGAATGTCATTGGTCCCAACTTGTAATTCTTGGATTATCTTCATTACTGGTACTCCTAAGGAAGATGGAAAAACATCATCCATTCCATAAAAAAGTTGGTAAGGGGATGTACCAATGCATTTTTTGGTGGTAAGTCTATCAGCCCATAAGGCATTAACTAACCTCTTGTTCCAAGTTTTCTTTTTATCTTCTAGTAATTTCTTGATAATTTTCGCAAGGATTTTATTGGAGGATTCAGTAAGGCCATTACCTTGAGGGTAATATGCAGTCAAATGGCCAAGGGTAATGTGGTATTTATGGAAAAAATAAATCATATTTTTGGATTTGAATGCAGCTACATTGTCAGTGATAATATTTTGGGGGGATCCAAATCTTGAGAGTATGTTGTTTTCCAAAAAGGAGATTATGATAGTGTCAGTGGCTTGCCTGGAGGGTATGGTTTCTATCCACTTCGTAAAATAGTCAGTGGCTATCATAATGCACTTATGTTGAGCTGAGGATGGAGGGTGAATTCCACTAATGAAGTTAAGACCCCATTGTTGAAAAGGCATTTCTGTTGAGATGGGCTTTAAGGGCAGGGGTAACAACTTTTTCTTTCCTTCAAATATTTGACACTTGTGATAGGAGGTCACATAATTTTTTACATCTACAAACAAATTAGGCCAGTAAAAACTAGCTCTCAAGATTTTGTTTGCAGTAGTCTTCCAGTAGAGATGTCCTCCACAATCACCTGCATGAACTTCTTCTAAAACTTTGTCAGCTTCTTCTTTAAGAAAACAATTTAATAAAATTCCACCACGATCTTTCCAAAAGAGTACATTGTCTATGATACAAAACCTTGGTGCCTTTAATTTTAAAAATCTAGATTTTGTTCTTGATAATCCAGCAGTAGCTTGTAAATTTAGTAAAACAAATACAATATATGCATACCATGGTGAATCTGAAAAAGCTTGACTAATCTCTGGAGTCACCATCTCTTCCTGATCATCGACTTGGGAAATAAATTTAATATCTAAAGCATGAAAATTTGATTCAACCATGAGTTTGGCTAAACCTTTACCTTTTATGAGTTTGGTGGGTTTGATTTATATGTCATATTCCAAAATTGTGGCAATCCACTTGCCTCTTTTACCATCAGGACCATTCTGTGTTAGATTTTCCTTTAAAACTGCATTTGGAACATAGGAAATGATATGTGAACAAAGAATGTACACTCTAAAGTCTTTGATGGCCTTTACTAAATCTAGGGCCTGCTTTTCCATTATGTTATACTTTAAAGTGGCATCTCTGAGTGATTTTCTAAAGAAAGCAATGGGCTGCTCATAACCCTGGTCATTTTTCTGTAATAAAACTATAGCAATAGTGTGTTCTGAAGAAAAGGAGAAAATAATGAAATCCTTCTTGAAGTCAGGACTTATAAGGATTGGGGCTTTTGTTAAGGCTTGTTTAATAGATTCAAATGATTGCTTGGCTTCAACAGTCCATTTGAGTAATGAGTCTTTTTTTAGCATATTTTTAAGTTCTCTAGTTATTTCAGCTAGATTTGAGATGAATCTTCTAAGGAAGTTAATTTTACCTAGAAAAGCTTGTAACCCTTTAACGTTCCTAGGAGGACTAATGTTCAGAATTGCATCTATTCTGGCTAGGTCTATCCTAATTCCCTTTTTAGATATAATATGTCCTAGTAATTTACCTTCTTCCAATCCAAATAAAGTTTTCTTAGGATTTAGAGAGATGCCAAATTTCCTGCATTTAAGAAAGAATTGCCTGAGATGATCCAAATATTCATATTCAGTATTTGAAAATACAGTAATTTCATCTAAATAAATCACTAGGAATTCATGAATTTCCTTTGCAAAGGCTATATCCATAGCTCTTTGAAAAGTGGCTCCTACATTCATTAACCCAAAAGGCATTTTTATATACATAAAAGTGCCCCATGGAGTAGTAAAAGAAGTTTTGGCTTGGTCTTCTAGTTGGACTAGAATCTGGTTATATCCAGATAATCCATCTAGCAATGAAATTCTGGAATAACCAACCACTCTCTGTAGAATGTCATCCATCTTAGGGAGAGGGTATTTTTCTTTTACGGACACTTTATTTAAATTTCTTAAATCAACACATAATCTAATTTCTCCTGTCTTTTTCCTAGTGGGAACTAGATTAGAAACCCAATCAGAATATCTGATTGGTGCAATTATTTGGGCATCATACATTATTTTTACCTCTTTCTTAATTAAAGGCATAAAAATGGGATTTATCATTCTTAGCTTATGTTTAAAAGGTTTTTGGTCTTCTTCTATAGGTATTTTATGCTAGTGTCATAGGATTTTAAGTCCTCATAACTCCAAGCAAAAACATCTTGAAATTCCTTAAAAAAGCTATGTATTTTTCTTTTTCTTCCTGAGGTAAATCCTTTGAAAGTTTAATCATCTTAGATTTTAACTCTGTACCTATATTACATTCCTCAATATCAGATCTTGGTGGCTCTATTTTAGGTTTTCTTGCAACATCATTAGAGTCAAATAGATCTTCTAAAGGGGTTAAGCTTTTTGGTAAAAATTTATCTTTGAGGTTAAAAGTATTATATCCATCATCTGCTAACTCTTTAATCTCTACTATTTCTAAAATATCTATGTCTAATTGACTAAATTTAGTAGGCTTATCAAAATTTAATTTATTTGCATCTACATTATTCAAATCAATTTCATTATCTAAGTTCTGATCTACTGTACAGTCTGTGTCTATATTACAACCTTGAAATTCTCCTTCATTGTTCATGAAATGATAAATCTGTTCATCTTGTGAGAAAATTTGCCAATATGTAAGATTATCAGGAATTATAGGTCTATGTTTGAAAGCTGCAGTGTATCTATAATTTGGTTGAAATGGCAGATTACAGGTACTAGCAAAAGTTGTTAAGCAGTGAGCCTGTATGTTCTATTTTCTTGGTATTGCAGAAAAATTATATTCTAACAGTTCCTTAATTAAATATAAAACAATGTCTCTATATCGGCTTAATATTGGATTATAAACAAAATATTCTCCAGTTATTTGTTTCACAATTAACTCTGACTCTCCCATAATTGATATTCTTTTACCTCCTAAATTCCTAACAATCTATAGTCCTAAAATAAGAGCTTCATATTCAGCCATGTTGTTTGTACATTTAAAATTCAGTCTAAAAGCATGACCTTATACATGATTGTCTTCCATATTAGTTATCCAAACTCCTATTCCTGGTCCTAATTTATTGACTGATCCATCAAAATCTAAATGCCATAAAGATTCATGAAATATGTTTTCATTGTCCCGTGCTTTGTTTTTCTCTTTTAGTTCAGTTTTGTTTTCAATATCAGTTTCAGAGTTGCATAAAATGAATGAATCCATGTTAGTAGGTGTAGAGTAAATCGGGTGATTTCTTGGTCTTTCTACACTACTCACCATATATTTCATCATTTTTTCTCTATAAAGTTTCTTTGGTTGACCAAAAATATATATTGTTACATATGACATATCAAGTCGTAGAGATCCCTGTAATTTAGCTCCCCATGAGCAAGATAAGAGAATTCCATACTTGGGAGCGATGTCAGCTACTACAATTTCCATGAGTATGCTTTTACCAGGATATTGAACTAATGTGACACATAAATCTTTAATCAAACCTAAACATTTCAGTTTGCTGGAATCAAATGAAAAGAGATCTTTGTAAGGCCTAGTGATATCCAAATTCAGGGCTTCCATTATTGCTTCTGGCATTAAATTTTGTGAAGCCCTTGAATCTAGCATTGCATTATGTAATATTTGATCATGAACAATTAAGCTAATGTAAAACGGTGGAACTGCTACATCTTGGTGTTTTCCATTAACATCAGGACCAAAAATTAACTCTAGTTGATCATCACTTCGATTTATTGAATCTTCTCCATCGTTCATGTTTAAAGTTTCAGTGATAGTTGTTTTGTACAAATCATGTTTTACCAATTCTTTCAAAGGAATTGGTATTTTTAATTTGGAAATTTCATCTTGGATATTAAATGGAGCTTCTGATTTACTTAGCTGAATTATCTCTTCTTTAATAATTGTAGTTTGAGTAGGTTTATCTTCTTTTTCTATAGCTGTTTTCTCATTTTCAGTGTGTGTTTCTACTGTCTTAATATTTTTGGTTTTCATTTCAGGAATAGTTTGAGAAGCAATAGATGTTTTTGCAGATTTTGTATTTTCAGAAGTTGTTTTAGCAGTGGTAGCTTTTGGATAAGCTAATTTTGGGTTAGCAATGGTTGTTTTAGAGTCTAAAATTGTTGTTTTAGCAGAATTAGATGTCATTATAGCAGCATATTTTTATCAATATGTTGATGTTTGGACAACATCATCTATTATATCAACAATTTTGGGACTAGGTGAAATTTTAGGGCTTGAAATTTTCTAAGATGAATTACAGGTTTGCTTATTTTCCCTAGGGATAATTTGTAGAACTTTAGTAGTGGGAGCCTCTACTGCTTTCTTTGTTTGTGTATGAACATATTTATTAGTAGAAGGCTTTATGTTTTTCTTTCTCCTAAGGTTATATTTCTTATGTACTTCAATATTGATAGAAAAACTCATAACCTTGTTTGTAATCAAATGATTCACCATAATATAATTGCAGTTGTTGTAAATCATATAACTCATGATCTTCTTGTGTAAGAATGACAATGTTATCATAATTAATACCCATTAGATTTATGGTGTCTTCATCATCTTCATTCTGATGAAAACTTTCAACATAGTTCTCTTGGAAAGGTGGTCTTATTGTTTGGTCAAGTGTTGATTCTCTGGATTTTCCAGTATTAGTGTTTTTCCTGAAATTGGGATTTATAATTTGTTGTCGGTTATCCCATTGTGGCTTCATTTCCATATTATCTAACCTATCCATCATTCTCTCTAATTTTTTTTCTAATTTATATATTTTTAAATTTGAACTAGATGCCTCTTCTTTTATTGTTACTCTTCTTTCATTCCTTAACCTAGCTTTCTTTGCTAATAGATTTTATTCTACACTAACAGCATTACTTTGCATCTGCTCTAATTTTTTAGGATTCCTCTCTCTCAATTGATCAGCTATGTCTGTATCAAATCCATCAGGGAACTTGAGAATAACAGAATCTGGAGGAGGCTTAAGATTAGCAAGAATTGAATTATAGATGTTGTTGTATCTAGTACAATAATATTGGATTGTTTCATTGGATGCTCTTTTAATGCTCTCAAATTCTGATAAGATCTGTACTGGAATTTTCTTCTTTTCCCATCTATTAAGAAATAATCTATGAAAAACCGCTAAATCGGCAATACTACCAGCATTTAAACCTTTAAACCATTTTTTCACCTCCCAGTTAATGTTTGAGAAAACAATCTCATTTAGACATCAGACTCATCTATTTCATGAAGTTCAAAATAGTATGTCATGTTATTTACATGTTGTTGGGCATTATATTGAGTGGTTGCATCAAATTGAGGTAATTTTATTTGATAGTATTGGGGCATGTCATGTAACTGGGCTGGAAGGACCAAGGGAGCATATCTAACAGCCATGGCTTGAATTCTGGCCTGGCTAGGAGGTAGGTTGGAAGTACTTGGAGTAGAACTAGAAGTACTTGCTGATGTAGTTAAAGAACTTATAGATGAGATTGGGATATAAGAATATGTACTGGAAAATGTGGTTGAGAAACAAAAAAATGAATTTGGGAAATATGAAGAGGTATTTGGGAATGAGAATGATGTATTGGAAAATGCAGAACAAAAACTAGTGGATGGAGATAAGGTGGTGGAGGATGGGAATAATACTCTAGGTTGGAATGGTTGTTTAGAAATGAACTGATCTATGGAATGAAGTGTGGTGGAGATAATGGAGGATGTGGTGGCAAATAAATATGAACCTTGAGATTCTAAAAGGCTGGTATCTAAATGAGTGGTAGAGGGATTAGGGGTATACGCTGATAAAGCACTTAATTCAACTGAATGCTGAAAAATAGCTTCGCCTATTTCCTTAATTATAGTAGCATTTATTGCATCAAGCTTATCATAAACCTCAAAAATATTTGATTCAGAATCTACTGAAATAGTTTCATGCTTAGTTTGAAGAAATGAAAAAAAATCAGGATCTATAACAGTACTATTTAAGTCACTTTCTTATTTGTTTCTGAATAAATAATTTTCAAAGTTTAATTCAAACTCTAAGTCTTGTATAGTTGATAACTATTTTGGAAGGGAATTTTCTCTAACTAAGGAGATTTTATTACCTAAATCCTCTACTTTTTTATTATTTTTTCTAATTCTGTCAGGATCATCTACTATGATAGCAGGTTGTGGATCTGGATTTGACCTGGTGTAGTAGACTCTTCTGGAAGCCAAAATTACAATTTTTAATGAAAATATACTCACAAATTATTAAAACATTCTTAAGGTGAAAAGATAATAAAAATATTTCCTATAAGACTTATTTAAAGCTGAGGATTGGTTAGTTTCCCCAGCAGAGTCGCCAATATGTTATCACTCTAATAATTCCAAAAGTTGTGAGATTTTGATTTTATAGTTTAAAGAATTTTAGAGGTAACCAGAGACCTACTTTTAAACTTTAGGATCTATCCTTCCTAAGGTTCAAAGAGGGCTCTCTCTATAAGATTTAACTTTGTTTTTATATCTGATTTTAGGCTAGTTATATAGGGAAAATTGTTTTGGGGGTTTTGATTTGTTTTGGTGGGAAAATCACTTAATGAGATGGACAGTTGTGAATCTATAATCCATTGGGTAGATGGAGTCAATATGTCAAGCACAAATATCAGGATCAAGGTCTAAAGTCAAATTTTTAAAGGGCAAGATAGCAGAGTCACTAAAGATCTTCAAAGGCTGATTGGTGAAATGGTTTTAATCAGGATAAAGAGAAATTAAGAATCCTTTGATCCAGGTAAGGAGTGAGAAGGTAGGTTTCAATGGAAATTAGGAATAAATTAAGGGTTTCCTAGTATGGATATCGGCAAAAAATATTAAAATGAAAACCAATCAATAACAAAGTGCTTTTAACAAATTCTGATATAACAATTCCTAATTTCACATTAAAATTTAGAACAAATTTATGAATGGATACAAAACATAAGAAAATAGACAGATAACAGTAGAAAGTACTTCAATTCAGTGGCCCAACACATGAATCCAATAATATGATGCTTTATTCCTCGAAATCCACTCTTCTGACTTGAGCTTAATTACAAAAAACCCTTAAGTTCAGAATGTTCTAGCTATAGAAATCTTCAGCAATTATCCACCCTAAATACTTCAAATGATGAAGTGTTTATACAAAAAGTAATGCAAAATATATTAGAATAGTACTAGGAATTTTTTTTGGAAAATAAAATATCTTATTACTAAAATATAGTGACAGTTGCATAACAAACTTGCAAGCTGTTCTATTTATTAAATAAAATAT
Organism: Pinus albicaulis; assembly: GCA_034641835.2. Lineage (NCBI taxonomy): Eukaryota > Viridiplantae > Streptophyta > Pinopsida > Pinales > Pinaceae > Pinus > Pinus albicaulis. The sequence continues at coordinate 1,381,453,507 of CM076578.1, read as the reverse complement.
CTTTCTATTGGACTTGGGTAGCAGCTGGTTGTTGAGTTGTCTTTAACGCTGGAAATTTGATCTTCAATCAGTTTTGAACCTTATTTTTCACCTGATACTCTTTAACAACTGATACACTTTATCCTGATACTCTTTAACCTACTTTAAAAATATGTTTTTACCATGTAAAAACAACACTCTGTTTTTTCATCCTCTTTCACTGCAAACTGTCTTTTAAAAGTAAATATGTGAGCTTCTGCTAAAACTCTTCTTCTGGTAACTTAATCTTTGTAAGTTTTTTGAAATTATCATCTACTTCAGTGCACCTTACAAATGTGGGCTTGAATACAAAAAGGTGTTTTATCTCATGCTGTAAATAAAACAAGTTTTCAATGCTTTTATGTAACAATTTACCTATTGGAACTCCTTGCCAATCTGCCTTGTTCATTGTTTCTCTGGCAAATTCCCTTATCTTCTTGTTGTAATATTCTTGCTTCATTAGTTTATCATTGATAACAAGAATATTTGGCAAACCTTTTTTCCTCAATGTGTCAAACTTAACCATGAATCTAGTTATGGTCATGTCCATATTTTGACACTTTTCTTCCAACTGTTTCATCAAGTTTTTCTTTGAAAGCACTTTTCTTACCTCAATAATTGTCTCTGTCCTGTCAGTAATTCCCATCTCATCCAATTATTGCTTGTTTTTAGTATTGATAAAATTGATTATTTCTAATGCTTCTTCAGGCTTGGCACCTAGCTCTTCTTTGGTCTTCAATATTTCTTCTTTAGCTACCTTAAGCAAGTCCTTCTGCTCATAAATCACTTGAATGGATGGCTAGGTATCATTAATTGACTCAATTATTTTGGACCATAGTTGATTTTTAATGTATGCCATGGGCTCTTTTAAGGTTAATTCTGTTTCTACCTTCTTTAACTATTCACTTAACCTATTGGCCTTTTGTTCCTCTGTTTTAGCATTTATCTGTGCTAATTTCTTGGCAGATTCCAAGTTATTGATTTTATCTTTAAATCTATTTATCTCATTGTTCTGTATTGAAATGTCTTCCATGGATTTAATGAGTTTTCTAGCCTCATCTGATTGTTGAACTCTTGAAGTGCAAGATTCAGTGGCTGAAGTAATCAAAGAAGTGACTGGCACTGTTGTGGCCAATGGGACCTTTGGTGCTAAGTCTTGTGCTAAAGTTGAAGGCATTTTTGTTGTTACCATGGGAATGACTGTAGGAGGAACAATTTGAGTCTTTGCAACTTCTTTTTCTTGGAAAAGCTTGTCCATCTCAATTTCCATCTCCTTGATCTGTGCTGTCATTTGTAGTATGAGACTCATCATCTCATATTTTTGGTTTTATTCTTGCACAATCTCCTTAGCCTGTGGATGTTTTGTTGGAGGTAGTTTTAGTTGCTTTCTGAGTGCTGCAATATCAACATTTTTCTTCTTTACGAATTCTTCTGCAGCTTTCACATTAGCAAGGTCATACCCTACTTCAACCACCAATTCCTCTAAAGACTTTATTCTGGTGTTTTAGCATATGAAGAAGCTTTTTCAACCTTAAGCTGATCTCTTATATTTTTCAAAGTGTTCTGGAGATTTTGGGCACTCATTTCTTTTGTGGTCATGGTAGAATAAAGCATTTATAAGTTTTTCTTGTGGAACTGAATCTGATCCAAGGGAATAATGTCCTCTATTGGAATTGCAATATTAGCTCTCTTGTAATCTGATGTTGTTGTAAGTTTAGGCACTATTGGTTGTAGCACTGTCATTAGCAACTTTTTATTTGTATAATCAAAGGCTGAAAGCAGCCTATTTTGAATCCTTGGAATCTGCTTCAAGTATTGTGAATAGATCTCATTTTTTGTCTCATCATTTTTGGCCTTGATATGTTTATACTTTTATTTGATATATATGTCTTTATCCCCTGCCTATTGTGATGAAGATGCTTCCATGCTTTGTTTTTTTTCAATCATCCAAGTGTTAGAAGTACCAGGTTGCTACTCATTTTTAATTACTGTGTCATTCACAGTGTCTTTCTCTGGATTCTCTTCATCTAAAACCTCAATTGTTTCCTTTTCTTTATTTGTTGGATTAATTTTTGGTTTCTTGTTGTACCTAAGCTTAAATTTGGTTCATGTGGTTGTTTCAGTAGTATATGAGCTTTCTTCTCTATTTCTCTTTATGGTTCTGTCCTCCTGATTTGGAGTTTGCAAAGTGTGACTATTATCACCTTGCTTGACAGATTCCATCAATGTATTTTCCAACCATTCAGTTTGGTTTGAAAAAATTTCAATTTTAGGCTTCTTGTCATGGATATAAGGGGTTAATTTACATTTCACCCTCATCTTACTAATTATTTCATAAGGATCAAAATTCCATAGGAAAATTTCATCAAAATTATACTCTAGCAACTGTTTTGTTGCTTCTGCACCTACTTCCTTGTTGTTGCATATGAAAGGACCCACTTGGTTTGTCAATTTGAAGTGAGTTTTCTTTTTAGCAGCCAAAATTTTTATAGAATATGAGTTTAGAATCTGCCTTATATATTATAAGGCAAACACTCTCATTGGAAAATACTTTGGCAATTTATAAGGCAAGAGGTTTGACCCATAAACTCTAACATCAATGTGGTTTTGGTAAAGATACCAGTCACCTCTTCTGCATATGGGTGAAGGAAATAGTTTGTGAAATCTACATATGTGAATTCAGTTGACTCCTTTCTAATTAAGGAAGTCCAGAAAATAACTAATAGTGGATTTCCTTCTATATCCAACTTCTGAAGGGCTATTGGGAATCTATCTGCCTCGAAGTAGAGGAACATATGAAAGAGGTAAGAGGTATACCTAAATACACCTTCAGTAGGAAGTTTTACAAGTTGATCATGAATACTATAAAATATATACTCAGCATAGTTATAAATGACTGCAAGGGGCTGACCAGGCACAAAAGTGGATAGAAAACCAAGTATAGACTCATCAGTGTGCTCATCAGTAAAGTAACCAAGGATAAAAGACAACATTGAGATAATGTATCTTGATCCTTCTGGGAATTTGGAGGATGAATATGGAGGGTTAATCTTTGGGATTTTAACATATGAAGGCATGAATTTTTGAAAGATCTGAAATCTTTTAGGAAAGTCTAACTCTAATAAAACTTTGTAAGAGCTTCTATAGACAAAGGGACTGCATTTGGCTCTGGTTGTAAATGAAGGATTTGGTTTATGGATTCAGCAGTGATAGTGAATAATACTTCTTTCTCAGCATTAACAATAGCTCTTTCGTTAGGGGAATAGTAATTTTGATACAATATGATGACCTCAGGACACTGATGGGTATGGGGAACTACATATTTGGGCAAATTGGACTCCCAAACAAGTACTTCATCAACTTGATCCAAAGATTTCTCTTGACTCCAGCAGTGGAGGTCAAGAATATTATATTCAATTACTGGATCGGTGATTTTATAGTCAACATCAGCTAAAGGGGTATGTTCAACATCTACAATAAGAGGTTGTAGTGGATTGATGACAATTGTGATTTTAGAAGCCATTAATAGATTTATTTTTTGACAATTTAGCCCTCTGGAGCTTAAAAACTCTATTTTTTAGGTTTTTATATACTTCTATAAGCTTAGACTGTTTACAGAAGGTATTTTAGTATGGCAGAGGTTTCTTTTGGTTTTTATTAGGTGAAATTTGGATTTCCCAACCTCAAACTCTCAATTCTACTCCAAAATCAATCTTTAAACCTTTATAGACTCAAGAAAGGCTTAACAAGGGTTTACTGCTGATTTGTTTTTATAAAATCAGCCCTAAAATAGTCAAATTCATGCATAAAGGGATTCTTAGCATTTGTAAAGGATTTTGAATCAATCAGAGGGTCTCTAAGGGTATGTAAATGGCTAAATTTCTTCAATTTGCTTAAAAACATATTACAGTCTCCAAAAACTATGAAATTATCAAGGTTTTGAAACAAAGATGAATATATGAGGAAATTAGGCTTTTTATTTAGGCAAATAGATTTTCAAAGATTTAATTTTTAGAGAATGCTTCTTTTCAAATGATGGATGGGTATTTTTCTTGAAAAATATCTATAATTTTAGGTTTTTGACTCGAAAGAAGTGTTTTCTGGAAGTTGGAGGCTTTCAAAAGCTGGTTGAAGTCTCTTGGATGTAAACTGGAGGCTCTCGGTAGTCGTAGCAGTAAATTTGATGGCTTTATATTGGTTTTTACATGAAAACATGGCAGTAGCTTTCTTTCTTCATTCGGGAAGTTTCAACTAGCAGAAAATGCAGCAAAAAAGGTTTAAACACGTGCAATCAGTTGTTATAAATATTTTGGGTTAAACAGTGTTTGCATTAATCACCTGTCATTTCAAGTTGGAAGCGGTTTTGGCGCGGGAAGGTTAATTACCGCTAAGCAGTTATCACATTGTTGGAGGGCAGTAAATGGTTTTTATCAAATGGATGCGATCCAATGTTAAATGGACGTGTGGAGGAGAGATAGAAGGTTAAAACCGCCCATATCACAAATATGAAATCGATTAACAAGTGCACAATTATATTTGCGATATGGCTTCTGAGTCATTTGATTAGGCGAAGGGAGTGAAAATGGTTCAGATTAAACGATGAAGTTTTTGGGTAGATGGGCATGGGGCCTGGGGATTTTTATGTGGTGGGGTTTAAGTTTATGTGTTAAACATAGTTTAAACATAAAGTATTATGCTTAACGGGATAGGAAAAATGGGCGCTTTACATGACAAATAGGTTATATACATATGTAATGTAATATTTGGCGGGTTAATATAAACCAAGATTAGTTTAATCCTATGGGGGAGCGGGAATATATCACATGGGGAATTAAAACCATAGGATAAACAATTAAAATGTGGGTTGGGATATTAATATAAATGAATTAATATGAATACGGGAGGAAGGGTATATAGTGGAGTTAATATATTAAATTAGTGTTAATATATGAAATGAATGAGTAGAAAAATAAACAAATACACTAAGTAAAGTGTGTTTTAAGTGTTTTTGGCGCAATTTTCATAGTGTTGGCCCCATTTTAAACATTTCACACTCATAATTTAGGATAATGTGTTTTTGTGGGTTTTTTGAATATTTTTGTATGAAATGAAATTAGTTAAGGGGGTTTTTACTTTTCCTAAGCAAAAAATGTTTTTTAACTTAGGAAAAGGGATTTTATCTTAGGATCAGGGGTGATGTTGAGGAAAAGGGTTCTAATGAAGGGAATCCAATACGTAGTGCCAATCAGTCATTAAGCCTTGGGTCCAGTCCCAACAAAAGTCAGAGAAATGCTCTGAGTCTTTATAACTGAAGGTTTTTTTTTTAATACTGGAATACTTTAAGGGGAGGGAAATTAGTAATTTGCTAGATGATGTTTTATTTATGCTTTGTTTAACTGCTTTCTACCTACCCATCATTTATTCTACCATTTTTTCTTTATTTGCATGGGTGCAAATGAGCTTGCAACCATAAATCCATTTTTCTTTTATAGTAGGAAACTATCTAATTCTAACCTTATTTCATCCAAGGGCTCAAATTAAACTATTGAGCTCCTCATTTATTCTCTAACTATCTACTGATTTGTCAAGTTTAAACTGTTTGACAAGATATTTATTGTCTATCTATAAACATGAAATATAAAGCATGAAAAAGTTAAGATTAAACTATTTAACTCATCATGGATTATGACAATTTGAACAAGCTACACATAATCATTTATTTGGAATAAAAGTAAAAAGTAGTGGTATTTTGACTTGCATCACTTTCATGTCTTGTTCTTATCTTTTTTTTTTTGTGTTTGGGGTCCATTTTTTTCTATTCTTTTTTATCTTCTTCTTTTCAAGTCCTTTGATTTTTCCTTTATGACTTTTACCCTCTTTTCATTTTTTATTATTTTCAAAAATGGGAAAACAACTTGCAGAAAGCAAGGTATGTACATATTTACAAGACTTATCAAAGTCAATTAATAAATTATGAACCCTATTATTATAGGACCCTAACACCAAATACATATGAATACAAAATCATAAATATATTATTTCTTTAAATAAAATTTATATCTATTGAAACACATTATAAGGCTTGGCACACTCATATGATGTGACAACCCTTTTGGTTTACTCCTAAATATTTATGAATTCTAGTTTCTAATTATATTGTGGAAATTTAACACAATTAATTGGTTGAGGAAAGGGAGCTATGAAGCATATAAACCATTGATTTATTTATTTTTCTGTGAGACCAGTTAGTGCTTGTGAGCAAAAGGAAGCAAAGAGTAACTATAGAAATAAGTTTCAATTATCAGTTTAAATACATATATATTTTTTTATTTTTTTATTCAAGTTGTGGTTTAAATTGATTTAAAATTTTATGATTACCCTCATATGAATCATGTTCTTATGATGTAGGTAAGCTATTGAAATATCAACCACAAATATTTGGGGTTGATTACAAAACAAAGTAGTATCAGCATGGTTACACTCACGTTACCCAATACCTTGAATATAAGACTCCATGACTAGTGCGGTGCAACATGCCAGAGAATTAATTTTCCATAAGAATCCATGCACATTTTATTAGAGGATTCCAAACTGGTACATGGTTGTAATACTCTAATGATTACCCCATGTAGGAAATTTGTTAGTCATGTATACTTCTCAGAATGAGACTTTCCTAAGACCATATAGGTCAGTAGATGATGGGCACACACATAAGAAATTCTTTGTCCAAGTAGATTAACCAAAATGGGGGTTTCTTAGGCTTGTAAAGCTGATTAGTTGATGGGAGCTCATTCAAAAAATCTCATGGACAGGTATATTTTCTAGAATGGAGGTTTCTTGGGCCTAAAGGGGTAAGTAACTAGTGGGAGAAGAAATATGTCCCACGTTCATTGGGATGTGAGCACAAGGAGTATTATTCGGTAAATAAAGAGTTGTACTTGTTTGGTAAAGACAGAGCTATGATTATTACCTATGAATATAAAGCAAGAAAAAAATAACTGTGAAGATAAGCGTCTTCTTAAAGAATATATTTTTTTTAAATTGTGGTTTAATTTGGTTTAAAATTTATATTGAAATTTTATGATTATTCCAATTGGATTCTTGTGATATAGGTGAACTATTTAAATAACCAGAAATTATATATGAGGATGATTATAAGAAATTTCAGAGTGGTGGAGTGCAAGCATAGTAGAGTCAAATACTTCAGGAACTAAGCCATTGGGGTGACACTAGAACCCTATGATATTGATTTATCTCCATGAGATATGTTGTGACAAATGTTTTATGTTGTTAGAGAAAGCTAGAGGAATGCCTTATTTTTGAGGCTCCATCAATAACTTTACTATGCAAGGAATATTTTCCAAGGAATGGATCACTTGAGGGACTGGATAGGCAGAAAAGGGGATACTTGAACTTGGAAGGTGTGTGACTACACAAAAGAGGAAACTTGAGTGATTTTTTTCAAAGAATCATGTGCATACTCATTGTAATCAGAAATTCATTGGATGTGTCTCATGAAGAATTGTGTTGATATTTCTCCCTATGGAAGCCTTGAGGAGCAACGGACAACCAGACATAACTATGTTGGAATGCTAGGAATTCTAGAGGTAACTAGACCGTGAAATATGAATGAAATTGCTCAAAGTGGTAAATCAGGACATGGAATGTGTCACTAATGTAAGATTTGTGATTAAAATCTCCAATTTTGTTTCTATTCTCTATTTATATAATGCTGAGGATGGTGATCCTTTAAGGAGGTGGGGTTTGTAATATCACTCACATTACCCTTGTTTGTGCAATGTAAAATTATGACTACATAATACCACCATGGAGAACATGGTTGTCTGAGAAATTTTGTGTAAACATAAAAAAATTATATGTAAATTTAATTGGTGGGTGTCCTAAATGGAGGGACACATGAATCCAAGGTTCTAAGGGGATTTTATACTATGTACCTATTGGGTGCCTATTGTGTGTTGTGAGTAGGCCCATACCTAATAAATATCAAAGTGTGTGGGTGGAGAAGTGAGGATGGTGTACTCACCTTTAAGGTATAAGAGGTGGCATCACAGATCAAGCCACCTCCTAACACATGGAAAATATGTGAGTGGATGAGAGAAAATTTTCATGTCTTCTTTCACTCCATAACACGATGGAAGAAAAATGGGCAACATCTTGGGAGAGTAAGAAGAGAAACAGCTGGGGAAAGAATGAAAGGAATCATCAAAGAGGATAAACTCTTGGAGGGAAACTAATAGTGAAGGAAAATGGTCACAGAGGAGCAGAGGATCTTGAGGAACCAAACCAAAATAATTAATTGGGTTGAACCTTAGGTTGGGACCTTGTAATTAAACTTAGAAGAGTGAGGGAGTCTTTGTGACACATACTATCAAAATGAAATGGATAAGTCCCATGAATAGTGGGCTTCACCTCTTGAGTGCATGACCAAGCCTTTGGTGTGATTCTCTTGGACAACCATCCCCTTAGAATTTTGATCTGACTCGAGGGTGGTCAAATACAAGAAATATTGTAGTGTGGTTGGCCTATGGTTTGTGGAGATTTGAATTCCCTCCTTTAATTTCTAGATAATATATCCCACTTAGATAATTAAAATGGTTTATGCATATTTGAATCATGGATGATGTATATTATTGTTATATTTTTATATGATGTATGGTCCTATTTCATTCATGAAATACTTACTAAATGACTATTTATTCATGATTGAAAAGCTATCTTATCTTTCCATGTATTAACAAATGCTTGAACTATGTAGTTACTTCCATTTTACTGAATTACATGATGCCTTATATATTTATGAAAATGTTTCCATTATGGATTTCATGGTTTCAGTTAACTAGTTGGAATTGGTTTTCATGATGGCAACTAGATTGAGTTAGTATTCATGTCAACCCTATGTAGTCTAGTTGATGCATTGATGCTTTCCTTGTTGCATATGTTGTAGATGATTGGTTTGGTTGCAGCTGGTTGTGTTGGCATTGAGATGGTTATGTTGGAATTGATGTCAACATTATGTTTCCCTAATGATGCATTATTTTAAATATCGTGATGGTTTATATGTTGGAATTGTTTGGGTGTCAGAGGAGAGTTGGTGAATTTTTTTCGTTCATGCCAACTCTTGTTTGTTGGATTCTAGGTTAACTTTGTGGTAGAACTTGGGATACATGTTTGGCCTATTTGTAGAGGTGTCACAAATCTTGGCAGAGGTTTGGAGGCATGTATAGGATATGATGAAGATAATAAAGTAGGTGGTAGAGGTCTTGAGCTAAATATTTATGGTTTTCCAATATACTCTACCCTGGACACTAGGAAGGAGGCTCATGTGTGTGACTAGAAGGCTTCAGCTGAAATTCTCCAGGCTTGTGCATTATTCTACAACCGAGACCTGGCCTTGTTATCCACGTGATTGAGCTCCTTCATGAAAATTTCTTTGTATTCCTCATGCACATCAGTTTTAATTCAGCAAGAAAATTCCCATAAGCTTATAAACTAATTGAAAATGTTTGGGAATGGTTGAAAAATTCCTCTTATAGGTGTGAATTATTTTAGTGAAAAAGTAGTGATGATAGTGGTCAAAATTTTTCAACTTTGTGCACCTTTGATTTAGGTCCAAAAGAAAATCTCACCCAACACAATACATACACTCTATTTTTTATTTGAGATTAGGTTGGATCAGTGTAAGAGTGAGTGAGAGAAGGATACAGAGAAGAAGAATGATTCATACCTAGTTGAGAACATAGATACATAGTGCAAGTGTGAAAAAGGCAGTGTTGTAGAAGAATTCTGAAGCAGTACATTAGTTTTTAGATCATATTCATGGTTATTGTAGTAGAGTTTGTTTGTAGGATATGGAGTAGATTTTATGCTACCGAATGGTTGCATAATTTCATATTTGATGGTTTCATTTCTGCTACTATTGTGTGGTGTGGAGAGCATTTTTTTGTGGTGTCTTATTTTATTTGTTGTGGATATTGTCTTATTGTTAAGTTTATGATTGCAGAGATGAATTAGAGTTGAGCGGAGTGTATTGGATCCGGTCTAAAAATATATGAAACGAGGTCCACATAGATTATAGGAGAAATGACTTCATGATATTGTGGTAGTGATTCTGTAGCATTAGTAAACAGGTTTATCCATCCAATCATTGTTGGATAGTCCAATTGGAGTTGGGCGAGGATTTTTTATCGTAGTGGATTTCAATGGATGACTGTCCGTAGATCCATTTGAGAATAGAGTCTTTTTTAGCTTATGAGCATAATAAAGTCTTTGTATATGAGGTCGAGTCTCCTAGATGATGGTAGTCAACAAATCTATGTAAAATAAAATTTCTTGACATAATAGAGATTCAAAGCAGCACAACAAAAATAAGGGTGGGTTTTTCTCCCGGAAGGGTTTCCACCAGATATATTTTATCTCATGTGTGATGATGTGATTGTGCCTTGTTGTGTTGTTTATTGTTGCTCTCATGGTTTTTTGTTTAGATGCATGGTTTATGTTTGTGTGAAAGTTTATTAAGTTGTTTTTCGTTAATATATGCATGATTTAGTTGAGAATTTTAAAGTGGTAAAAATTGTGTATAAATCACAATACTCATTCACCCCATCCCCCCCCCCCCCCCATCTCAGTAGTGCTCAATTTTTAATTTCAATGACTTTGGGTCTAGGTAAGAGTCTTAAAATCATTTATGCTACCAACCAATAATCTCAACTATGAACTAATTTTCACAGTGGAAATATAAAGCAGTAAATCACACATGCAAAAATATACACAGTTTTTAACAAAATTGTACAATCACCAATATTCGTTATATCAAACCAAAATATAAATAATACAATAGTCTATGGTATACAAGATACAATAACAAACTCGATGTTGAATCTCATCCTTTTGGTCCTTCGCTTTCATATTGTTCACTAGTTGTGCCTTAGTCCATCAAGGCCACAACACATCGAGACTCCAGGAGGGTTACCACTTAATACTACAACAAGTTCCTTTTGTAGAGTATACACAAGTTGATCTAATTTTCTCTCTGGGTAGGCCTAATTCCTGATGTTGGCTTGATGGGGCCTAGACCCAGGTTCAAAGTGACTACGCAGTCCAACAAAACCCACTATTACTGACCCTTTCGACAACGATTTTCTTGCCCAGACCGAAGTCTCACCCGAGGCAATATAGGGGGATGTTAGAACCAGGTTTTTTCATCTAGAGGGATAGAGGATTGCAGCTTTAGAGATTTTCATTCTTATCAGATCTTCCCAGGTCATATCTATCAATAATATAGGTGTAGTTCACACATCTTTTGAACTTACTACGGGCTGCGCGATCTTAATTATTCATGCATTAAATAGAGTAAACAACCATAAACAAGACTGTGGTATTCAATTACAGCCCAAAACCCTTATTCAACATAGACATTCATAAATAATAATTAAAATTAAACACGTTAATGTAACTCATATCTTTCTCAATAGTTCCTTCTCATACATTCAGTTCCACCCTACGCAAACAGGTGCAGGGGTCTATGCACACATCTACAAACTTCCTAAGGTATTTGTGCATACAGCTGCAAGAGCCTTTCCCTCTAACCCAAAACATAGAATCAAAACAATATTACATCCGAATGCATCTCATAAGATTTACCAATTGAGCTTAATTTCCTTCTTTTCACAACTTACCTCTTCTTCTATGAATTCTATCTAGACTCCTTATATAGGTTTAGCATTTACAATACCATGGTCCAAACCCATGGGCAAAGTCCAACATTCACAAAATATCCCTTCCCATTATATAACAAGGAGCTTTGACCCACCCCAAAGCCTCTATGATTCAAAATAGACTATTTTTTGTGCATTTTTCTCCTCGATCTACGGAGTCTTTCTTTGTTGATTTCTTTGAGGGGATCCCATCTCCAATGGGCCACCAACAAAAACTTGTGACTCATCAAGAGTAAAAAAATGGATGCACCATCAATCTACATTTCTAAGCGCACTTCCTCAAATTTTGTCTTAGGTTCCTTAACTGCAGTGGCCAGCTTGTCCACTTTCTCTCTGGGTGCAACTGCAACCTAAATCTGGAGCTCTGGAAGCTCATTGCATGCTTTAGAGTTGGACTTCTCTAGCTTATGTTGTTGTGTTGCCTCAGTCGCGCACTCTTGGACAACAAGTTTCTTTTCCTCAACCATGCTCTGAATTTCCTTCGTGACATCCTAAATGATCAAGAGAACCTGTTGTTATCTGATCTTTAGTTCCTCATCAATTCCCTGGTGGATTTCATGCAAATCCTACAGTGGCATCACAACGAGATAATATTTTTATTCTGCTAGAGGGCCACCTACCTTAGCTGCTCCACTGTGTCAAAACTTGATGTGCCTGTAGGGATAGGCACCATGCGGGTATCATATGTTAGCACCAACTCATGCATATTTGTGCTTGAACCAATCTGTGCTCCGCTTGGTTGAACTACGATCACTTTCAATCCGCTCATACTCGCCTGAACAACACTTGTTTGCACCTACGATTCTTGCAAGCCTTTGTGAACATATGCCAGCACTTTCTTATATTTTTCTTCAATACTACCCCATAAGTTCTCAATGCTACTTCAAGGTGTACCCAATTTCATCGAGGTCCCCTTGAGTAAGTACCATGGCTTTTGGGCTAGTGGACTTATCAGAATTCATCTTCTTTTGCACGCCACCCTTATATGGTTGTATTCGCTTGGTGGTAAAGGGGGAAGTTGGATCTGTGTCGATATCACCGCCAAGAATATCATCCCCTCATGTTTCCAGAATATTTGTATCAGGTTCTTTCTGAGCCACAAATGTGACCTTTGTGTCCTTCTTTCCTGTTAACTTAGTGGGATTTTCCCCACTTGTTCTGGCCTTTTTCGTGCTTTCAGGGAGCAGATTTAAAAAATCACTTGGCCATTGGCTTATTATGGCCTCCACATCTTCTTCCTTGACTAGGTACAACAACTCATACCAGACCCCATTGAGGTCCTTCTTCACTTGAATGTGTATATGATGGAAGTCTGATTTGAACTCTGCTACGTGTCGATATTGCTCCACAATGCTTGGTGATAACTAGGGATTTTGGTTAATCATTGTCCGCAAGCTCATCTCAAATGCTACCTAAAAAAATATATTAGCCATAACCTTTGATGGCTTTGCTGAATGCCACAGTGAAGCATATCTGGCAGCTTCACATAGATCGGGGTCTGCAGTGTTGAACTACGACTTCTCAAGTTCTCTCCACTCTATCAAGGCAATGAGAAGAAGGAGCCATGCATAATGGAATTGCTTTCCTTCTTCTTTCACTGCTCTACAATCAGCGAGGAATTCAGTACATAAATACCCTACCTAATTGTGTACTATGCCCTTGGCGCACTCCGCAACTAAATCTATGGCAGGCGTGAAAGCCTTCTCTCCACGGCGTTTCCTCATAATCTTCCCTGCAATAAATTGTGCGATGAAGTGCATAGTTCTATATAAAATGGATTTAATTAAATAACCTTGGTTTCCCTTTGTTAGCTCACAGTTATTCTTCATCTTATCTGCGAGCTGCTTATCTTGTATGTTTCCCACAAAAACCTCCGCGGGGTCTGACCCAAGGCAAGGAATGGTCGTAATTCTCCATATTAGTGTCTCATAAATGGGGATCTTCTTCCCCAGCCACAAACAATCATCATGCACTAAGGCCAGCAATTGGCACACAAAAATAATGTTGATAGTACTACGCCCGAAGTTTGGTACATATAACATGTTGAGTATTTTGACCTATTGGATATCCTTCACCCATTTCATTGGCTCCAATCGCATTATTCCTTGTTTATAGGCCTACTTGTGCAGACATCTACTGGGCTCAAAATGTGGGTATTTTCTCCGATCATTAAAATCCCAATTCTCCATTCTAAGTTGAGGCACCTTGGCTAGTAACTCTCCAACTGACACCTCATATGGAGTCAATGGTGTAAGAACCTTTTACTTCATTGCATCAGGGTCTTTCACAGGCCTCTTAGCCTCTAGCTTCCACGACAGGATATATGGAGGTAGCCTAGAGATAGGCTCAACCTTCTCAGCATTAATATCTTCTAGGACTTCCTCTTCTTTGTCGTCATCCAATTCTATCTCAATGGCCTTTTCATGCCAATATTGAGCTCCCTTACTTCGTTGTTCCTTCAAAATTTTCTTCCATAGTGATGACCTTAGGATTGGCTTCTTAGGCTTCATGGATGATGATGTGCCTGCATTTTTCTACTTTCTAGGTGACCTTGGCCCTGTGGATGTTACTGGCAATGTAGCTCACATTTTTTGATTTACTCCTTGTATGAAAGTGTGATTGAGCCCTGCCTTGATCAAAGTCTATCTAAATGCTGTGAAAATATAATCTAACATGCAACAGCTCACTCGGCTCTCTTGCAAACAACATCTCTCACTTCTAACACTTAGCATGCAATTTTTTCAAATGGGAAGAGGGATCCGTCTTTTATAAAAAAATTAATTCAAACCACATTATCTCCTTTAGATACTCTCCATAAATGTCGATTTGTCTATGGATATACCCAGATATTCCCATTAATTTTATCTCTCCTACTCCTTGTAACGGCCAAGTCATTTTCCAAACAAATTTTACTTCTCCAATGGTCATATTTTGGACGAACTCCACGAGACTTATCCCTTTAGCGAAGTCCTACCTTCCTCGGCACAATAACCTCCAGTTGTGCCTACCTTCATAATGTTTCAGAATACTATGACTGTGATGAAGCTCCCCTCCAATAGAATCCTTCTACATATGTTCATATTGGTACCCATGGATCTCCTCCCCCAACACAAACTTATTGCTTAGGTTTGTCCAATCAAGTTGTACTGACATCCTTGGCTCCTTAGTAATTCAGAATACCCCTACCTTAATGACTTGAAGGGCCTCATTAATAAACTCACAGCCATTAGTGAAGCTATAAGTTAAAAAGAACCCATCCATCATCTCATCCAAATTCATGGTTCCATGGCGTGGCTCTGTTTCAAGATACCATTGTTGAGATATCATATCGAAGGAATGAAAGAACATGTGCACCGATTCTGGTTGAGGTTCGATGCCCCAAGCTTCAGTCTAGTAAGCCAAGTGCTTGCGAGGATCATTCTGGCCATCATACTTCTTTGAAATCCTTGTGTCAACTTGACCAAATCTCAGCCTTATCAACTTGTTAAACTCCTTCCATCCTCCTAAAATTTCCCTATGCACGCCCCACCATCGGGTTGGATTAGACCTTAATGCGAAGCCCAAAGCTTCATATCTCTGGTCCTCAGGCACCTTTTTCTCAAATTCCTCCAAAAAAAAGACAACATTCCCCATGTCATCATAAAAAGGTAATTCATGCACTTCTGATTTGATACAACATAGAGATCTAGTAACCATGTTACAATTCTTAGTCGTTACTTCATGCAAATGATTCTACCAGTGCTCCATCTCTTCATCATAATCTAAAACGCATGAACTATTGTGCTCCCAACATATTCTACCATCCATGGTGGGATTAATCCAGCCTTCATCCTACGCAGTAAGCTTATATATCTAATCAATATTAGCATCCCCATACTCATGCTGGATAGGCTCTATATATCGTGCACCTTTGGAAGGATCTAATGGAACAATGAATCAGACACCATTCTTTTCAAAGATCATCTGCCTCTTCTTCAGGTTGATTATAACATCTATGGTAAGCCTAGTCAAATACCGAAAATTCAGGATATGAATTATTGTCATCAACAATCTCAATCACTTAGAATTCGACCAACATGCTAGCTCCATCAATATCTACGCTAATCCCCTCCAATCGCCCCATAGGAATAATATTATTATTATTTTGCGTCCTCGGCTGAATTGGTGAACATTACAGCTAAGGCCTTCCCATCCGCTCCCATGTATGCTTTGGAAGAACGTTGGTATCTGATCCTAGATACAGAATGAATTGATTCATCTCATAATCTCTTATCGGTGTATTCAACCACATCTTCCGTCCAGTTCTCTTCTTGTTCTTGTATACCTTTTTTACTGCAGGTTGTTCCAGTTTCAGACTTTCCTTGCTAGTGCAGTTATTTATCAGCTCTTGCAACCCTTCTTCAGCCTTATGGTCCATCAAAAATTTCATACATGTCTGCAAGAAGGACACCAAGATAGACGGATCAAATTAATTTACTTTTAAAATCTCCTTGGGCTTATTCACCAATGGAACCAACTATTTCTACACAGTAGGTGGCAAGGATTTAGGAGTCATAAATGTCTTCCTTGCTTCCATGAAGGTTTATTTCACGTGGTGTACATTAAATCCAACATTCTTATCTTTAGCTTTCCTTACCCAGGTCTCCATCATAGTCTTTTTCTCTTCTGTTTAGTCTCCTTCAGTACTTACACCACTATGCATTACTATGTTAACGCTTGGATCTTCCTGTCGCAGTTCATCCATCATCATTTGTATAATCTGAGCCGGTTTTTGGTTGCACTTTATATCCTACATTTTAGCTTAAAAAATGGGACAATCTTTGATTTTGTGACCAAATTCTTGGCAATACTTACAGGAAGTTACAATAGGATACTGAAAATCCCTAGAGAAATTTCCAAATTGTCCATAGTTGTAACATATCATCTGACCTCATCCACAACCTACACCTCCTCCTCGGCCACACCCTCTACCTAGGAAACCTCCTCGTGCAGTCGGCGAAATTGAAGCTTCGTGCCCTTATATATGCATTAGATATGCACCAGGACTATTCTGCATCATCAGATCATAGCTCTTACAATGTTTCTCATCATGTCCCACCGAACTCTAGAAATTGTAGAACAATTGCTTAGGTGATCGAATAAAATTTTGAGACAAGTGAAAATAGTCCATGGAATGTTGGCCTGTAACTTCACATAAGCTACACCACACATGGGGCCCTACACTTGGACTTGTGCTCAATCCAGGCTTTAATGGACTCAGAATCCCAGTATAAAAATATTATTTATAAATAGGGCACTGCTCTTTATAGTGACCCCCTGCTTTGCATTTGATACACCAGACCTTCATTCTCATCTCTTGGAGAACCTCATTTCCCTTCTTTAGATCCTGGAGATCCATATGCAGGATCGCCAATTGAGTTTGAATCTGTTTCACCCCTATCTCCAACGCTTCTACTTGGGTAGCAATATTATGTTGGGAAATTGGAAACACGAGGTGAGGAAATGATGCAGCAATGAACCATTCACTATGTTATTCATCCAGAATCTTAAAACTAATTTGGCTTAACAATTTATTTAATCGTTGATCAACCTCCCATACTGTCTTAGTCACCAACTGCTTAATCTCCTTGATTTTTGTAATACACTGGGACTGCCACTTTGGTTTCCTGAGTTCAGCTTTCAACACAGTTTTCATCTTGGCCAAAGAAGCATCTACATTTTTCATAACATATTTCATATACAAATAAAATTCTCTATCTTGCAACGTGGTAACTAATTTTCTTTTCTTCATGTTTTCATCTGTAACATTTTGCAAACTCTATATCTCTTATACCACAAGCCAAAATTTTTCAAGATTGTATGTTCCCTTGAACACATGCATCTTCAGGGGTTGGGCCATGGTGAATGGGGGACGTGGAGGTGTAGGAACAAAAGGGGATGGAGTGATGATGGGGGTGGAATGTTGGGGGATCTCTGCAGTGCTTTCATGACTCTTAGATCTCAAACTTCTTCAAGTAGCGGGGTTTCTTTCTATTTCTCTAGACCCAAACAACGGGCTATATTCCTTTTCAATGTACGTTCCCCAACGGGTCTTAAACCTTTTTCCGCTTCGCGTATGTTAGACCCCTATATTACTAGTATATTCCATTATTTTTGTTACTGTAACCCCCTTATTGTTATTTTTGTACCCCTGTAACCCCAATATTTTTATTATTGTGCCCTTACATTATTATTGTTAGCTCAGATAGGCTTATATTGTGACCCCATGGACTCCTATATATAGAAGGAGGTTTTTTCATCTGTATCATCCAAGAATTTTTTATTTATGTAAAGTGAAGAAGGTTTCCCCCTTGAACTGGATTATTTCTAAGGCGTTGATCTCTCTTTTTTTCTATTTTTGGAGTTGGTTTCATAACATTTGGTAACAGAGCTTTGGATTTTAGGGTTTCGCTGCTCCAAACAGGTCATCATGTAATTTTCGCTATAAATTTATTTCTATAAATATTCAGAATCTGAATTTTTTATAGAGAGAATCTGAAATCCTGAGGAACTTCATGTAAAAAATTCAGATCTTGGTTCACAATATTCTCTGAGATATGATCTGTGGAAGTTAAGGTTTTTTCAGGCTCCCAAATTTCACCTAAAACATGGCATCGTGGAATTTGCGCTATAACATTTTTTCTGAAAAGTTTCAGAAGCTGAAATTTTTACAAATACAAGCCGAAATATTGAGGAAATTCCTATAAAAATTTCCGATCTTGGTTCACAATATTTTTGGAGATATGATATGTGTAAATTAGGGTTTTTTCAGGCTCTTGAATTTTATCTCAAAGAGGTGACCATGGGAAAATATTCATAACTCTCTCTCTGAGCATTGGATTGGAATTATGTAAAAAATTGGTAGCAATTAAACAGAATATAGTTTTTGTGTATCAATTTCAGAGCCAAAGGAGGATACAGTGACATGTGGCATATCATACAATTTTTCTCTACTGAACCAGTCCATAATTAGGTCATTTGTGGGAGATTGGGCATAACTTTGACTTGAAGAATCCAAATAAGGTCAAACATGTGGAATTTGAAAAAAGATTCAGAGGGGTACTATAGGGCCGAATTTTAGGAATTTTAGATATTTAAGATCCGAAATCACATAGATAATTCAGTTTCGATATCGAGTTCCTCAAAAGAAAGAAAAAGGTGTGTAGGTTTTTTTCCGAATTGCATAAGTCTTGTGTGAAAGATCAGTTTGAAGTGATTCCAAGGGCATATTGAAGCATAATATCATTATTGGGTTCTAAAATGCCACCTAAAAGAAATAAACACCCATTAAGCCTTTAGAAGGCTCGAATATGAGTCATGATGAGGAAGAAGCGCAACATGACATATCAAAATTACAAGAGAAACTTCACAAAATTTCACTCTCGCAAAGAACAACAAAAAATGAAATGGAAGTTTTGAAGAAAGGCATGGAAGCTAATATGGATGGTTTGAAGAAAGGCATGGAAGCTAAGATGGATGTTTTGAAGAATGGAATGGAAGCTAAGATGGATGGCATGGAAGCTGGCATGGAAGCTAAGATTGATGAAAAAATGAAAGACAACATGGAAGACATGAACAATGATCTAAAAGCAGACATGGAAGGTTAGATGACAAGTTTAATACAAGAAATTATTCCTAATTGTGGAAATATAGTAGAGGAAACTCATGATGAGAAAAAATAAATGTTAATCATGATTTCATAAACTCTAATGTTGGATTTAAGAACCACCATATTCCAAATATGGACATGGGGAAGTTTGATGGCAAGGATCCCATAACATTGATACTACAGATGGAGCAATATGTTGATCTCAATAATGTGAAAAACACACAAAATTTATGCATTGCAACTTTATATTTAGAAAAAAATACATTTGTATGGTATTGATGGCTTTGCTCCCATAAAAAAATTGTCACTTAGTCAATTTTTACAGAGGAAATGATAGCACATTATGAGGATACAAAGAGCAACACCTTCTTTATCCAATTGATAAATCTCAAACAAAAGGGTTCATTGGTGGAGCACATTGAGGAATTCCAAAAATTGAATATAAGGGTAACTGATATTCCAGAGGAACACAAGATTGATGTCTTCATAGGGACTTTAAAGGATAACATCCAACATGAAGTTCACATTTGGGAACCTGATTCATTGGAGAAGGCATTCAGGTTGGCAAGAAAAATTGAATGTAAAATTATGGTGACAAGGAAGCCTACCACTCACATCTATAAAGATGGAACTGTTGCTACTCCTAGACTTCCACAACCTACAAGGTTGACACCACAACAATCGGAAGAAAAAAGAGCAAAAGGGCTTTGCTACAGTTGTGATAGAAAATACACTAAAGGTCATAAGTGTGCTGAGAAGAAATTATTTTACATAGATTGTGAAGAGGAGGAAGAAAATGAACAAGAAACTTCAAAAGAAGAGTATATACACAAGGAACCAACCCTAGAAGAAGAATAAATGAGTTCAACCATTTCATGTAATGCATTGGTAGGAATTACCACTCCTCAAAATCTCAAGATAGAAGTGCATATCAAGAAGAAAAAGGTAATAGTGTTGATTGATTTGGGTAATACCCATAATTTTATTCATTGTAAGGTAGCCAAGGAATTGAATTGTTTCCTATACCCAGAACCAGAATTCCAAGTAATGGTTGCAAATGGAGGAACTCTAAATTTCTCTGGAAAATGCCATAATATCAAGCTAACCATGGGGGAATATGTATTGAATATTCCAATGCTTTCCATTCCAATGGGAGGTGTTGATGTTGTACTAGGAGTACAATGGTTACAATCTTTGGGGACAATAGCTTTTAATTTTCAAGAACTTTTCTTGAAATTTTTTTCGGAAGGAAAGGAAATCAAATTATGGGGTATTGCAGGGAATCCAAGAAATATAATACGCTCTAATTTCATGAAAAATCTTTTGAAGAAAGAACAAAGAGGCGTAATTGAACAATTATGCTCACTAGAAGTTCCAACATCAAAATCATATATTTCTTCATATCTCCAAAAATTATTGGATAGCCATTCCAAGGTGCTTGAAACTCCTAAAGGACTCCCACCTATTCGTGATCATGATAATGCTATTCATTTGATTCCAGGAAGTGTTCCTCCAAACATCAGGCCTTACAGATATCCTTATGTCCAAAAGATTGAAATTGAACGTATGATTGTAGAAATGTTAGAGGTGGTATAATTCAACCTATTCAAAGTTCTTTATATGCTCCAGTAGTATTGGTGCACAAGAAGGATGGATTATGGCGCATGTGTCCAGATTATAGGGAGCTCAATAAGCTCACTATTAAAGATAAATTTCCCATTCCTATGATTGATGAATTATTGGATGGATTACACGGAGAAATTTATTTTACCAAGTTGGATCTTCGTTCAGGATATCATCAAATTATAATGAAGACTGAAGATATTCCAAAAATAACATTTTGAACTCATGAGGGTCATTATGAATTTTTGGTTATGCTATTTTGCCTTACCAATGATCCTTCTACATTTTAAGGGTTGATGAATTCCATTTTAAAACCCTTCCTTAGAAAATTTGTGCTAGTATTTTTTGATGACATACTAATCTACAATAGGTCTTGGAAGGATCATGTTCAACATGTTGACAGGGTGCTCAAACTATTAGAGGAGAAACAATTATATAAAAAAACATCCAAATGTTTCTTTGGAGTACAAGAGGTGGAATATCTGGGTCATATTGTATCTCACGAGGGTGTTAAGGTAGACCCTAACAAACTTAAAGCCATTTAGGAATGGAAATTCCCCACAACCATAAATCAGTTGCGAGGATTTCTCAGGTTAATAGGGTATTATCGCAAGTTTGTTAATAATTTTGGGAGAATAGCAACACCTCTAACAAAATTATTGAAGAAAGAATAATTTTCATGGATTCCTGAAGCAGCAAAGGCCTTTGAACATCTTAAAGAGGCGATGTGCCTAGCACTAGTCTTAGGTATGCCAGACTTCATGAAAGCCTTTATTATGGAATGTGATGCCTCAGGAAATGGAATTGGTGTTGTTTTAATGTAGGAAGGAAGACCCATTGGTTTTGAAAGTCGTCCAATAAAAGGAAAGTATTTACAGAAATATATTTATGAGAATGAAATGTTGGAAATACTACATGCACTAAAGAAATGGCAACCTTACCTAATGGGAAGAGACTTCAAGGTAAAAATTGATAATGATAGTCTTAAACATTTTTTGGAACAAAGACTATCTTTAGAAGAGCAGCAAAAATGGGTCACAAAGATGCTAGGTTATGACTTTGAAATCAATTAAAAAAAATGGAAGCTAAATGTTGTTGCAGATGCACACTCAAGAAAGGATGAAGAGGTGGAAGCATTCCTTTGTGCCATTTCTATTATCCAACCAAATTGGATATCTGGAGCAAGGGATGAATGGAATAAGGATGAAGAAGTGTGGACACTCATTCAAACGTTGTAGCAATATCCTAGTACATATGATACATTTAGCTAGAAAAATTATTCCTTATGGTACAAATATTGCTTATATATTTTCAAGAATTCCCATGTAAAACAAAAGATTATTTTGGAATTTCACACTTCTCCTTTAGGACACTCAGGATTTTAAAAAACTTACCACAGGGTGAAAAATAATTTTTTTGGGATGGCCTTAAATCTGATATTCAAAAGTTTGTGGCAGAATGTTTGGTTTTCTAGCAAAATATATTTGAGACAATTAAGACCCCGGGTATTCTACAACCTTTATCCATTCCAAGTCAATGTTGGGAGGATATTTCAATGGATTGTATCATAGGTTTACCTATGTCCAAAGGAAAGAGTGTCATTATGGTGGTAGTTGATAGACTTAATAAGTATGCACACTTTTGTGCATTATCTCATCCATTTAAATCAATTATAGTTGCTACTGCATTTATGGAAACAATTCAAAAGCTACATGGAAACCCAAAGATTATTGTAAGTGACAGAGATCCCGTTTTTACTGGACATTTTTGGACATAATTATTTTCTTGTTTGGGTACTCAACTAGATCATAGCTCATCTTATCATCCTCAATCCGATGGTCAAACTAAGATAGTGAATAAATGTATGGAAGGATATCTTTGTTTTTTTGTATCTGATAAGAAAACACAATGGGTCAAGTGGTTATCTCTCGTTGAATGGTGGTATAACACTATCTTCCATACTGTAGCAAAAATGACCCCATTTATAGAAATTTATGGATATCATCCACCGTCCATCAAATATTCTTTAAGAGAAAATTATACGGTTCAAGCAGTGGAAGATCACATCGATCATCAACAAGAAGTTATCCAAATCTTAAAGGATAACCTAAATTTGGCACAAAATCGAATGAAACAACAAGCAAATCAATATTGCAGTGAGAGAATTTTCGAGGTAGGAGACTGGGTATTTTTACAGCTACAACCATACAAACAAATGTCCCTCAAGCAAGCTAAGAAGGATAATAAATTATCGCCAAAGTATTATGGTCCTTACAAGGTGTTGCAAAATATTGGTACCATGGCATAGAAATTGGAGCTTCCTGCTTCTTTGCGAGTGCATCCAGTTTCCCATGTATCATGCTTAAATAAGGTTATAGGGGACAAAATTCCAGTTCAAGGAATATTTCCAGAACTTGATGAGGAACGAAAAATCATATTGGAACCCGAAGCAGTCACGGAAACAAGAACTCGACAGCTACGAAATCGATCAATTTCTGAGTATCTCATCAAATGGAAGAACTTACCCACTGAATATTCTACATGGGAGGATGAGAATTTTATAAAAAAGCATCTGGAGCTACTCAAGCATTGAGGACAAAAAAAAATTGAAGGAGAGGGGCATGTTAGGTCCCTATATTACTAGTATAGTCCCTTATTGTTGTTAGTGCAACCCCCTTATTATTATTGTTGTACCCCTATAACCCTAATATTGTTATAATTGTGCCCTTACATTATTATTTTTAGGTTAGCTAGGATTATATTATGACCCCATGGACTCCTATATATAGAAGGAGGTTTTTTCATTTTAATCATCCAAGAATTGTTCATTTATGTAATGTAAATGAGGTTTCTCCCTCGAAGTGACTTATTTCTAAGGCATTGATCTCTCTTTTCTTCTATTTTTGGAGATGTTTTCATAACAACGTAGCACCAGGTTCTCTTTCTTCACACATCAATCTTAGTGCATCTGTAGTATACCCTTTTCACATAATAACATTCTAATTTATAAATTCAGTGAATTCAGGTACTTACCTCGAATCCCTTTGAAGAACTTAAGCTCTACTTTGCTATAAGAAACTAAATTTTTGATCATAAAATTAGTGATAAGCCCTCCAAGGATACTGTCTATCCAATAATCATCAGCTCTCATGATATCGTTATCAGTCTTTTTCAGTTTCTCAATCAGATTTTGGGTCCACGAAGTTATATTATTATTGAACCGACCCGTCTGCGTAGATAGCCTTGACATCCACTCATATAACTCTAGAAAATGATGCAAAAAATATATTGTACTGATATGTATAGATATACTTCTTTAGCCAATGTTTAGTAGAGATGTGCAGGTTTCTGTTTTCTTGCACAGCAAAATCATGTTCTTTCAAAATTACCCAATCTTCGATCTCTTGCTTAAACAGATTCCACATCCAGATATCCCTCTTTCATATCCCAGTCCTGGCAACATAACGATTTATTGGCTTGATGGGGCCTAGACCCAAGTTCAAAGTGACTGCACAGTCCAACAAAACCCACTATTACCTCCCCTTCCGGCAACAATCTGCTTGTGCAGATTGAAGTCTCACTTGAGGCAATATAGGGGGTGATAGAACCAAGTTTCCACATCCAGAGGGATAGAGGATTGCGGCTTTAGGGTTTTTCCTTCTTATCAAATATTCACAGGCCAGATCTATCAATAATATAGGTGTGGTTCAAAAAATTTGTTGAACTTAATATGGATTGTATGATCTTACTTATTCATGCATTAAATAGAGTAAACAACCATAAACAAGACTGTGTTACTCAATTACAACTCAAAACCCTTATTCGGCATAGACATTCATAAAAAATAAGTAAAGGAAAACATATTAATGTAACTTATATATCTCTCAACAATTATTTCATGAATAGCCAGATCCCTCTCATACATTTAGTTCCACCCTGCGCACACAACTGCAAGGCTCTACTCACATAGCTACAGAATTCCTAAGGTCTTTTTGCACACAGCTACATGAGCCTTTTCCTCTATCCCAAAATATAGACTCAAAACAATATTACATCCAAATTCATCTCATAAGATCTGTCAATTAAGCTTTCTTTCCTTCTTTTCACATCTTACCTCTTCACTTATGACTTCTATCTAGACTCCTTATATAGGTTTAGCCTTTACAATACAATGGTCCAAAACCATTGGCGGAGTCCAATGTTCACAAAATATCCCTTCCCATTACATAATAATAGGTTTTGACCTACCCCAAAGCCCCTGTGACTCAAAATAGACTCCATGATGCGCTCCTTGATTTGCGAAGTCTTTCCTTTTTGTTTTCTTCGAGGGGATTACATCTCCAACACCTGACCTCCAAAATGTCAAGCTAGTAGTCACTTTAGTCCATCAAAGTGTTGCAATTCGGAACAAATATTCACCAAACCTTCAACTCCTCTTAGTAACTTCAAGCTATCTCGCCTAGGGATACTTTGGGTGGCCAACACAATTCCCTCCATCAAAAAAATGGCACCCAATACTACATTGTAGCATTTTCTCCAATGAAGGCTCACGATTTCCCAGTCGCACCTCCAAATGGATCCCACAAGATGCATAAAATAATTGATCCAAATATAGTCAATATAATTGACCCAACACAAATTCAATTTCTGCAGCAAGTATGTTTTGTTGTTGTCATCATGATGACTGGTTAGGGCACCAAACACTATTGTAATAACCCTCCAATAGTCATCAAAACAAACCTTGTGGCCTCTCCTTGTATAGGTATTCTCCTATTCACTGAAGGTATATGGCACAAAACGAATCTCAAATGTGCCTACGCCACCCCTTGTTATGGTGGTATGGCTTGCAGCATACCACACAACACTCCTATACGTTCGCGGAACTCTTCAGCAAGGTTTAAAAACACACAAAATAGCCCTAACAGGCCTGTGTTTTAGATCCTTAAGGACTTGGCCTAACTCAAACTCCCTCGACCTCCTCCTATAATTCTCGAACCATTGAACTAGCCCTAAAACATTCCTTGATCTTCTCTTGGCCTTCCTGTAGTTTTCTTTCCTTTGTTGTGGCTAATTCATAGATCCCTAGCCTCCAACAAATCAATTTTTGTTGTATGTGTTGCACAATTTTGGATTATATAAGTCCTCCACCTCACCCTTTATTTCTACACCAATAAGGGGCTTAATAAAACATCACAATGAGGGGATGCCAATTTTCATGAGCCTAAAAAACTTAGGCCGACCTACATACACGTGTGCAAACCCATCATTAACCCTCAAAAATTCATATCTCCACTTCTACAACTCGGAATTCAACGATTCTAAAAAAAAAATATTCTCCTTTCCGTCCTCTATCGTCTCATGCCATCACATATAGAAATTTTCTCTTGAAAATGCCCAAAATAGATTTTGGTGAAAAACCCCATACTTGGGTTCCAAGCCCACAAGTGACACTTGTGGCGCTTTTCCCTCCAAACCTTGAACCCTACAGCTTAGAGTACCTCCAAGCTACTCAAAAATCAACACTCAAGGTTTCCAAAAATTGGTATAAGAGTGGGGCTCTTAGTTGCAGCTTGGTCACTAAATAGCAAATCTGGGGCTTGTTGGTGAAAATTTTGAATTTTTTTTAGAATGACTTCTCAAGGATTGGTTTTCCTCACTGCTGTAAATTTCAAGGTATGGAATGAGAAAGTTAAATATCAGTTATTGTCTTGTGGATCTAACAATTGGAGACTGATGTATGAAGGTTGTGGCAAGGATCCACTTGCACTTGCAATTTTGCAGCAAGATGTGCAAGCTAGATGCATAATCTACCAGAATATTCATGATAAATATTTGAAGAAGGTAACATGTTTGAAATACACTAAATAAATTTGGGACAGGCTAGAGTCCCTATTTGGAGATGGTAGCAGCAGTAATAAAGAGGACAAGAAGAAGATAAGGAAGAAGAACAAGAATAAGGGCCTTCGAAAACAAGAAGTTCATCCAAAAGAATCTCGCCTTCCTAGTGCAAGTGGTTCAACCAATAATGAGAAGAAATTAGAAGATCAAGAACCAAAGCTATTGCAGTAGAATAAACCCAAATGTATAAATATTAATGATTTTATGTTAAGTTTCGTTATTCATAATTTAGATTTTGATCATGCTGAAGTGCCTAGAAAAGTTCTTATAGATGAGAATAGTATACTAACAACTACATGCAAGGATAGAGAAAATTTATTGGAGATTTGTGATGATAATGAGGCCAAAATCAAGGAGGAGATCATCATATTGAAGATTTGGTTAGCATAATCTGAAAGAGTTGAAGAAGGCATGAGGAAACATTATATATAAAAGGAATATCAATGTGAGAAATTAGAAGCTAAAGTGATGTCCGTGAGAAAGCAGTTGAAGATAGAGGAGAGAAATATAGCCTTGGAAAATTTGCTTGAGATCCAGAGATCACCATGGGATAAATATAGTCTTGGATTTCAAAAGGGTGAGTCTATTTCACATGCAGGAAAAAACAACAAAGAAGAATCAAAGAAGCATGTAGCGGAAAATACTAGCAATAAGATTAGCAACCAAGGAAACAAGAAGCAGACCCAGCAGTAACAGAAAAGAAAACCTCAAGGAGAACCCACATTTAGAAGATATTTTTCTCCAAAATAAGATCATGGAATATATGTAATATTTTAAAGGAATCAAATCCCCTTCATTCCTTTGATGAGCAAGGTAGAGTGTTACAACTTCCACAAACTTGGACATGTTGCACCCAACTGCAAGAGAAGAATGTATATATCCAATTAGCAGAGCTTGCAATGATATGAGCAGCCATGGAGATCATCCATTGGGTATAACTATGGTTTTAATGGTTTTTTTCATGTAACCTTTTTGTCCACATGGAAATTGATTGAAAATATAACCAATGAAGGAGAAGCACATTTCTTTTGAGGTATAGATCTGGCATGAGTAGCAGGTTATTTGATCCTCTTGCTTCATATCTTAGCCATATGGAGCGTTATGCATGCCACAATTTTGGCCATATGGAGAGAGATTGCATGGGGTCTATTTATTCAAAGAAAATTCAGCAAGAGAAGTAGAAAAAAAATGGAGGTAGCATAAAACCATTGAAGGAAGAAAATAAGCCACCGAAGTCCATGTGGAGAAATAAGGAGCAACGGTTCTTCAAATAGTGAAGAGCATCCCCCTCTATAGCCCATGGTTACATCATGCATATTTATAGAGGACTACAGAGTTCATGAGAGGTGATTAACCTCAAGGGGGGTGTATGATAGAAGTATGGAATCTTGTCGAGTACGAGTTATAGTAGCAGTTATGATCAGTTAATTTGAGCCTCATGCACATTCAGGTTCATAGGATAAGCTTGCATATTGGAGATATATTTAGCTTAGGGGGAGTTATGAATGGTATGAGGTTTTAATGAGTAATTTAAAATTTCCTTCATTGCTTTTCACTTATTTATTTGTAGTATATTTACATGTGTTTTTCCTGAGTGAAAAGGGTACATTTTTTAGCCATATATATGCTTTTGGTCTTCACTAATAGTTTGTTGAAATGTTGTGTAGCCATGCATAGAATGATATTTTCCTACAAGGATATACTGAGGTGATTTGAGACTTGGTCCAACCATGTGTGAGTTTATATATGATCATTATTACAACCTTGTAATTTTCATTGTTTCATCATTTTGTATTGGTTGTATGTCCAACCAATAGTGAGTTGAGTCATCATGGTGATAAGATTGTTATGGAGGAGTCTCATGGAGTCTTTTTGCAACCATATGTATGGGATAATGAATGTAATAGTCATGTCATGTTATGTATTTGACATTGGTAAATAGGAGGATAATAGAAGCCATGTTTTTCATTGATAAAACTATTAAACTACGCATGAATCTATGTACTTATATTGCTCTTATCATTTGGTATTCTAGTGAGAGTCATGAGGTCATGTTATAGTCATGTATGAGGTCTTATGTTGTTGATACAATCATGTATGTACAATTTATATGTCATATAGTCATGGTCATGCATAGTAGTGGTCCAAATGATGCTTCTATTTGTGGAAAGGAAGCATTTCTTGCAGCAGAAGTGGTTCATTATAGCTTGGAGTTGATGTTGGTGATGGCATGTGTTCAACAAGGGATTTATTTTCTCTTGTTTACTTCATCCATCCATTTTCAACATTATCATCCACTTTGAGGTTTTCATGGTCTATCACATGCTATGCTTTGACTGTTTTGGGTTCTTGACCTCATTCGATGGGTAGAGAGATTGGTGATTAGCCATTGGTGTTGTTTCTATGTAAAGTATTTTTTGATGTCTCATGTGCATAAGTTCACTTGTTGTTGTTCATTGCGATGTTTCTCATTGATGATATTTATGGTTTCTAGTAAATGTTGAGATTCAACAAGATGATGATCCTAGCGAAAATTAATCACCTACACTAGGTGGAGCCCGCAGGCTATTTTTAGGTGTATGTCTATTTTTAGAATGGTGAGAAAATTCTATTTATAGATGAGGTTCTATCTTTAGATGCATGTGTGAAGTCTATTTATAGATCGCATGTCTAAATATATAATGCATTTCCACTATTATTATCTCTTAATAATAATTGGAAAATAAATATTAATCTATTGTCTTGAAGCACGTTATTTCAGTTAACTGAAGTGGAAAACTAGTTAGCTGAAGGAATTTCGAGTTCTAAGTGTAGTTATGTGAGTTGTAAAGTAGTTTAACTCAGTTAAGTGAGTTAAACTAAGTTGTGCTAGTTGTAAATAGTTGTAAATAGATATACAATAGTGAGATATCAGTGAATTAAATATTAAATTAATTCACATGGAGTGATCTCACATGCAACTAAAGATTTACTATTGTTAACTACATGCGTGTCAGATCCAGTGGAGACCCAGTTGAGAGATAGGTGAAAGGGACAATTTGACTATCAGTTGTGACATTAGTGGGTGCACTCATGCAACCATACACACATTGGAGATGCCAATGAGGATTTCACAATCAAGGCAAGGAATGATCTTATTCATTTATAGATTGTGATCAATAGGGATTGCGCAGTGGAGGCAGGCTATCAGGAGGTAGTAAATTGGCACATGTAGTTGCCAATTTTTGTATGACAGTGTGAGACGATTGTATATTGTACTGAGAGCTCTTAGATTAGAGTTTTGTATGATATTGTTTCATGATCCATGATATATACATAATATATGATAGTGGGGTTTTTAGCTTTATGCTTTCTTGGTAAAAACATATGTGTTATGTGTGATTGATCTTTCTTCATGTGTTTGCAATTGGTGATTAAATTTCTGCAAGATTTTTTTGTAGAAGTGATTCTGTATTTAACAGTCGCACATAATTGTTAGATCAAGAGAATGCAAGAAATAAATAATTGTATTAAAATTTCTACATGGTATCAGAGCAAAGAATATTGCAATTTTGAAGCAGTAGCTGAGTTTGTTGGTGGAAACAATTCTAATTTGTTGCAAGAATTTTTGGTGCAATAGTTGAGTAAACATCGAAATGGATTTCAATGGCTTGTGACTAGAGTATGCACTCGAGGTAAGCTCGAAATACATTTCCTGGAAGGACAATATGGAGGCGTTGCTTGAAGATAATGGCTTGAAGTAATTCATCGACAGTGATGTTCCTAAGCCCCCTTCGACGGATGTTGCGTTATTTGACGCATGGCAAAATAAAGTAGCGAAGAAAAGAATGATTTTGTTGGAATTTTTACGCGACCATATTGTCTCAAGTCTTCATGGGAAAGCCACTCCATTTGCTATGTGGAAGGCTTTGACAAATATTTTCCAAAGCAGCAGCGACCATAGGAAATTGGCACTAAAGGATAAAACTCATAAAGATCAAGATGGAAAAGGGCAACAATATTCCTAAGTATCTCACAAAGTTTCTCCAATGTCAGGATGAAATGGGGAGTGTGGGAATCACAATTTCTAATGATTATTTGGTGAGCTTGGCTCTCTTAGAACTTCCTACGAGTTGGCACAATTATTAAGACTCTAACAACGGACGGGAAAAACTACCGGATTGGGAACGACTGTGGTCGGATCTAGTGTAGGAGGAGTTCAGGTGGAACACAAGAGATGGCTCTTCATCAAAGCATGATGATGAAGAGGATTGTGCTTTGGATGCTAAGGCAAGGAAAGGGAAGGGGAATAAATTCCACTCAAAATCTAAGTCTAAAGGCAAGAAGCTATATTTGTCCAAGGTGAAGTTTTTTCACTGTCATGAACATGGGCATCTCACCACTAACTGCCCACAGAAAAAGAAGAACAAGAAGGTTACTGGAGTTGTAGCTGGTGAGGCCCCTGCCTCACAATTTGAACTTTATTTATCTTTTATTGCATGCTTGGTTTCAAGTGAAATGGGATCGGTGTGGTATCTTGATAGCGGTTCTTCCTTCCACATGACGGGGGATAAGGAGCTTTTTAGTGACTTGGAGGAGAAATATCTCAAAATACATATAGATATGGGCGACGATGGACGATACAGTGCAACCAACATTGGTACCATTACCTTTGAGAGGGAGTCGAGTAAACCATTTCTATTTAAAGATGTTATGCATGTTCCAGGTCTGAAGAAAAACTTGGTCTCAGTCGCGATGTTGGATGACCGAGGATATGACGTTGTTTTCCGCAATGGAAAATCTTTCCTGCGACATAAAACAATGGGTCAAGCCAAGAGGATAGGGATTTGAGTTAAGAATCTCTATAAGTTGGAGGTAGAAGGCTGTGCTGCAATGATGGGCAAGGTAGAAAAAGTGGTGAGCCAGGATGAGGGCGAATTATGGCACAGGATATTGGGCCATCTTCATCATGGAGCTTTGAAAGTCATGCAACAAATATCTACTAGACTTCCAAAGAGAAAAATTTCTCAATTAGATCAGTGCAAGGGTTGCACCATGGGGAAGTATGTAAAGTCCACCTTTCATGAAAAGGAGAACCATGCTTCATTGATCCCGGAGAGATTTCACATAGACGTGTGTGGACCATTCTCGGTTGCTTCAACGACAAAACATAGGTGTTATAGGTCAATTTGGGCATCATTCCCAATGACATGGTTAACTGGGCATCATCTTTAGGACCAATGATTAAGGTTCTATCATTCCCTATCATTTCAAGTTGCTACATGCCCTAAGGCAAGAACAAGACAAATCAAACATGACTTTCATCAAGCAAAGGTTTCCAAGGTTTTAAGTTTATTATATAGCATATGAAAGCTCACCAACGCTGCCTCAAAGGGGACTAAGTGCATTTCATATGCAGGTAGCCCCATGCAAGGCTTCTCTACAAAGCACTTCCCGACATTCATAGGTGTGTTGGTCACATTGGGAGAGAAATTCTCATTGTTATGGAATCTCCACTTGGCCAGTGCCTTCTAGAAGAGTTCACATGTGTCAAGCTTCGAATCCAAGTGTCCATTTGACATCTACATGACTAGGAACATGTCTTGGATATTATTGGAAAGTAAGTCATTGAAAAAATACCTTCATTTCATCTATAAATTGAACACAAATATGAGTGTTTGAGAAGGAATAATTTGAGTAGAGAAATGCTGGAATATTTTCAATTGAGAGTTGGATATGTGTAACAGCTGTTGGAGAGATTATACTGTGATGTGGCTGAGGATCATTGCTGGAAGGGTCACTTCAAATAATTCATTTGGTTGTAACCTCTCCTTCTATCATCAATAAAGAATACAACTTACTTTTCCCTATATGCATCTATATTGGCTTTGATTTTCCATATTGCAAGATCTTAGTTGATGTATATTGTTTATGCTTTACTGGTTTAGCTAACTAACTTGAATAGGAATCTGTATTATTGCTATCTTCTGTTGTTTTAGTGTTCTTTCTTGTAGGAAGCATTTCACACAAACCATTTGAATTTGAAGCTACAACGGAAGCAACAGAAGGAGCCATCTAGAAGCGCTTGGATTAAAGGTAAGCCTCTAATCCTTTCTATGTGTCTATTCTGAGTTAGGAAAGGTAGTCGTATAGTCTTTAATCTATTTTTCTAGATTGTCATTTGTATATGGAAGTATGTTTTATTTGTAATTCACAATTCTGGCCCAAAAAATTGGCGACTCCACTAGGGATAATTTCTCTTAGATCTAGGTGAATTAGCCTCTGATTTTCTTTGTTTATCCACCCAGTAGTTGTTACACACAAATATTAAACTTTTTCAAAGCCAAATTTTCAAATATAGTGAGTTAAGTAGTAGTGTTTTTCCTTATACACTGCGCCCAACGCACCCTTAGACAGGACACAGTGCTTTGCATAGCACTGTATCCCTTTTAGGCCTGTGTTGCAGAGCACTGTCTCCCCTTGGAGACTGCGTTGAATCTTGAAACCACCCATATTCCTTTGAATTTTCCTTTGTAATTTGCTTCAATTTGTTTTCTTTTGTGTTTTGAAAAGTTTGATCCTCATATTGACCAGTAACTCTATATATTTCTTCCTCCTTTGACTAAAAATTTGTTCAATGTTTGTTTAAAATTTTTTTATTTATCATTGACAAGTTGATTTCAAAGTGTTTTTTATGGTTGCATTAAGAATCATTTTCTTTCGAAATAAGAAATTGTCGTAAAATCTTCATTTCCTTGATAGGAAAAATTGTTGTTGAAATCCTCATTTTTCCTTCAAAAGAGAAATTGTTGTTTATATTCTTCATTTCTAGAAAGTAAAAGGCATTTGAGTTGTTGATTTTGTGCACCTAGTTTCTTTAATGCATTCATAACATTAAGGAAACTGAAAAAAAAAATTTGCATTTGCATGTAGGATTTTTGTGTGTTTTGCAAAAAGTAACATTAGGAAATTTGCATTTAGTTTGTGATCATTGATTTGTTTTGCTCATTGATTTGTTTGCTCACAAATTATTTGATCTCTTTTCTTAGTCGCTCGGTTTTTCATTGAAGAAAACTGAAAGTGAAAGATTGCTTATCATTTTTAGTTTCATTTTAGGAATTTTCCAATACATCATCGCGGTGAACCTTTGAAAGGAAAATTGTAAGCAAGATCAACATAAAATTAATCTCAGTTTACCTAACAAAGCATTGGAACCATAACGATAACATTTATAAGGTCTAGGCTAGAGACGTGTGCCCTATGGTCTCATCAGGTTACAAATCATTATTTGGAATTTTCTCTGGTGCATCTTCAAATCCATAGTCTTTACCAATTTCATCATCTGGTATTTTAACTGGTAATCCTATCATGAATGACTTGATTCATTATACACATCATCAGGGCAATATCAAGCTGGTCCTTTTAGGTCTATTCCTTCAAGTAGCATATCAACTGGATTCCCAACATTTGGAGAGCAATATTTTATGTCTTATTATCTTCCTCATGCTGGGGGACAACCTTTGGTCACCCAATCTGACAGTACTTTGTCACTTTTTGGTCAATCTAATGTTGAAACGAATGTTTGTCAATATCAGCCCACTCTGTCTATCTAACCACAAACGGTTGTACAATCGTATCAACCGGTTCAACCTGTTACACCCACTTCATTACCACTTGTTAATACATCTATACCCTTGTTACAGAATCAAAATTTTGTACATCATCAACCTTATCAAGTGGGTCCTTCAACTCAATATCATCAAATTTTGGGTCCACAGACTCAAAATCCTTTGATTAATTTACAATAACCTGTATCAGGAATTATTTATTCGCAAAATTTCTACCATTTTATGGGATGTCACAACTGCAACCGAGTTATGCATATCAACCGAATCCATGTTATCCTAATTTGGGTTATAACGTTAGTGGACAGACCCCTTGGTAGCCATAGGCGCAAATGCCTAAAACCTCTTTTCAATAAGTATCATATCTAGTTTTTGGTCAATAGAATCCTCAAGCGTTTGCTATGAAAAACAACCCCTATCTGGGTTACTAGCAGCAGATTCATTATGCTAGTGCTCAAAGGCCTGTTGTTCAAGCAATTCCATCTTACCTTGGCTACGCTCAACCTGACCTTAATAGACGGTTTCCCTTTGTTGCAACTTTAGAGTTACCAGATTTAAATCGGCTAACCAATGATCCAATCAACTATGCCCCTTGGTGGTCGGTGATACCTCACAAATTACCCTCAGATATTCCTAATTTCAATTGAAACACTAGAGAATATTTTTCGACTCATGTTATGACTTATCATTTATGGTGTTCATCAAATTCCCTGAATGATGATTCTGTTCGACTACGTATTTTCCAATGTATGCTCATAGGTCTGGCTGCAAAATGGTACATTGAATTATCTAGAGCTTCTTTCAATAATTTCACTACCCTAGCTACTGTCTTTTTGACTCATTTCCAGTTACCAAAAATATATGAAACTGGAATGGAACTCTTGAATAATTTCAAATAGAATAATGCTATCCACATTTCTGATCATATTCATGAGTGGCATCATCGTCGTCGAATGGTTAAGACCTTTGTTCTGGATCAGCTCCTTGCTGAATGGTTCATTAAGTCCCTGTTACCATCTATAACTGAGGATGTGGCTAAGGGTGGCATCTTCACAGAAGAGCAAGTTATCACTTGTGCACAATACTTAGACTTGATTTAAACTCAGTCTGGCACACTCTATGAAAAAATCCCTAATGCGTTGAGATCTAATTTCAATGTTCCTCCTCAATTAAATGACTCTCATACTAGAGATGGCTTGAAAGGCACTGCAAGCACACACCACACTACTGCATCTAATCCTGCTCCTACTTCCAAAATTAATGTAATTTCATTTGACAAAGGCAAAGGTGACAAGCAACCAGGAAGTAAGAAAAAGGGGAAATCAAAGAAAAAGAAAACTTCTAACCCACAGGAAAGATCATCTGATCAACCATCTGGACCTTGAAAACCTCGTTATCCATGCATAATCTATAATGAGGAACACCTTTTTAAAGATTTTCCTCACCACGCTGAAGTCTCAAAAATTATTAAGACTTCTAATGCGTCAGCTGTGTTGACAGACCCATTTCCAAATCCGAACACAAACATGGTTGCTACGGATCTAGCTCCTAGTTCCCAAGTGTTAATGTTATCTGTCACAAAACCTTCAACAAACATTTTTGTGTCGACGCGAAATAAAGATTATGGTAGTCCGGCCACTGATCAACCTACTAGCTCGACAATGAATCCATCTACAGAATCAGTACTGCCTACTGCTATTCCTGAATTGACAATCAAGCCACCAAAAGGAGTAATTCATAAATCGACATACAATCCTCAAGCAAGAGCTATACAAAATTATAATATAGTTGAATATTTGGCTCAATCCCCTTCAACTATGTTTTCTCTTGAGGTATTACAAAATTTTCCCTCCCAAAAACAGGCATTATTGTCGGCTATTGGTGGAATTGATCCGACTATTTCTAATCTTGTCGTTTTTAATCATACAGATTATGTGTTGCAATTACCAGTAGAATTGGCATTCTCCATACAGGTAAAAGTTCTCAGTCACCTTATTCATCACACTATTATTGATGAGGGAGCATCTACATGCATTATGTCTCTAAACTATTGGAAGTCACTTGGCTCGACGTGCTTATCACAATCATCAACGACGTTGAAGGCATTTGATGGACGTACATATAAACCTTGTGGTATTATTAATAACCTGCATGTTGAACTAGGGGGGGAAATAGTGAATATTGATGTTGAGGTTGTTAATAGACCCCTTGACTACAATATTTTACTTAGAAGGCCATGGGTATATGCGATGACTGCTATTTTTTCTACATATTTTAGAATGATTACCTTTCCACATAAAGGTACAATTACAGTCATCAGTCAACTATCCTTCTTTGCCTCTGCTTCGCAAGTAACTGGAAGCGTTTTGTTCGTTCACATACCCCAACTAGAAATTCAGAACATTGGTGTAGGACTCTTAAAGGATTCCACTCTTATGGGAACCTTTTCATTACCGCCGCTAGCGACGTCGGCAGAACTTGCAAGCATAGAGACCTGCTACATGATGTCTCCCATTCTATTAGGCGTAAGGAAGAGTACGGGTGATTATGATATTTCTACGTTGGATGAGTTTCTGTCGCACAACCCTATTGAGCTGGCATAACAATCAATCTATATGGCTTGGGCGGAAAATCTGAAATCAGCATTGCTGAGTGTTTGGGTTGATCGTTCATTAGATTTTGGTACCCCATCTGATCCATTTTCCTCAACGTTCTTGACAGATGAGAATATTTTGGAAGATATGATGTCAGAAGGAGAACCATGGGAAGATTATCATCATTGTTCCCATCTTCCTAATTATGAAGAAAATGATCTTAGTGAATTATATCACCCATCCATCAAAAATTTCTTTTCGAATTCTTCTCCCATTAATGCAATCGATTCCAAGCAAAATCTTTCAAATATCGAAGAAACGATTTCTATCGATATTTTGACCAAACCTAGAATTGTAGACAATATTCATGTCAGTGTAGCTTGTTCTCCATCAGACCTCGAATCATATCACTCTCTTTTTCATGATTTTCGTGACGTATTTTCTTGGTCTTACGAGGAAATTCCAAGCATAGACACTAGTATATTTGAACACACTATTAATATGTATCCTGATGTCAAACTGGTGCGTCAATGACTTCATCCTGTTCATCCAAATAAAGCCGCTGCCATCAAAGCAGAAGTTGAAAAAATTTTGCATGCTGGTTTCATTTACCCTATTCCACTAACTGAATGGGTTTCCAATATCGTTCATGTCATGAAAAAACAAGGAACCATTAGAGTGTGTGTTGATTATCAGGATGTTAATCATGCTTGTCCAAAAGAAAACTATCCTACTCCCTTTATCGATCAGATTATTGACGATTGTGTTGGATGTGAAATATTTTCGTTCATGGATGGATTTTCTGGCTACATTCAAATAAATATACGCCCAAATTATCAACATAAGACATCATTCATCTATCCCTGGGGCACATTCGCTTATAGGAAACTCCCGTTTGGTTTAAAGAACACTAGGGAAACTTTTCAGAGAGCAATAGATTATGCTTTCAATGACATCAAGCACATTGTTCAACCATATCTAGATGATTTACCAGTGC
Source organism: Pinus albicaulis (assembly GCA_034641835.2). Lineage (NCBI taxonomy): Eukaryota > Viridiplantae > Streptophyta > Pinopsida > Pinales > Pinaceae > Pinus > Pinus albicaulis. The sequence continues at coordinate 1,381,415,390 of CM076578.1, read as the reverse complement.
ATTCATGAAATCAAATTGATCACCCGATGCATTTGAAATCCATTTTCTTACGCTGCTGACATTACAAAATACGCCTCAATCCACATAAATGTGTGTTTTGTGTTGGTTCTAGTCGTTTTCTTGGATTCGTAGTCTCAAAAGAAGGGATTCGAATCGACCCTTTGAAGGTTCAGGCCATTCTTGATTTACCTATACTGTTAAACTTACTTTAGATACAAAAACTTCAAGGAAAGGCTAACTTCCTAAGGAGGTTCATTCCAAATTATGCCAAAATGGCTAAAGGATTTACTCGATTATTGAAAAAGGGGGTTCCCTTCCATTGGGACCAAGTTGTGCAAGCTTCTTTTGATGCTGTCAAGGACACTCTTGTCCGAGCATCATTAATGTATCCTCCTAATTATCAAAACGATTATTTCCTATATATCACCGCAGCTGAAATGACCATTGCTATGGTATTGGTCCAAGTAGAAGAAGGAATTGAGCATCCGATCTATTATTTTAGTCGTAATCTCAATTATACGGAAGTTAAGTACTCATACATAGAAAACCTTGCCTTGGTAGCTGTTCAAGTTGTCCAAATATTTCGCCAATATATCCTGCTCTGAAAAACAACAATAGTTTCGGATTGCAACGCCATGAATTATATATTATTATGTCAATTGCTGGGGGGAAAATATTCAAAATGGATTGTCAGTTTGTAGGAATTTGATTTCAAATTTATCAAATCCAAGTCAAAGAAGTCTTTAGTTTTGGTTGAGCTTCTCTGTGACCTTCCCTCTAATAGTACTGAAACTAAGTCAGAACCATCAATTCTAGACGAGTCTCTATTTCTAATTGGATCATCTAATCCTTGGTATGGGGATTTCATCATTTATCTCCAAACCCAAAAATTTTTGCCTAATACCTCTCACTCTTAACAGCGACGTATTCAATACCAAGCCAAATATTATCTGATTGTCAGTGATACACTTTATCGTCATGGTGTTAATACCATTTTAAGGAGGTGCCTCACTCATGAGGAGGCCGAAAAAGTGTTAAATTATTGTCATGCTAGGGCTTGTGGTGGAAATTTATCTGGATATGCTACCGCGCAGAAGATACTCTGCGCTGGTTACTTTTGGCCTACTATTTTTTGAGACTGCATCCTCACGTTTAGAAGTTGTCATGCATGCCATATTTTTTATCATAAAATCCCTAAACCACCAGTGCTAATGCATCATGTTGTCTCTGTTGGACCATTTATGAAATGAGGTATTGACTTCATGACTTGTAACCCTCCTTCATCTGGGGGGCATGGTTATATTATTGTTGCAGTCGACTATTTTACCAAATGGGCCAAAGCGATGCCTACATTCAACAAAAGAGGACAAAAAACTACATTTTTTTTCTTTAACTGAGATATTGCACAGTTTGGGGTCCCACAGGCTATAGTTAGAGATCATGGGAAGCATTTTCATAGCCACATGACCTTTGAATTGACTGCCAAGTTAGGATTGTCACATGATAATTCTACTACTTATTATCCACAATCAAATGGAAAAGTTGAGGCTATTAACAAAATTCTTAAATGAATGCTTCAACGAATGATAGCAGTTCGTAAAAGAAACTTTCATTTCATCCTATACTACGCCTTGTTGGCGTATCGAACCTCAGTGAGAAATGCAACTGGATTTACTCCCTTTCAGTTGGTGTATGGTCTGGAAGTTGTCTTACCAATCCAATGTGAAATATCATCGTTAAAACTCACAATAGACTTGTTACATGACACCTCAGAAGAATAATCGCATCTCCTTAACCTCATCCATCTTGATGAAATGCGTCGTGAAGCTCAATTGGCCAACGAAGCACATAAGAGACGTATAAAGGTGCAATACAACAAAAATGTCTAGCCTCGCATTTTCTCAGAGGGCGACTTGGCCCTTCTCTATGATCAAGAAGCTAATGTAATAGGTATAGGAAAATTTGATCCGTTATGGCATGGACCCTATATTTTCAAAAGAGTTCTTGCTAAGGGTGCCTATGAGTTAGTTGATTACGATGGAATTCCATTGGCGTGGCCTAGAAATGGGTTGTATTTGAAGGGTTACAATGCTTAATGATGAGCATGGTAATTTTTGTATTATATTGTATATATATTGTTGATTTTCATTCACTATCTTAATTTGTTTTTAGATTTTTCTTGAAATTATTAATCTTCTTTACATTTCATTGCAGATTGCTAAATATTTGGAACCATTTGTTGGATATGCTGATGGTGCTAGTCGTAGTACGCAGAATCTATCCTCTGCAACGGTTACATATAAATTTGTCACCGTCCCTGCAATCCCTCGCCCCGCAAATGGAGGGTCTTTCCTGTGACCTATGAGCAGTTTCATACTCTGCAAACACCTTTTTTGCATACTTCTGCACAAGGACATCATTTCTCTTGTTGAACATTTCCTCAAAAATCCTACAAAAACCTATGTTTTGGCCTTGGCGCGGGTAGCTAATTCATCCCTCATGCCAATGTGGAGGATTTACACTAGAGCCCGCGCCACCTGGAACTCTGTCTCTTTGTTGTGCCTGTGCCAGCCTTTTTGGGAATGTTTTTTAACAAATTAGAGGTGGAATTTTCCTTTAACCACCTCAGGGATGAGTCACAGGAAGTGGTTAACTTGATGAGCCACAAATCTCCCTCTTTAGGTAGTGGTTCCTCCTCCCATGGAACACTCCTTGAAGATAGGTCTCCCTTCCATGACTATATGGATCCTAACCTCTCCCTCCCCCTCTATATAAAAATGCCTTCTCCCTTTATGAAAGCTAGCTGAACATATAGCCAAGAAGCTGAACTTGGAGAACAGGTACTATAGCTGAGTAATCGCTATTGAGAAGGTAGAACCAAGGAGAATTCCGTAGAGAGAGCCCTTTCTGAATTCCCAACAATCCTTTTTTAGATGCGCTTCGCTAGAACCCTATTGGAGGAGACCGCAATGTCAAAGCTTGTTTGTACTCTTCCTTCCTTTCATTAATATACTCGACTATGGTATTAGTTCCATCATTATGTTATGTTTACTAATGCAATTGATTTAGTCTTCTTCAACTGACTGATAATTACGAATGCGACATAGTATGTTGTATATCATCTTTGTTTCTTATGTATGTGCAGGTATCCGAGCATGAGAACGAGCGGATCGTGATTTGTCAAACTAGGAGCAAGAGGCAGCCACTCTTTCCGATGACAACAACAACGTAGGACCTACGGTACGTTATCTATCGAGTCTTTGTCCATTCGTTAACTAGGAATCGATTTTATAGCATGTCTTTTTTGTGGCTAGACCCACTCTAGGGCTAGTGGGATCGCCTCTGTCCACAGAGGGAATTTATCTCACCAATAAATTGGCAACCATACTGGGGATCAGTGCAAGTTTTTCTTTCATCCATTAGGTCTTCTTCTTGGTCTTTGCTTGCTTAGCTTGCCTTTTCTAGTTGCTTTTCTGAGTCTTAGACCCCTGTTCAGCCCCAGAGGATCAGATTTGACCTCTGTTTTTCCAAAATTTTCCTTTTTCTAGGGTTGGATTGATTGGTGCAGTTTCCAGTCTGACAGTCACGCCCACTAGCGCTTGTTGCTAGTTCATCCCCCACGCCATCCCCTGTTTGGTGCTGATTACAACCAGACAAGCGCGCCATTTCCTGTAGGTACTAGGGTTTGCCCTGTTTTGGATTTTTTTGGTCAGTGCTTGTGCTTCTGGTTTATTTTCTGGCATGTTTTGAGTGTTTTGGGATTGTTTGTGACTATGAACAGCCTCCTTCCTTCTATTGTTTTTCCTTTTCCTGTCAACATCATGACCTTAGGGTTTTCTAGTGCTTTGGTATGCTGAGCCTCCTGTAGGAGCTTTAGTATTTTGTTTCACAACCACCTTCATTCCTTGTTTGATTACATTTAGCTCTCTTGATCTTTCTGAGTGATTGCATTTGGTTAAATGAGTCTTAACTGATTCTTGCCTCTTTCATTCAGTTTTTCTTCTTGTCACTCCAAGCATAGCTCACATTGCCTGTATGGGTCTGTTCCGACATCTTTCTTCGATTTGAGAGATTGTGACATTGGTTTGAGTTTTTTTTTTTTTTGCTTGTGATTTGATTGAATTGTTTCTCTTCAAATCTCGCATTAAAATTCTCGAACTAGTGTGAAGATTCATTTTTCATGTCATTCAGTGCACCGTTTTCTCTATTACATTGAAAAATAAAATAAAAAAATGTTCTTTCATTCTTGTTTGCATTGTGGAATTGAAAACTCTTTCGCATAACTAGCATTAGGCATTCTAGGAAAGATTTATCATTTTCATTAGCTGGCATCAAATTCTATAGTGGATGCTTCTGTGTGTTCTCATTATTTTCTATCGCTTGAAAACTCCTAAATTTCTCATAGATATATTTTCATCGAACAAAATGGTATTTTATGGCATGTAGCTTACATTCAGGGATTTGTGAGATCCAACATTGGGTAGGACCTTGGAATTGAAACATAAATACAAGATCAACTTAAAATTTATTCAATTAACCTAAGGCAACATTGAAAATTAATGAAACATTTAGTGGTCTAAGTTAGAGATGTGTTCCGGTGTCTTTAAACCTAGCAGCTGTCGCTCGCCATCTGGCTTCAGACAGCACTAGTACGGACTTGTGCTCCCCGTACCGTTGAGTATATAAAGGGAGACACCTCTAGGTTGCAATCCTTTTATCCATAGGAAGCCGAGTCTGCCGCCTTGTAACCATGATACACTGAACACAGCATTCGGGGAGACTACCTGCACGTACGTCAAGTCCTTGGTTGATTCTTCTTTCATTTTTTAACCAAGGTGTATATGGTAGTTCACGGGAACCTAGTACACCCTTTTACCTAGACTACCTGAGTGGTCATTTTTTATCTTTACTGACTCCTTCAATTTCAAAATATCATCAAGCACTTGTCCTTTCACGCTCGCTTAAAACTGAAATAGACTAGAGTCATCTTTGAATGTTTCTTGACTCTTAAAACATTGAACAACAAATTTTTGGTTTCAATGTAGTAAAATAAACTACCTACGATTACACACCCATTAAAGTTTGATTACTTGGCCTATCTTTGTTTGCCTTGGTTTTGATCCAAGAATCTTCATTTTCGATCTTTTTCCCTTTTTTGATGTGCTACAATCACAGTGGCAGAACCATCGGTTTTGTCTACTAGAATTCCTTTCTCGGATGATTCATCTGAGACTTATCAGACCTTTAGGTCTACCGAGCTTCAGCTGCCTATCATATCGTCATAGTACCCCTTTGGAGAACCGATTGAGTTCCATTGGCCTCTTTCAAATGCTTGGTTTGGGTTTGGGGTCAAGGAACATTTTTCCCCTCTTACATCGGGATCACAATTTTTGGTGGCTATCATACCTCCTAACCCCTGTAGTCTTTTGCAATATCTCATGGTGGATTCAGACATGGACTCGTCTGGTCCTAATGGAAGTGAGGGTATTCTAGTTTCTAATGAAGAATAACAGCTTTTCTTGGAATACATCCATCAAGAGCCTGCTCAATCTTCACCATCGATGTTGCTTCCAACCAGATATAGGTCTTTGGGTCAGATTATAGCTGGTATTTCCTCCATGGTAACATCAACTCCGTCAAGGGGACCAGTTCTCCCATCTTAAGGATGTCGCCGACGACACCTATCTCATCGACGCCTTTTGTTATGTTTGTCCCCACTAGGCCTACTCTCTACGTGGCTGCATCGGCACCGGTTGTCACCGCTCAGTCATCAGGAGTTTTGACTTCAGTAGAGACTTCGATTACCATGGAGATCCCTGATGGCCTTTATTTTGAGGAGTATCGACTAGCTATTCAACAGCAGAGCTCCTAGACTAATCAGTCCCCTCAAGATCCTTATCGGTCTTATTTTTCTCATTATGGTGCAGATGGTACCCCGATTTATTCACTTCCGTTTCAGTATGACGAGCAAGGAAACCCTATCTACTTGCCTGCTCTTGAGGCTTATCAGTTCCTTTCCAGTTTTAGACCTACCTTGCCTGTGCAACCTTCTAACCAACAAGGACAACCCTTTCAGGGACAACCTTCGGTTCAACAAGGGTATGCTTATGACCCACAAGGGCAACCCTTTTAGGGACAACCTTCGGTGCAACAAGGATATGTGTACGACCCACAAGGGCAACCCTTACAATGACAACCTTCGGTCTAGCAAGGATTATTTTATGGCCCGCAAGGGTAGCCTTATAATCCTCAAGGTCAACCTTTACAAGCTCAGCCTGTGATCCAACCAGGGCAACCTCAAGGACCAGCTGGGTGACCGGTATATCAACTCGGACCTTCATACGGTCCTGGGGGGTAGATCCATCCATCTCAACCTTTGGTGCAACCTCAACAGTCATATCTTCCAATTGGTCCAAATGTTGCATAGCCAGGACCACCTTATGGTTCTGCTCCAGGTCAACCTAGTTATCAGGTAATGTCTGGCCCACCGCTCCCATCAGGCCAACCTGCTCCGTAGGGGAAACATGATGGCCCTCATCAATCAGGTCAACCTGCTCAGCCAGGCCAACTTGCACAGCCCATTCACCTTGCTCAGCCATCGCTCTACTCTATTTTGCAGCCGAATCAACCTTTGCACCTGACTTATCTAGCTCAGCAGAGCCCTACTTATCAGCAGCCTATTTGACCCCAAGGCGGTTATTACCCTCAAGGTCAATATTGGCCAGTATACAACCCGCCTCAAGGTTCTGATTATTACCCTCAACCATCAGGCTATACTTATACTCTGCAACAAAATCCTTAAACTGCACAATCAGGACCCTTGTATACTTAGAATCAGTATCTTGGTCTTCAACCCCTGTATCCTGGTCCTTAGCCACCATATCAACCAAATTATCCAGTTTATACCCCTTATGGTCCAAATCCTCTAGGACAGAACCAATGGGGGGCAGAGTTATACTCAACTAGGATGGAGTATGGGTACGGGTCCTTATCGAGGACCTGTTATGCCTTTTAACCCTCAATTACCTTTCCTTGCCACATTGGAGTTATTAGATGTGTCGAAATTGACAAATGATCCCATTTTTCATAATCATTATTAGCCTCTAGTTCCAACGAAGGTTCCTGGTGATTGTCCCAAGTTTGAGGGCAAGTCTAGAGAAGACCCCCAAGCTCACGTCATGACATACCATTTATGGTGTTCTTCCAATTCTTGGGTGGATCACTCTGTTCGACTCTGTCTCTTCCAGCGCACTCTCGCCAGAGCTGCTGCTAAGTGGTATATTGAACCGCCTCGTGGCATCTTTCAAGGTTTCAACACTCTTTTTATGGCATTCCTTGCTCATTTCCAGTTGCCGATTCGTTACGAAGCTGGGACGCATCTCCTAACATCCTTGAAACATGACTGAGCTACCCATATATCAGACCACATTCATGAATGGAGATGGTGTCGCCGCCTGATCAAGTTCAAAATTCCTGATTAGCTTCTTACTCATTGGTTCACTACCTCTTTTTTCAATCAGATTGCGAAAGACATCGCCATGGGGGCATGTGTAACCAAGGAACAAGCCATTTCTCTTGCCCATTACCTTGATTTAGTGTACTCTCAATCAGGCATTTTGTATGAAATCTTGGCTGAGGCTCCATGACTTGGGACCTCTAAAGCGTCGGCTACCCCATCAGTCGACGATGTTATTGGTTCCGTGTCTCAAACTTCACGCAAGTCTTCCAATGGGAAGCAGAAATAAAATTCTTCCAATAATTCTACTCCTTGGGCTACCTTAGATTCTGGTAAAACCTCGAAGGTCAATGCCATTCAGGCCAATCTTGTGGAAAAGGCATCCAAGGGGAGAAATAAGGGCAACGGCAAGGCCAAAGTCGATGCCCCAAAACTAGAATTGTCTAAACCTCGTGCTGATGATGGTTCACAACGAAAGCCGAAGTATCCCTATCTGATTTGTGATGAGGAACACTACACTAGGGATTGTCCTAGACGGTCCAAGGTTAGTCAACTGCTCAAAGGATATTAGTATGAATCTTGATTTGAGGTGTAGGAAAAAATACCACTGTAGCTCCACATAAAAAACAGCCTTAACAGCAGAAATGACTGCTAATATCTTTAGATCTGTAGTTATATGATCAATACAAATGCTACAAAAATCTATATCTATGCATTAGAAGACATTAAACAGTAGAAAAATAAGATTTACTCCATATATCCAATAGACAAGACAAGAATATATCCAATGAAATTTTTATTAATGGCAGCTGGGAGGAAAACACAAGAGGGTGTTCCCTGTTCTCCTCAATGGGATGGGTTCTTGTAAGTCCTCAACACTTTAGATTTATAATTCCTCTCTTGATGGTGTAGAAAACCCAGACAAAAGTGGACAAATTTGGCTATGATAATGGATCAATAGCCAAATCAAGAGTTGAGATCCAAAGTGATATTTAGGCAACAAAAGGTGACAAATGAATGGGAAAACCCTTCTATTTATAACAAAATATTGAGTTAGTCTAGATATTGGTGCATAATTAAAATATTATTAACCAAATCAAGATCCAACTTTTATGGAATATTTTATTATATTTGTTGGAGGGAAAAGGAATTTCACTTCAGTCAAATCCCCTTATTTGTAAATAATAAATAAATAAACGATTTATTTATCATTTTAAGGATGTGATTAAGTAATAATAAATAAATAAATGATTTATTTATCATTTTAAGGATATGGTTTTGTAATAACCAAATAAATAATGATTTATTTAATTATTTAAGGGAGATTGAGACATATTTAACCAAGAATATTATTTAAGTAATGTTTAAATAATTATTCTTAGAAAATAATAAGATAAATAATGATTTATCTAATTAATTTCCTTGTTTTGGGTTAAATATAACCAGGAATATTAATTAAACTGTTGTTTAGAAAATTATTCCTTGAGGAAAATCTAACAAATATGGATTTATTTAATGTTTCCCCATGGGATTTCCTGTTTAGACCATAAAAAACTTAATAAAGGTGGTTTACTAAGCTATTTTTCATAGTGAATGCGATTTTACTTGGGGTAAAATTGGTCTTACTTGTTGTACTTGGGTCCATCTAATAATAATGGATTAGATGACCAAAAAATGGTTTAACAGATTGCCCCCCAGCATGCGAATGTTAGGAGCTAATCGTATGACCGAAATATGATGTAAGAACTCAATCACTAGACAACAATGGGGAAGTCAAAGAGAGAGGATTGTAAGGTAGACCAAAGTGCTGAAAGAACTAGAACCTCAGGAGGTGACTTGCAGGTGCGACAAGTCTTTTTGATCAGTGAGTACCTGCTATAGGTGGCGGGGGAGGCATAGCTATGCCCGCCGAGGCAATAGTACAAACAATAAGGCGTCTGGAAAACCACGAGACGACATAATGTTGGCAGAAACACGAGCCTGATAAATAACATGATAATGAATCCCACATACATATTGTGCCTAGGATAACAGCCAGGACTTGTACAATAATATCTGAGTACATGAGATATAAATACAACCCATATGCCCCTGAAAACAGGAAAGGGCTCTGAAAATCTGGCTGATACATGTAAACAAAAGGATGTTGCAAGCAGTTCAGGCCGACATCATCAAATGTAAGGAGTTGCATCGAAGGTTTTAATGAAGAGGTCATACGAATGTGTGGGGGGGCTACCTGTAGGGCCACCCCCTCATGAGGGCTGAGACATCTCACACACACTCGAGAATCACCGATGTCAGCTACTGCATCACTGGACCATCGAGTATACGGATCTTGATCATGCTAAAAAGGAGCTGGAGCTGAGAAAAAATCAATTCAAAGGGCTATGAGGAGTCCCTTTGCCTGATCTGAGGCACCAAAAAAGAGTGGAAGCTAGAACCAAGGTACACTGCTCTCTAGACCTGTCTTCTGGAATGGATGAGTTGATGTCAACAAAAGGAGGTCTACCCTAGGTGAGGCAATAAAGGGTCCTCAACTAAGGCATGAGAGAAAATAGTAGAGTGACTGACAGACTAACACCAATGATGATGATGAAATGGGGGGAAATGAGTAGAGAATGGACGACTTCCCTTGTTAGAGCATAAATAGCATGAATGACCTGGCAGTGACTAACACAAATCATGGGGGATAGGGGATAGTGGGACTGAAGACCATAATGAGCAACACGAGAGAGAGACCAAGCAATGAAGGATGGAGGACTATAGCGAGGTGCGAAGGGACTCAGGATAGACTCCATGAAAGAAATTATGACTTAACTCGGATACTCTAAACAAGGGTGACTTGATGGTGTTGCCACACAATAAAATGGTCCAATGGGGACCATAAAGGCATGAGTACAAGATGGTAACTCAACGAAAATCAACACGAGCATTGACAAGTATGGAGGCAACATGGTGCCCCCGGTACGAGTGTTGCAAGTGAAGAAATTCGATTTTGAGGAAGGGTGAAGTGGCGCTTCATGGGAAAAATGTGTCCTGGTGAAGTATCAAATCACTAAAAAATAACAGATAACAATTTGAGGGCTCGGTGATATCTTTCTAACGGTGCAGAAGGTTTGGTAAATGGAGCTACGGTTGGAACTCAGCAGGCGAAAGAAAAAACAAGGGTTTCTCTTTTAATAAGACATTTTCCCTCCAAAATCATTCATTTGCATGTGGAGCTCTGGTGAATGTAGAGAGGAGATAAGGCCCTAAATCTTGCGGCGATCGCAGCGAACAAACCGACCGTTGGAATCGAGATCTGTCAATTGCAGGTAAGAGTCCTAACCCTAATCTTTCTTTTCAGTGGATTAAAAGTTTAGAATAGGTCCCTAAGGCTCAGTAACAGCCCCCTACTCCTCTTCACGGCCAAGCCACACTTTTTGGGGAAAAAGGTGTGACCTAGGTAGCATTTTTTGGCTAGAAAAGTGCGACCTATCCTAGGTTTAGGCCTCAAAAGTGTGACCTATCCGAGAGGGATATTTCTGTGCTATTTTTTGGTTGAGCAGTAGGGTTTTTTTATGAGAAAAAATATTTCCTATCTGTATACTGATAAATATGATCGATTTGTGCAGGTATGGCAGAATTACAGATCAACTGGAGAGATAGAGACCTGGGCGCATTATGGTCAGAGATCCTAGAAGATCAGGGTATCCGTAGTGCTTTGGCCAGGTTCGGGGTTCTGAAGTTTGTGGATAACCCTTTTATGAGAGCTGGGGAGCCCTTATTGGCCTGGATTGTTAGCTATTGGGATCTGGACCATGAGGTCTTTATAATGCAGGGGCACCGGATCAAGTTGACGGTCCAGGATATATATTTCCTGAATAGTCTTCCACCACTTGGAACAATGTTACCGATGAAATAGGTAACCGCAATGTTACCTACTTTTTTTTGGTAGCATAAAAAGCACCCGATTTTGAAAAGTGGTGATGCAGAATCACCATTTTTTTTTTTGGTGCACATTTTTGACACTATAAAATTTTTATTTATGAAGTATGAATATTTGTTTTTAAATGTTAGTGATTTTCATGCTAATTTTGAAATGTATTGATGCAGCATCAACATTTTTTTTTTTAGAGCAGTGATTTTCATGCTAATTTTGAAATGTATTGATGCTGCATCAACCCTTTTTTTTTAGAGCAGTGATTTTCATGCTAATTTTGAAACGTATTGATGCTGCATCAACATTTTTTTTTTAGAGCAGTGATTTTCATGCTAATTTTGAAACGTATTGATGCTGCATCAACCTTTTTTTTTTAGAGTGGTGATTTTCATGTTGGTAATAAAACACAAAACTTAGATAAAAAAAAATATATAAAAACAATAAAAATGTAAAAAAAAACAAAAATAGCTCATAAAAATAAAAACTTTAAACAACAATAAATTAAAAAAACAAAAATATTTTAAAATTATATCAAAGGAAATGACAAAATTTGAAGAAAAAAAACACATAATTTAAAGAAAAAAAACAAAAATTGACCAAAAAATTTAAAAAAAAAAAAATCAAAAACATTTTTTTCTAACTTATTAAAAAAAACAATATATTAAAAAATATATATATATTTAAAAAAAAAAATTAAAATAATTAAAATTACAAAATTAAAATTTAGAAAAAAAAAATTAAAAAAAAAAATTAAATTTAAAAATTTTAATTAAAAAAAATAATAATAATAAGGAAAAAAATACAAATTTTAAAATTTACAAAAGAAACAAATTTAAAAAAAAAAAACAATTAAAATTGAAAAAGAAAAAGAAAATTAAAAAATAAAAAAAATAAAAAAAACTATCATTAAAAAACAAAAAAAATGAAAAAAACCACGTGCAAATAATTAAAAAACAAATATACATAAATTTAGTGTTTTTTTTTTTTTTTAAATGAAACCATTTATAGATTTTAAAAATGAAAAACTAAATAAACAAAAAAATTAAGAAAAACAATTAAATTAAATTAAAATTTAAAAATTTTAATAAATAAATTTTAAATTTTAAATTTAAAAAAAATAATTATTCTATAATATTAAATATTAAAAAAAATTAAACAAATTGAATTTAAAATAAAAAATTGAATTAAAAAAATAATTTTAAATTTTTTGAAATTCAAATGTAAAAAAAAAAAATCAAATTAAAATAAAAATATTAAAAATTAAAAAAAAAAACAAAATCAAATAAAAAATAAATGTATATATATATTAAAAATTTTTAAAAAAAAAAAATTATTTTAAATAAAAATATTAAATTTTAAAAAATATATAATTTTTTGAAGAAAAAAATTTATTTTTTGAAATTAAAAAAAAATTTAAAAAAAATAAAAAAAATCAATTAAAAAAAAACAAATAAAAAAAAATCAATTAAAAAATAAATTAAAAAAAAAAAAAAATCAATTACAAATTAAATGGAAAACAAAAAAATTTTAAAAATAAAAAAAAATCAATTAAAAAAAAACAAATAAAAAAAAATCAATTAAAAAAAACACAAATAAAAAAAAATCAATTAAAAAATAAATAAAATAAAATAAAAAATCAATTAAAAATTAAATAAAAAAAAAAAAAAAATCAATTAATTCCGGGAATCGGCCCTCCGCCCGTCGGGGGCCGGGAGGCCGGCTGGGCCGCCCCCGTGGCGCCGCCCGGCCTGCCCCCGCTGCCCAGCGGGCAGGCCGCGGCCCAACCACTATTAATTGATTTTTTTTTTATTTTATTTATTTTTTAATTGATTTTATTTTATTTGTTTTTTTTTTATTTTTTTTTTAATTTTTATTTTTATTTTTTAATTTCAAAATATTTTTTTTTTTTTTAATTATTTAAAATAAAATTGGTTTTGTTTTAATTTTTTTTAAATTTTATTATTATTATTTTTTTAAATTTATTATTATTATTATTATTTTAATAATTTTTATTAAATTTGGCCCACTTTTTTTATTTAATTGTTTTTTTTTTTAATTTTTAATTTCATAATTTTTCTTTGTTTTTAACTTTTTACGGTTAGTTTTTTAATATTATTTTATAAAATTCAATAAATTTTATATATATATTTTTAATTTATTTCTATTTAATATTTTTTTTTAATGTTTTACTCATTTTTTTTTTTTTTTTGTTAATTACAAAAAAAAAATTATATATATTTTTTTCAATTAAAATTGTGTATTTAAAATTAGTTTTTTTTTTCAATGAAACTTAATTTTTCTAAATGAATTTTTTTTTTATTTAATATTTTTTTTCTTTTTTTCAATTTTCCATTTTTAATTGATTTTTAAAGTTTTTAAAGTTTTTCGTTTAACAATATTTTTTCTTTTCTTTTATATTTAAAATTTATTTTTTCTTTGAAAACTTATTTGTTTATTCATTCATTTATTAAAATTTAATATTTTTGTTTTTAAACTTAATTTGTTATTTTAATATTAACCTTTTTTCTTTTAATTTAATAAAATTTGATGTATATACCTATTTTAATTTAAGTTCATATATATATTTTATTTTTTATAATTTAAATTTAATTTATTTTTTATAGTTTATTTGTTTTTTTAATATATATTGTTTTAAATTTAATATTTTCATTGTATTTTATTTTTTATTTTTTTTTTTTTTTTAATTTTTTTATTTTTTTTCCTTTTAAGTTGAATAGTGGTTTTTTTTTTAATTTTGAATTTTTAAATTTATTAAAATTTAATATATTTCCTTAAATTTAATTATTTGTTTTAAATTTTTTTTTCTTTTTTTAAATTTAATAAGCATTTTCTTTTTCTTTTTTTAAATTTAATTTCTATATTTTATTTTTTATATTTTCCTTCTTTTCTTAACTTCTTCTTTTTTTTTTAATTTAATATTTTTATTTTGTTTTTATTTTTATTTTTTAATTTCTATATTTTTTAAAATTTTAATCTTAATTTTTTTTGGTTTATTTTTAAAAAAAAAATTCCTTAAATTTTAGGTTTTTTTTAATGATTGAATTAAAATTTTTACTTTGTTTTTTTTTTTTTTTTTTATCTTCATATATTTTTAAATTTTAACCTTTTAAATGTTTTTATTTTTTAAATTTATTTTTTTTCTTAAATTTTAGGTTTTTTTTTTAATGTTTGAATTTTAAAAATTAAAAAATGTTACTTCTATTTTTAAAAATGCCAAAAGTATGACACAAATTTTTTTTTTGTTATTCCAGCATCAACTGGTTTTGTTTTGAGGGTGTTTTTTCAATCTTTTTTTCAAGAAACAATTTTGTTTTTACCATAATTTTATAAAATGTTGAAATTTGACCTTAAAAAAAATGAAGTGCGTTCTGGAAGACACACTTTTTTTTTTGGGGGTGTTTTTTCAATCCTTTTTTCAACAAACAATTTTGTTTTTAGCGTAATTTTAGAAAATGTTGAAATTTGACCTTCAAAAAAAAACAAGTGCGTTCTGGAAGACACACTTTTTTTTTGGGGGGTGTTTTTTCATGTTTTTTGAGTGTTTTTGGGCTAGAGTTCCCGTTTTGAGGTCAGGTTACCTATTTCATCGGTAACTATGTTTTGGGATGGTAGGGAATACTCAGCCAGTATTACCGCATAGGCAGAAAATCATAGAGTTTGTAGAGCACCATTTTCGGCCAGGTCTCCAAGTCAAGGGGACTCGGACACCCATCAGGGATTTGGAGAGGTTAGAGACCCGTGATGTGGCCACAGCGGTGCTGCGGATCTTGGGTAACCAAGCA
Organism: Pinus albicaulis; assembly: GCA_034641835.2. Classification (NCBI taxonomy): domain Eukaryota; kingdom Viridiplantae; phylum Streptophyta; class Pinopsida; order Pinales; family Pinaceae; genus Pinus; species Pinus albicaulis. The sequence goes on along the minus strand of CM076578.1, from coordinate 1,381,400,209 downwards.
CTCCATCACATCACGGGGGGTCAAATTATGCTTGTGGAGAGTGTTTTGAGTGGGACCTACTATGGGTGGGCCTAGATGATGTTGTCTTCATTGAAACGATAGTTATCGCTATGTAAGCGACAAGTGAACCATGACTGTGCATATGGTACATTTTTGTGCACTTTCTTCTTTGAGAAGATCCCGACACTTCGACCTCGCATACAGCTCCTAGATGGAGGCCTGAGAGAACCTAAGATGCATCGGTGGGGGCGACTACTATGCACAGGAGGATGTGGAGCAGTTGGACGGGTGTTCCATCCTGATTTCTTTGTTCATTGGGATCAGATGCTGCTGTATATAGATGACTATCACTATAGTGGGATGAGTTATTGTGGGGACCCGAATCTGCCACTTCCACCTGGTCATATATAGGGACACGATGGTGAGTGACAAATTGATAATATTTTATGTGCATGTAAAGTTTCTAGAATATTATATGTGATACTAATTCTCTTACTTTTGGTATGCAGATACAGCACCGGTAAAACCAGCCGGGTACATGGGACAACCTGCAGTATCAGGGGCCGCAGGGTCTAGTGGATCAAGGGCACAGCACAATGAGGATGCAGCAGCCCTTCTGGAGGATATCCATCATAGATGTGAGAGGCTTCTAATCGGTGTTTCGGAATGCAGTTGGCAGGACTTAGATGACCAATACATAGAGCCATGTATTGGTTTACCCTCAGAATGGCAAGGGGTCATGCAGCGTATGGCGATGGCCGGACAGGGCATGCATGATCTACAAGCGACGGGGGTAGAGCCATTGGCTCAAGATCCTCTAGATAGTGATTAGTGTGTAGGGGCAGGTGGTGCCCCAAATTTTATGTTTTTGTAACATGCTATGGGCATGTCATATGTATCAAAGTTAATGAACTCTCAAACATTTTATACGACACATACTATGGATGTGCATCGTTTTGATATTTTTATGTTATTGTCTTGTGTTAAATGTATGTGTTAAATGCCAATCCAAAATATGGTTTGCAATGATATATACATAGTGATTTTGTGCTCTAGGTACATGACTAAAAGTAATAATTTCAAAAGTAATCATTTCAAATTCATGCATCAAAAGCTTCACTCATAAATATCTTTTGAAAAGGATAGGATTATGCACACGATATACACCATTCAATTGCATGACAAGAAGCAGGGAATCTAAATGAACATGAAGGCGGAGGATGTGATGTGAAAGGGCATTGGTTAATAAAACTTGCACAACATCATGTTCAACCTGGTTATTGGTAGCACTACCAATGCATACATCGTTTGAAAGAAAAAGCGCCTGCAAAGGGGTAAAAATGGCCCAACCTGCTGAGGCTAAATTCCGGCAGTAGCGACTTGCAACATCATCAAAACCGATATAAGGTATTGACGGGGTCCCTCTGCAAGGTGCCACAAGACAATAAATGGGAGGATAAAGAACAATGTTGGCAACCTAAGAGCATAGTAGAAATCAATTGCACTCTGTAGAAGGGAGTGATCTGGGTAGGATGTCTACTTCCCACATGCCACCAGTGAGGGGAAGTGTGGGAGCTATTGGAGGAGTAGCTTGAGCTCAGGCTGCATAAGTCACCAAAGTTATGGATGATGGCATCCCGTTTATGGGCGAGAAAGATGAAGTTAGGGGTGGACGTAGCTTCCATGATGTCATCGTCACAACAAGAGGTGGAAGGATAGGAGGAAGGGAGACCACATGACACGGCGAGGCTAATTGACTCATCATCATGAGAAGAAAGACTCACATGTGCATCGTCACAGGGGATGACGTAAGAACAAGCAGATAAATGATCTATTGATGCTGAGCCCAGGGTGTTTGTTGAAAGGAGGTCAAAGCGAAACAACAGGAGAAGATACAGAGGGAGCTTCTGTCGAGGGTCCCAAGGATGATGAAAGGTAGAGTATGGTGGCCGCATGCTTGGTCATTTCAACATTAGGGGGGGAATGTCAATAGGAGTGGGTAAATCCTCAGTCTGGCCTATAGCATATTGTGCAAGCACGAGAGAATCAGATTGATTTTGTTCAATATCGTACTACCGAACTACCTCCAAAGAGGCACGGTAATGTGTAAGGCGGGGAAAATGATGGGATTAATGGCCACAGATACCACACAAAGAACAAGGGTGCTTGCTGTGAATATTATTGGTGTTCTTGGTTGCAGTCGATGAAGAAGCAGAGGTTTCAGGGACCATAGACTCAAGGAACGTGACATTAAGCATGGACTTGATGCGGAGCAACTCAGGACAATTATGGGTGGCATGAATGACGACATCACATAAAGTGCAGGGCTTTGGAGGTGGAGGAGGTGTAGGGTTAGTCGGGGTAACTTTGTCCTTTGAGGCCTTTTTGCGAGCTCTGCCCTTCTTACTCGAAGCGGTCACATCAGGAGAAGTCAGGGGGACCGGTTGAACCGGGGTCAAAGTAAGATAAGGTTTAGGTGACCTGGTGAGGTGGTAGTTGGAGGATCAAGGTACCAAACTGGGAGCCCAATGGTCAAGTTAGGAAGAGAGAGGGTGGCCATGAAAAGTGTTGTATAGATGCCTAGTGGAGGGACTAGGAACGGTATTTAACCGGAGGGGTAATGGCCAGGTGGGACGACTCCTAAATGGTTAAGGCTTGGAGGAACCGACCCAGGAGGATAAATAGGCTCATGACTACCAGCTGAAGGACTAGCAGGAGGAGGTCCAAGAGGCCACATCAAAGGGCTAGGAGATGGCTGCAAAGGGCGAGGGGGTTGTTGACTAGCGAGGCAGGCCTATTGAGAGAAGCCCGAGACGATTTCATCATGAAAAAATTTGATGAGCTGGGATCAGAGATAGGAGGAGTAAGACCATGGAATTTACCAAGCAAGGAGGAGTCCTTGTAGACACCAGGTGAGACACGAGTCAAAGGGTCGACGGTTTTCTTGTTGGCCACCTAAGAAATAGTGGACTCAAGGGAGGTCTAGGACTTCAGTTCGTAATACGTCAACTAGTCAATGGTGACTATATTTCCGTTATGGGGGAAGGACATCTTGCAGTGAACTGCAGAAGGGACAGAAGACATCGCATAAGTGTAGTTATGACCCAATATAATTTTTTAATCCAAGGGGGCGTCTATGACTTCTATGTCAACGCAAACCGTCTTTCCCACAAGAGTGATAGGGAAATTGCGGAATAAGCCAATCAGCATGGAGGCATGGCCATCCCACGCTCGGAGAGTGATCATGGATGGAGCCAACTCAGGAGATCCGAGTTGTTTCCAAACTGAAGTGGACATCACACAGGTGGATGCCCCCTCATCAATAATGCACCGAGAAACGTTGGTGTTTCGGATCTTGACTGGGATTTGGAAAGCGATGGAAGCAGGAAGAAGAGGATGTTCTGACCAGTCAACATCAAAGACAATCAATCGATCATCGAAAGGGTCTACAGTTCCCATGGTAGATAGAAGAGCTTTTCGTTGTGAAGGTCATGATTGGAGGAGTTCTAGTGTTGAAATGGCAGCAGGGGATTGTGCCAAATCATCGACTATGATATACAAATGGGTGGCTTCGCCAGAAGTAGCATTTCGGCATAGTGGACCCTTAAGGATCTTGGTATGAACCTTCGCCCTAGGCTGAGGGATCTTCAAGGGGCCATTAGGTGTCGAAAGAGGATCTGTAGAGACCGAAGGAGGCGGCTCGAGGATAGACGCAGTGGGAGACTTGTTGTATTGACGGGACCAAGTCTGAAGATTGATGTCTACGATTAAAGGTTGATCAGATTTCATCATGAGAATCTGGTCATCGGGGGTACCAGACAGAAGAAGTTGGGTAACAATGTGGTATACAGGAGGTTGGGCAAAGAGAGGAGGCATGTTGTACCCTGAATATGTGCTACCAAGAGGGGGAGATTTGCAAGAGGTGTTGGCCCCCCCCTGAGGAAAATTAGAGCCCATGGGAGGTTGAGCAATGATGACACACACACAACACCAAGGAAAAAAAGACCGACAAGGGAAAGGAGGTGCAATACCAACTGATTACAATGTCAGAAATAGGGCAGAGAGGTGCAAGATCAATTGATTTCAATGTTTGAGTCTTTGATTGGCGGTGTTAACCAAGCCCCTTTTCTCTTAGGGTGTGCGTGTAAAAGTGTGTAAATTTTAACTTTTAAACCCAGACATTTGTAGAGAAAAATAAAAAGTGTTTTTGTATAGCTGAAAATAAACCTACAAATGAAAGTATATAGGCCTGCAAAACATAAAATAAACAGATAATAATGCAATAATCTAAACCCAAGAAGGTGCGCCTCTCCACAACTAGTCTATAGGTGAGTAAAAAAATTAATCAAAACACACTACAACAGCCAATAGATCTAAGGTCAGAAGGGACATGGATCTAAAGGACAAAATCTGCTGCCAAGTGGTGCAAAAACAACAACAAATCAGAGGAAGAATTATTGTAAAAAGAGGTGGCAAAAGGCTATCTCCAGGAGGAAAGTGGAGTTCCCCCTGAGGGAAAAACCAAAAAAAGATAAATGAGGATATTTGAATGGATAACGAGCCGATATGAAGTGGATCTGAAGATGAGGTATCAGATCTAAAAAAATGGCTGAAGACTTTGAAATTTCAGACAACGTGCAACAGCAAACACTCTTCCACAAAAAGTGGAGGGTACTGAAGCCCTAGGGGGATAGGTTCCCACTTAGTTGAGCGAAATAGAATAAGTACAAGTCCAAAATGGGCAGAGATGGAGGTCAGACAACCCTGAACAGAGGCTTAGTAAAACCCAAAAAAATTTCAGAAAAATCCCCGCAGAAAGTCCAAGTCGCAGTTTTTGACTTGTTTTCAGCAAAGGTCGCACTTTTTGGGCTGTAAAGTGCGCCCTGGAGGTCCACGTCATAGGTTTTCGGCGAAAAAGTGTGACCTACACTTCTAGCACTCTCAGTGGCAGGTTTCAGAAAAATTTGTCATCTCAGCTGCGGCTGATATCTGTCACCTGCGCAATGGGTCCGAAAACATGCGAAAGTTAGAATTTTTATCGTTTTAGGGTTTTATGGATTAAAAACAACATCAATAATAAGAACAACAAGGGTCTGAAGAGAAATCCTAGGGTTTGAAGCAGCTGGATATGCAAGGATCATAAAAAAACAACAGCGGTCATAAAGGTAAACCCGTGTGGAGTTGCCAGTTGTTAGTATGAATCTTGATTCGAGGTGTACAAAAAAATACCACTTTAGCTGCGCCTAAAAAACAACCCTAACAATAGAAATGACCACTAATATCTTCAGATCTGTAGTTAGATGATCAAGACAAATGCTACAAAAATTTAGATCTATGCATTAGAATACATTAAACAGTAGAAAAATAAGATTTACTCCATAGATCCAATAGACAAGACAAGAATATATCCAATGAAATTTTTATTAATGGCACCTGGGAGGAAAACACAAGAGGGTGTTCCCTGTTCTCCTCAATGGGATGGGTTCTTGTAAGTCCTCGACACTTCAGATTTAGAATTCCTCTCTCTTGATGGTGTAGAAAACCCAGAAAAAAATGGAAAAATATGGCTATGATAATGGATCAATAGCCAGACCAAGAGTTGAGATCCAGAGTGATCTTTAGGCAACAAAAGGTGACAAATGAATGGGAAAACCCTTCTATTTATAACAAAATATAGAGTTAGTCTAGATATTGGTGCATAATTAAAATATTATTAACCAAATCAAGATCCAACTTTTATGGAATATTTTATTATATTTGTTGGAGGGAAAAGGAATTTGACTTGAGTTAAATCCCCTTATTTGTAAATAATAAATAAATAAATGATTTATTTATCATTTTAAGGATGTGATTAAGTAATAATAAATAAATAAATGATTTATTTATCATTTTAAGGATATGGTTGTGTAATAACCAAATAAATAATGATTTATTTAATTATTTAAGGGATATTGAGTCATATTTAACCAAGAATATTATTTATGTAATGTTTAAATAATTATTCTTAGAAAATAATAAGATAAATAATGATTTATCTAATTAATTTCCTTGTTTTGGGTTAAATATAACTAGGAATATTAATTAAATTGTTGTATAACTAATTATTTCTTGAGGAAAATAAAAAAAATATGGATTTATTTAATGTTTCTCCATGGGGTTTCCTATTTAGACCATAAACAACTTAATAAAGGTGGTTTACTAAGTTATTTTTCATAGTGAATGCGATTTTACTTGGGGTAAAATTGGTCTTACTTGTTGTACTTGGGTCCATCTAAGAACAAAGGATTACATGACCAAAAAATGGTGTAACAAAGGTGCTAAGGGAACTTCAGCGGTCCTTAAGGAACCTTTCCCATCTCAGCAAACCCATATGGTTGAGCAACCTCCGCCATCTACGTCGTTTGGCTCTCAAGTATTCATGATGAACGGTTTTGCACCCATTTCCATCGCTACTCAATTGAAGGATTATGCCGGATCATGCTAGGCAGCCGGGAAAGAGGTCATTGATGGTCCTCCTCCCCCACCTGCCTTTGGTCCTCTTGAGATTGAAAGGCCCAGTGTCGAACTCGTTGTACGGCCACCTTCTAAACGTGTTCTCCGGAAATCTTCTTATAATCCTAACGCCCATGATGCTTAGCATGAAAATATTGTTGAGGACTTATCACAGGCGCCATCCACGATGTCCATGTTAGAAGTGCTTTAGATTTGTCCATCTCAATGGAAGGCGTTATTATCTACGATCGGCGAGATTGATCCTGCTGATTCTAGCCTTCTCTCTTTCGACTTAGAGAATTTCGTCCCCCGACTTCCACACCAGATTGTGCTTGCCATAGAAGTCGGCATTAATAGTCTCAATATTCATAGAGTCATTGTAGATGAGGGTGCATCTACCTGAATCATGTCATCTACCTGTTGGAAGGCTATTGGCTCTCTAGCCCTGACTTCGTCATCCAATTCCGTTGAGGCATTTGATGGAAGGGAATCGAAAACCTTGGGTGTTCTCGCTAGCTTGTCGATCACATTGTAAGGAAAGACGGTAAATGTTGAAGTAGAAGTCGTTGATGCCAAACTCAATTACAATCTTCTACTCGGTCGCAGTTGGACTCACGCTATGTTGTGTGTTCCGTCCACCCTTTTTCAACTTCTAAAGTTTCCACACAAGGGAAAAATCATCATTGTCGATCAGTTGTCATTCTTTACCTCATCTTCTGAGAAAAACATGCCATATGTGGATCAAATTCCTTCTCCCCCTGACAGTGTAGGGCCGACTCTTTTCAAAGATTCCACTCTCATGGGTATTTTTCCCCTTCCGCCACAAAATACCATTCAAGTTAATATGGTCTCTCGGTCAGATGACCCGTGGATCGTCCCTTTACCTGAATAGGTTGATTCATTTGGGGATTCAATGCCACTTAGTCCAATCGAAATCAATTATTGTGAGCTTACAGTTGCATCTGATTCTCCCCTTCCTAAAGGTTCTCCTTTGAGCATGTCTCTTGACGTGTATTCTCAATCCCCCTGGCTCGGTGATGCAGATTCGCCTGATCCTTTGAAAGAAGTTTTTCCATCTGATGAGGCTATCATGGAAACCATGTCTCTCGAAGATCTATCGTGGAGCGATGGGCATCATTGTTCCTCGTTTATGCCTAGCTTTGTGGAAATGTCTAACTGTCTTAAGCGTTTTGCGTCTCAAGTTCCTTCTCTGCCACTTCAAACGGCTATTTTGACTCATGAAGTCTTCGCTGAAGGTAACTTGGGAAACATTAATCAAACTATTCCTATCGACATTTCCGTGAAACCAGGAATTGTCGAGAACATCCATGTGGGAGTCACTTGCTCTTCCAAGGAAGTCCAAGTGTATACTAGCCTCTTTCGCGAATTTCGTGATGTTTTCACCTAGTCTTATGAAGAGATGCCTGGAATTGACCCCAATATTTTGGTGCACGAGATTCCCACCTACCCAGGTGCGAAGCCTGTTCGCTAGCATCTTCATCCAGTGCATCCTCAGAAAGCTGTCGCTATAAAAGATGAAGTTGAAAAAATTCTCAAAGCGGGTTTCATTTCTCCGATTCCTCTGACAGATTGGGTTTCTAACATTGTTCCTGTAGATAAGAAACAGGGAGAAATTCGTGTCTGTGTTGATTATCGCGATATCAATCGGGCTTGTCCTAAGGATAACTATCCCACCCCTTTCATTGATCAGATCATTGATTATTGTGTGGGGAGTGAGATATTTTCCCTTCTGGACGGTTTTTTTGGCTATAATCAGATCAACATTCTCCTGTCCGATCAACAGAAGACCGCTTTTATTAGTCCTTGGGGAACGTTCACGTATAAGAAACTTCCTTTCGGCTTGAAGAATGCTGGGGCTACATTGCAGCGCGTGATGTCTTATGACTTTCATGATATTCTTCATATTTTTCAACCATATCTGGATGACCTTCCAGCTCATTTAGCTGCACGAAAAGACCACCCAGACCATCTCCACTAGATCTTTCTTCATTGTAGACGGTACAAAATTTGGCTCAATCTGCATAAATGCGTCTTCTGCGTCGATTCCAGTAGGATTTTAGGGTTTATCTTATCTAAAGATGGAATTCACCTTGACTTGCTTAAGGTTGAGGCTATTGTTAATCTCTCCTCTCCATCCTTGTTACACTAGCTCCAGAGTCTCCAAGGGAAAGAAAATTTCTTACGTCTTTTTATCCCGAACTACGTCGAAGTAGCCAAAGGATTCACACAACTTTTAAAGCAAATGTCCCTTTCTGTTGGGGTGAGATTGCTCAGCAGTCTTTTGATAGGCTTAAGACATTTCTTTTCAACGCTCCTCTATTACGTCCTCTGAATTACCATCATGATTTTACCTTCTACCTAGCTGCCGCCTTCAGTACGATCACCATGGTTTTGGTTCAAGATGATGATGAAGGTAATGAGCATGTCATTTACTACTTGTCTCGGAACCTTTTCGACCCTGAAATGCATTACGCACATGTCGAGAAGTTAGTGTTGACTGCAATCCAGGCCGTCCAACATTTTTGTCATTATATCCTTTTACGCATGGTGACTATGATTTCTGATTGTATTCCCATGACCTATATTCTTTCTTGGTAGTTGCTGGGGATAAAATACTCGAAGTGGATCGTTATCCTCTAAGAGTTTGATTTGGAGTTTACTACAGCCAAATCGAAGAAATCACTCATTTTCGCTGATTTGATTTGTTCTCTCCCCGCCAACTCTGCTCCTTCTCATTCTGAGGATCATATTCCAGAAGAAACTCTTTTCTTGATTAGCACCCTCGATTCTTGGTATGGTGATATCATCGTGTATCTCCAAACCTCTACTTTTAGGTCTGAGTTAATGAAATATGCCTGATGTTGCATTCGGCATCAGTCGCAACTTTATCGTATTATCGGAGATACCCTCTATCGTGTTGGAGTCGATTCTGTACTCTGCCGATGTCTGATCCTCGAGGAAGCTGAGAAAGTTTTAAATGACTACCACAATGGCGCCTGTGGTGGTCACATGTACATGTCTGGTTATGCCACTGCATAGAAGATCCTTTTTGTTGGCTATTTCTAGCCGTCCATTTTTAAATACTGCATTGTTGCAGTACTCAAATGTCATGCGTGCCAGATATATCAATGTAAGATGTGTGTGCCACCTATTCATTTACACCCTGTCATTACCGTTGGTCCTTTTTCCAAATGGGGCATCGATTTTATGATGTGTAACCCTCGTTCGGCTGGGGGGCATACCTATATTATCGTCGCCGTCAATTATTTTACGAAATGGGTCTGCATCACGATAGCTCAACGCCTTATTATCCTCAAGCTAATGGCCAAATTGAAGCCGTAAAAAAAGTCCTTGTTACAATGCTTCAACAACCAATTGGGATCCATAAATCAAATTGGCATCTCATGTTGTTTTCAGCTCTATGGGCTTACTGAAAATCGATTAAGGGTGCAACTAGATTTACCACATTTCAGTTGGTATACGGTCTAGAAGCTACTCTTCTGATTGAATGTGAAATCCCTTCACTCAAAATAACTGTGGAATTACTACCTAATAGTTCACCTGAGGAAGAGCATCTCCTCTACTTAGAGAGATTGGATGAAACTCGTCGCTTAGCTCCCTTGGTCATCGAAGCACAGAAGAAGCGATTCAAAGCTCATTTTGACCAAACAGTTTCTCCTCATTCTTTTATAGAAGGTGACCTCGTTCTCCTGTACGACCAAGCTCATGACAAGATGGGGGTAGGTAAATTCCAACCCATGTGGCATGGGCCCTACATTGTCAAACATGTGTTGCAAAATGGGGCTTATGATATTATTTATTATGAAGGTTATCCCTTAGCACATCCCATAAATGGGTCATACTTGAAAAGTATTATGCTTGAGTCATTCATGCATGATATGTGTACATAGGTGATTTTTTCATTTTTGTGCATATTTTGGTTTGATGTGCTTTGTGAGATTTTTCTGCTTATTGGGTCTTGTTTGTTATGCAGATGTCTATTTCCCTTTATGTTGGTTTCGCATATGGTGCTTCCCGCAGTACTAGGAATTTGTCTTCATCAGCCTGGGTAATTTATGATCCTATTGGTGAGTTGATTAACTTACAAGGTATTTTTCTAGGACCTACTACAAACAATGTCGCTGAATATAGTGTTGTTTTGGAACTATTAACCGAGGCAGTTAACCTCGGCATATGCGTGTTGCTTGTGAATTTGGATTTGTATATTGTTGTTCTTCAACTTAAAAGTCATTATTCGGTTCGAAACCCATGCATTTTTAGATTCTATTTGCGTATTCATTTACTTGAAAGACATTTTGATTTCATTACATATCAACATATACCAAGATAAATGAATACATTAATTGATGCAATAGATAACATTATGCTAGATAGACATTTGCGCAATTTATAAAACATCATCATATGTAAATAGACCCATGTAGAAAATAGACGTATATATATATATATATATATATATATATATATATATATATATATATCGTTTGTTTGCAATGTGTGCATCATAAAACCTAAAATATATATATGTTTGTTTTAGTTACATCGCGAGACAACATGTCTCTCATAAATGTGTGGAAATAAAAGCCTAAGTGCCTAATCGGCATGTTGTTCATGATAGCATGTCACCACCTGTACCAACCACCTCAGCAAGCAGTGGATACGACTCGGCACCCCTACAGTGTGCCTCTAATAGGCCCGAGGAACATCATCAAAACGAGCATAGTCTGGAATCCCATGGGCGATCCCTTCCAGGTTCTGTACTATCTCCTCGTCATTGCCCTCACCATGAGGATTTAAATCACGAGGAGTTCGCCTCACTATCAGCGACATACCTGCAGGACGCCCTGGGCCAACATCTGCATACATATAAGAGTAAATGTTAGAACATGAATATATACCAAAAAATCGTAAACACATGAAAATAAAAAAATGAGTCTCACCTTGCTCCTCGTCCCAATCCCCTTCCTCTGGGAGTGGGAGGTCTGGATCACTAATGAAGTCTGTGTCGGCGTCGGGCCAATCCTCCACAACAATCAGTTGTCATTGGAGCCAATAAAAAAACTATGGCCTCCAAGGAATCTATTGGCCACCCCCTGCTCTAGGCATCAGTGGGACCCATCAGGCCATCCGTGGCTCTCTGGGTGGCAGCATCAGGACAATAAACTCCTGACGCTAAAATATGGGTAGTCATTCCAAGAAGAATGATACCAGAATTTATCCATACCCAAACTGCTTTAGCTTCGTCTTTTTGCACTTAGTGAGTTGTCGCTTGATGTTGATAGTCATGGCCTCGGCCCAGTTGAAGAGATTCAGGTTCATGCACTCTGAAGCAAGAAGTAGTTTTGTCTTTGTGGCCTCATGCGGTGCAAATGATCCTGCAACCCGCGTGATAGTGTGCAGAACTACTCTTAGTTCCAGATCAGGGATGGTTTGGATGTCCACTTTGCCACTCCTTATTCCTTTTCGTGCCCCTCGGCACACCCTATCAATTACCATTAACATGCTTTCCCCGGAAGGACATGTGCCGGTCAAGATAGGGACTGCAACCCTACGCAACAATCCAGTGATAAAATACACATAATAAACTTAGAGTTCAAGCTCCTGATCCCGAAGTAAAAAAACATTGTTATCTTTGTCCCAAATGCTTATCAAATATTGAAGCAATTTGAGTTGAGCCCGGAGGCACAGTGTCAGGTAGAATTTCTTTAGCCCACAGTTTCTAAGGGGGTTCGTGCATTGGTCATTTTCCATGGTATTTTCATCCTCCTCACTGTGTTCTCTCTCTTTCCACTCAATTACCATCTTTTGTACTTGGTACTTGCACACATTGTTCATATGAGCATTTTAAGTCTCCTTAGGCATCAAAATTTGGAAGTAAATGGTTGCATTTTATTTAAATTGAGGCGTATTTTGGGTTTCACAGTTGGCACGAGTATTTTTCTAAAATTCACACCATTGGGCGTGACCCCTGTGTAAAAAAGGGTCGATTGGCGTGGGTCCATGCCCGAAACCCACGCCAACTGTGAAGCCCTAGTTTTTACAAATGCTCCCCTAAAGGATTCAAAATGACAATTAAAGGTAATAAAATTTAGCTCAAAAGATGGCAAATGGTGTCGGCTCTTACTTGAAACTCATGGAATCCGGATTGGTTCACTGGATCGCTCGCAATCGTTGCCACAAGATCGCAAGGGAAATGGGTCAATGTTGCTCTGCAAAGAGGTAAAAGTGAAAAGTAAATAATTTTTACCACTTATGGTCTTTTATAACTTTTCAAAATCTTAAAATTAGGTTTTAAAACATATTTGTCGATTATTTTATCATATTATTTTTGAGGAATACGTTTTACACGTATTTTTGTGCAGCAATAGGTTTTCACATGGTTATGATGAAAAAACAAGTTGTATTTTATACTTTTTCGGACTGTGTAAAAACACGAAAAAGTCACTACTGGAGTCACCTTTCAGCTCTTTTCTGACTCTTTAAAACTGAAAAGATTACCGAGTCGCTTGTCATTTTGAACTCATTAAACTGGCTGCGAAACGATATCTATCCAGTATACTTTTACCCCTTTTTCGGGTTGGGATAGATTATTTACGAAAAAGGAATACCTTAGCCTATCGTGACTAAGAGGTTCTCTCAGACACATTTTTCTACCTTTTCGGATCTGTGAGAATACCTAAGAAAAGCGACTGTTGGAGTTGTCTCTTCTACTCTCTTTTCAAACTCTCTAAATATGAAAATATGTCGAGTTCTTCCTTTGTCAGACTCGTTAAAACCTGATGACATCGAACTCCGTCGTTATGATGTTACTCGAGTTCCTCCTTCCTAGGGCTCATAAAATGTACTAGGTTGGATTTTTTTGAAGGACAAACTTACATCACAAGCATATTCTATTCTCTTCAAGTTTGTTTTTAAAAATAATTGGGGTACTCGCCAGAAATGTGGAGGAAAATGGAACCAGATTGTAGTCGTGTTGGCAGTATGTCACTCTTGAACATGGCACTTGTCTGCATTCGTGTCGGGTTAGGGACATCTCATCTCGTTATTTTGCCTCCATGGATTTGGGTAATCTCTTTTGACCTCTCATATACTCTTTGCCACGTCACCATGACCTTAGATCCCTTGATGTCAAATACTGCCAAATCCAGTGTTGTGCCACCGATATGTTCAAGAGAAGTTTGCCTCTAAAGTTTTCAACCTCCCTCTGATTCTCTGTTGGTCTTGATTCACAAACATCATATTCCTCTATCTCATGTCGATGAAGTGGGAAACATTATGGCCCACCTTCGATCGAGTCACTTCCTGTCGACTCTAGCTCATTATCCAGGAAGTTTATCTAGAGACTCCCTTCAAGTACCTTAGAGCCTGCATGCCTCAATGGCAAGTTCTTCACATTCGACGTAAGGTCCACATCATTAGCCTTTGATCGACTAACTCTATGGATTTTCGACATCATATCACTGTTCACATTCTGTGGATTGTACCTTTCGTAACTTGAGAGCCATTGTCATTATTGGTGGTTTCTCTCGTGTCAGACGATTTTATTGCATGTTCAACTTCAGCTCACATATTCACATGCTCAAATTTGTACTTTTTTCGGGTCGATATGGAGTGCAAGACCCTGGGTTTTCTCTGATGAAATCCAGGCTGCAGGTTCTTTGTAGATTACTATGACTTGTTATATGACTCTTCTGATTGGATGGCTGTGACCATACCTGAGTCTATTTTTTGATCCCTACTGCTGGATGGCTGTGTCCATACCTCGGATCTCATTGTTTATGTACTCTATTATGGATGGCTACGCCCATGCCAAATGTCATGTATCATATGTATCAGTTGTATTCATACTTGTAGGTTTTCTGACAGTAGTTTTTGGGTCGAACACGTTCTCATAAAGCATTTCACCCCTCCCTCTCTGTCGGACCTCATGCATTAGGGGAATTTTGAGGTCTAAAATGGGCCTCATAAATAAATAATAAAATAATAGCTAAACCAATAAACTAATATTTATGAATTTTAAATTCACTTTTTGCATCAAAATCCATGTAACCATGGTTAAATTCAATTCAAAGGTTGTACCAAAATAAAATTAATAAAAAAATTGTATTGATGTGACTATAAATAAGAACAAGGTTTTCAAGAAAAATTCATTATCATTGAACAACTAATGCATTTTTCATTTGTACTTAAATAACTTAAAATAAAATATAAATATAAATTCATAAATTCTTAATTATATAATATACTATTAATAAAAATTTATATTATTTAAATTATATAATAACATGTAATTAATATACTATATATAACAAGTAACATGTAGGGATATGCATTGTTTCTTTCAAAAAAATATGAAATGACAATAATAATATTTTATTCAAAAGTATGAAATGACATTTATTATGAGTACTTTACGTTATGACTTTAAAAGTACTTAGAGCATTACCATGGATATTCTCTATTTCTTTCAAAAATTATGAAATGACAATAATAATATTTTATTCAAAATGTATGAAATGGAATTTATTATGAGTACTTTACTTTATGACTTTAAAAGTACATAGAGAACTACCATGGTTAACCATGAGTTTTTATCCTCCATTGAGAATGTGACAAGTACCTTTAACTCAAGCAATGCCACCTCAACCATTAGGGATGAGGTCATCCCTTAAAATGTGATTGGTTCTCATAAAGTGAATTTTGATTGTACATTTTCCTTGGGAGGCCCATTTTAGACCTCAAAATTCCCCTAATGGCTTTAGGGGGCATCTCTTACACAACAATTTGTCACTGTCCCTGCAATCCCTCGCCCCGCATATTGGAGGGTCTTTCCCGTGACCTATGAGCAGTGTCATACTCTGCAAACACCTTCTTTGCATCCTTCTACATAAGGACATCATTTATCATGTTGAACATTTCCTCAAAAAGCCCACAAAACCTATGTTTTTGCCTTGGTACGAGTAGCTAATTCATTCCTCACGCCAATGTGGAGGATTTACACTAGAGCCTGTGCCACCTGGCACTCTGTCTCTTTTTTGTGCCCACGCCAGCCTTTTTGGGAATGTTTTTTAACAAATTAGAGGTGGAAGTTTCCTTTAACCACCTCAGGGATGATTCACAGGAAGTGGTTAACTTGATGAGCCATGGATCTCCCTCTTTATAAGGTAGTGGTTCCTCCTCCCATGGAACACTCCTTGAAGATAGGTCTCCCTTCCATGATTATAGGGATCCTAACCTCTCCCTCCCCCTCTATATAAATAGGCCTTCTCCTTTTATGAAAGCTAGCTGACCATATAGCCAAGAAGTTGAACTTGGAGAAGAGATACTATAGCTGAGTAATCGCTATTGAGAAGGTAGAAACAAGGAGAATTCCGTAGAGAGAGCCCCGTATGAATTCTCGACGAGCCTTTGTGAGACGTGCTCCATTGGAACCCTATTGGAGGAGACCACAACGTTGAAGCTTCATTGTAATCTTCCTTCCTTTCATTAATATATTCGACTATGGTATTGGTTCCATCATTGTGTTATGTTTATTGATGCAATTGATTTAGTCTTCTTCGACTGAGTGATAGTTACGAATGCGAAATAGTATGTTGTATATCATCTTTGTTTCTTATGTATGTGCAGGTATCTGAGTGTGAGAACGAGCGGATCATTATCTGTCAAACCAAGAGTGACAGGGAGCCACTTTTTCCGACGACAACAACAGTGTAGGACCTCCGGTAAGTTATCTATCGAGTCTCTGTCCATTGGTTAACTAGGAATCGATGTTATAGCGTGTCTTGTTTGTGGCTAGACCCACTCTAGGGCTAGTGGGATCGCCTCTGTCTGCAAAGGGGATTTACCTCACCAACAAAAACGTGGGCCATTTTCGCTCCAAACAGTGAGTTAGTGGGTTTTCAAGGGATTTGTATTGGTAGATCGACAAACAATATCACTGAGTATAGTGTGTTGATTGAACTTCTCTCTGATGCCATTTTATTGTTATTAACCACATAATCATAAGATTAGACTCACAACTTGTGGTATTAAAACTTACTAGTGTTTATACTATTAGAAATCCAACACTTCTTATATTGTTCCTAAGAGTTCGAATTTTGGAAAGACATTTTGATTTTATTCAATATCAACACATTTCCAGAAATTTGAACACATTTACCGATTCATTAGCTAACCAAGTTTTAGATAGACATTTGCAACATATGTAAAGAAAAAATTCACATCATTGAATAGGATTACGCATTAAACATAGGAAAAAATGTAAAATCATATAGATAGATAGTTATAGGTTTTTTAAAAATTTGTGCCCAAGACACATTGGTCATCTGACCTCAAAATGTATACAAAATGTCATAAGTAAACTAGCGGTGCTCGTGGTAACATGCTATAGATTTAGCTATCTTACGAAGTAACTGCATCCAATGGTTAGGAACCCCAATAGTGTGTCACTTCAGTCGCATAGGAATCTCCTCGATCCGGCAATCTGGAATCATAAGGTCAAGCCTTCTATGTGCTGCTGAAGTTCAGTCATAGTCTCAGCCAAATCAAGATCCTGAAGGACTGCTCTCCCGAAAACCCTCTCTGCTGGCACATCTACTTTGCGCTATGGTTCCACTACTGGTTGAACACGACCAACATCTGCATTACATCAAACATTTATTTTAGGCTTGGAAAGAAATCAAAACAAAAAAAATTGGATAAACCTTAGGAAAATAAAAAAAACATGGCCAAAACATTCTTACCTATTGCACCCCACTGAGCACCTTCTGGTAGTGCTAAATCTAGATCTCCTCTAAAATCAATGCTTGCGTATGCATACTCATCAATGGCGACAACATGTCGCTGGAACCAAGCAAAGAATGCAGTAGAGAACACAACAGTCGATTGGCCAGCATGCCAACCCATGATTTCTACGCATCTCTGCATCCGAGGATCTCTAGGACTAGCTATATCCAGTGTCACATGCTATGGCTGCATCAGTGGAATCCGTTCCAAGGCAAAATATATAAGGATAGAACCATAACTGAAATTCTTCTTCCTTTCTCCCTTTGCTTTGTTCAGTTGTTCCTTTATCTGAGATAGAACAACTTCAGATTGGTTGAAGATTGTTTGCTCCATATAGTGCATACACTTTAGTCATGCAGATTTATTTCAAAGAATGACTTGACCACAAAGCATCCTTTTCCCCTTATTTTTCGAGCTTTGTTAAAAATGAAAAAGGATTTGAAGTGCACTTTTATCTCTTTTTTGAGCTTCTATAACAGTAAAAAAGGAACCCCTGAAGTCTTCTTTCAGCTCTTTTCTGACTCTGATAATGTGAAAAGATTGTCGAGCACTTGTCTTTTCGAGCTCATAAAAGTAAATGAATTGATATCTACTCAGTATAAGTTTAACCCTTTTCTGGACTGAAATGGATTATTTACGAAAAAGGAATACCTTGGTTAAACATTACCAAAGAGTTTCTCTTAGATATTATTTTACACTTTTTTGGGTCTGAGTGAAAAATTGACGAAAAAGTACTTATGGAGTTTTCTTTCGTCCTCTTTTTCAAACTCTCTAAATATGAAAAAGGATCGGGCTATCATTCTCGTTAAGCTCGTTAAAACATAAAATAGCAACGGGCTTGTCGATCATGGAAAGAATCAAGTTTCATTCATCGCTAGACTCGTTAAATTATTAAATAGCGATACTTTATTCTCCCGAAGGGTTGATTTATAGATCAAGAAAATGTTATCCTCATCAAGCTTGTTAAAAAATAAAGAGGTACTGGTCAAGAAATAACCGGGAAAATTTGGCAAAAGTGAGCAAAATTTCTTTATGGTAGTAAGTCGCTCTTGAACATGAAACTTCCTTCACTCCATGTCTATGACTGTTTGGGTTGGGTAATATTCTTGACGGTTCATTCACACCTATGGTTCATCATACCTTCACTTCGATTTTCGGTCAATGCTTCCAACTCATCAGAGTGTCGCCGATATGTTCAAGAGAAGTCATCCAGTGAATAAAATTATCCTTCTACAATACTCGTAAACCTTTATTCTCATGACCTTCATCCTTGAAAATTACTATATCAAGTCATATCCTTGTCTCTAAAATTAGTAACTCTCGTTTTGAAATTAGGTGACTTCCTATCGAAAAAAAATCAATATCCAGGAAGTTCACTTAGAAACATCAGATTCCAGTACCATGAGGCTTGTTACAGCATCGACAAGATCCTTGCTTCCGGACCTTTGACCGAAATATTTTGTTTGGCATTTGACATCAAATCATCTATTAACACCTTACAAAATGTACTGTAGTACCTTGAGGGCCATTTTCATTAATGGTGGTTCTCTCACATTTTTTAACAACCCACATCATTAGCTGCTAATCAAACGATGTCTTTCCATGTTAGACGACAAATCATATATTTGCATGGATAGACTTGTACTCGAATGATCAAGTGAATGAGATAAGAAGACCCAAGATGTAGTTTCAGCCATCCAGGCAGCGATTTCAGGATTTTTGTACACATCATCTGTACGGTGACCTTACATACAAATTTTCATCCGAACATGGGCCTATATATGTAGGCATGTCTACATTGGGCAACATTCCAATGTCGACGACTTTCTGAATTATGTACATGTTATCAGATTGTTTATGTGTTGAACATGGGATTTCCTACCCTTGGAAATTATGATTAAGGAGGATATAGCATGATTTAATGTATTGTAATATTGATGCAGGTGACCACTCCGCTTGATCTCCAGCCCATCACAGTGTAAATCATCTCAATCAAATGTTTTTATTATTTTGACCTCATGCTTTAGCAGGAAATTGTTATAGGTCAATTTGGGCATCATTCCCAATGACCTGGTTAACTGGGCATCATCTCCAGGACCAATTATTAAGGGTCTATCATTCCTATCATTTCAAGTTGCTACATGCCCTAAGGCAAGAACAAGAAAAATCAAACATGACTTTCATCAAGCAAAGGTTTCCAAGGTTTGAAGTTTATTTTATAGCATATGATAGCTCACCAATGCTGCCTCTAAGGGGATTAAGTGCATTTCATATGCAGGTATCCCCATGCAAGGCTACTCTGCAAAGCACTTCTCGACATTCACAGGTGCGTTAGTCACATTGGGAGCGAAATTCTCATTGTTCCGAAATATCGACTTGGCCAGTGCCTTCTAGAAGAGTTCACATGTGTCAAGCTTCGAATCCAAGTGTCCATTTGACATCTAGATGACTGGGAAAATTTCTTGGCTATTATTGGAAATTCATTCATTGCAAAACTACCTTCAGTTCATCGATAAATTGAACACAGATCTGAGTGTTTGAGAAGGAATAATTTGAGTAGAGAAATGCTAGAAGATTTTCAATTGAGAGTTAGATTTGTGTAACAGTTGTTGGAGATATATATAATGTGATGGGGCTAAGGATCATTGCTGGAAGGGTCACTTCAAATCAGTCATTTGGTTGTAACCTCTCCTTCTATCATCAATAAAGAATACAACTTACTTTTCCCTATATGCATATGTATTGGCTTTTATTTTCCATATTGCAAGATATTAATTGATGTATATTGTTTATGCTTTACTGATTTAGCTAACTAACTTGAATATAAATCTGTATTATTTTTATCTTCTACTGTTTTAGTGTTCTTTCTTTCATGAAGCATTTCACCCAAACCGCTTGAATTTGAAGCTACAATGGAAGTGACAGAAGGAGCCATTTAGAAGCACTTGGATTACAAGTAAGCCTCTAATCCTTTATGTGTTTTTGTTCTGAGTTAGGAAAGGTAGTTGTATAGTCTTTAATATATTTTTCTAGATTTTCATCTATCTAGGGAAGCGTGTTTTATCCGTAATTCAAAATTCTGGCCCAAAAACAGGTATTTTGTTAGTTTTGTTGATGACTTTTCTCGTAAATTCTAGATCTTCTTCATGCAGAAGAAGGATCAAACATTCTCAAAGTTCTGTGAGTTTAAGGCACTGATTGAGAAAGATTCAGGGAAGAAAGTGAGGGCTCTGAGGAGCGATAATGGTGGAGAATACATATCAAATGAATTCAAAGACTTCTGTAGCAAAAAATGAATTCAAAGATAACTCATAGCGCCTCATAACCCATAGAAAAATGGGGTCGTAGAGAGGAGGAACAAATCGATCGTGGGTGTTGCATGAGTGATGCTACATGATTAGGGCCTACCAATGCATTTATGGGTGAAAGCATGCAACACTGTGGTTTACGTGAAAAACCATTTTCCTCATAGAGTACTTGGCATGAGTACACCTTAATAAGATTTTACAGGTAAGAACTAGATGTTTCTCACTTTAAGATTTTTGGCTCACCTATTTATGTGCATGTGACCAAGAATGCTAGGAAGAAGCTATAGTTGACTGTTGAAGTTGGGATATTTTGGGGGTACAGATAAACACCCCATAATTATCTTGTGTATTTTCCAAACAATCGAATGACTGTGGTGTGACGGGATATAAAATTCAATGAGGAGAAAGCCATGAAGTTGTCGCTTGAGAGGGAGCTTGACTTACATGCAGAGGAGGAACTTTTGGTTCCCAAAGATGAGTCTCAAGATGTGGATCAGCCACAGGAGGAGGGTCATGGCGTGTAGGAGTCCACTCACGCAAAGCCAAACATCAAAACTGGCAGGAGGCATACCACAAAAGTTGAGAGGCTGAAACTTGATGTTGCATAAAATGTAGGAGTCCCTCCTTCACAACGTAGACAAATACAGTCTCCTGATTGATTCACTGGATACATGGCTCTCATGAGAAAATGTATTGTGACTAAGCCATATTCCTTTCAGGAAGTAGTGCAGGAGCCCACAAGGGTAGATGCAATGGTGGAGGAGTGTGACTCCATTGTTAGAAATAGTGCTTGGGAAATTTTTCCAAAGTCAGTTGATAAATAAATGGTAGGTTCAAGATGGACCTACTAGGTAAAGAAAGCTGTTAACGAGAGTGTTGAGAAATACAAGGCTAGATTTGTGGCCCGGGGCTTCTCACATATCGAGGGGATTGATTATGAAGAAACCTTTGCACCTATCGCACAATATTCTTCCATAAGGACCATCCTTGCTCTCTTAGCGCAGATGGGTTGGCACATTCATCAGATGGATGTGAATACTGTGTTTCTTAATGGGATCACTGAGGAAGAAGTGTACATTGAGGAACCTAAAGGATTTGAGATCTTCAACAGCAATTCGTCTGTGTGCAGACTCAAAAGAGCGTTGTATGGGCTGAAGCAAGCACCCTGTGCTTGGTACACTCAAATCGAAAACTATTTCACTGGACTTGGCTTCACCAGATTGAGGCGGATGCAAACCTATACCAAATTGTGGTGGAGGGAAAGCTTTTAATCATTTTTCTTTATGTTGATGATTTAAGACTAATTGGTGATGAGAAATTGATAAACTCATGCAAGGAGGACTTTGCAAAGGAGTTCGAGATGAAGGATATGGGCCTCCTTCATTATTTCCTTGGATTGGAAATATGGCAGGGAGAAGGTGAAATTTTTTTATCTCAAGGAAAGTATGCAAGGGATATACTAGGTAATTTTCACATGGAGGGCTGCAAACCCATGGATACTCCTCTTCCAAGAAACTCAAGGAAAGAGGACGCTAGATCTGGAGAGGTAGTGGATGCTACTGTATATCGAAAGTTAGCGAGTTCGCTAATGTATTTATTAAATATAAGACCATGTCAGGGTCTCATGATTTGGCAGATTGGCTAACCAAATGACAGGGTAACATCATACTATTCTTTGGTTTCCTAGGACCTAGCCTTCCTGGACTCAGAGAGGGCTCTCTCTATTTTGTGAAGGATGTGAACTTGTTCGCTTCGGATGATTGATTTTAGGCTAGTTGTTAAGTGTAATTTGTTTGTTTGTTTTGGGTTGGGGTAAGATGACTAAGTGGGATAGGTGAAAATGAGAGGTTGTTAAATCAATAGGGCTATGGGGTCAGATGAAGTCTAGGGTGTCTAAATGATGAAGCAGAGTGTATTGCAGGGAAGATTTAGAAAATTTAATGGATCCATTAGGTGATGTATGAGGTGAACATTAAATTTGGGAAAAAACTAAGAGGTATTAAAAATATATAGTTTGAAAGCAATAACTCATGAGGTAGGGCAAACCATTAATCTCTATGAACAATACTCAAACTGATAAACATGTAAGATGAACATTTCGGTGATACATAGAAGCATTAGAACTCCTAACTTTTAGAAATTCACCTTCATCTTTTTGAGAAAACACATAATATAAACAAACAACTCAATATATGGAGAGGGAACTCCTAAATAGCATATATCAAACTATCAGGAACTCTGAAACAAGTTGGTGAGCATGGGCAAAGGGCAAGATCAAAACAACACCTCTTTGTCTTAACCTAATCAAACAATATTCCATAGAAAAGCTTCACAATAAGGTTATGAAAACTTTAAATAAGAAGGGAATACCATGAATAATATTTATAAGCTAACATACTAATCATTCATGAAACAAAGAACAAGTCTTAGTGGGCCTAAGGAGTAGTCAATAATTCCTTAAGATGAACTAAAAGAAGAAAACATCAAAATTATAGTAAACAAGAGGTTTGAGGTGCTTCCATGAGCATATATTAACCTATACTTTTTTGATATATAGAAAAAAAGCAGACTGAAACAAAATGTGGACAAGAAAACATTAACAAGTTAGAAAAAAATCACCATTCACCAAGCTATGGAATCCTGCAAGAAAGCTTCTCCAACACCAAGCCACACAAGCCATTCATTCACTTCATAAAACCAATATCTTGTCCAAGCTCATAAAACCATGTATTGCTCTTAAACACATCAAGTCCCAATATTTTGCAATGAATCCTCATGGCTTATATAACAAGCAGGGAGGAAGAGAGCTCACTAGAGCATTTAGAATCCTATTGGCCAAAAACAAATATCCTAACTTGTCCTTGAGGCCCTACAAGGTCCAAGGCACAAAATATCTTACAAAATATCTTTTTCGGACTAAAATAGAAAAAATATTGACTTTTAGGCTCTAAAATACATGATGAAACTTGCCTAACACACATTTTCTCAGTTACACACAGAAACACAGCATACTGTCTCAAAAACTTGAAAATTTTCCAAGAGTGCAGCACCAAAAAAGGTCTTTTCCAACAGAGTTTTGGAGGCCTTCTCGATGTCAGAAAAGGCTCCGTGATGGCCTGTTGGAAATATATGGATGTATAATTTCCAAATATACCTTTTTTTCCTCAATTGGATCTCTGAAGCTTCCCAAAAACTGAAAAAATCCAAAGCTTCCAGGAGCGCAACACCTGCTCAAAAAAGAGATCAGAAAGGTGAAAAATCAAGTGTTTTTTACCGTTTTGGGGGACCAAAACAACTCTAATTGAGCTGCAATTTTGTGAGAATACTCCTCTCATGATGGGGAATCCAAAAATGCAAGTTTCTCCCTCTGAAAATTCCCTAGGAAAAAGCGCAACATAGGGGGTGCTATGTTCTTAGGCTTGAAATTTTGCAAAAAACAAAAACTTGTTCAATTCTCCTCAAATCTGGTATGTAGATGCCTCAAGGGTCCTTGGAGACCTGTAGAGCAACTTGGGCCAAAATACCAAGCCTAGCTTGGTCTTTTTAATTATTTGGTGTCTGGAAATCATTTTGGGTAGTTTTGAACTTTTGCCTTGCAAAGTGATTTCTCCATTTATAATGCTCAGTCATCCTCCTTTGCAAGCTCAAGTCTTTGTTGGCCTTCTCCATTTTGGCCTCTAGATGTAGATTGGCTCTCTCAAGCCATGCTTCCCTGTTATGCTCAATTTCCATGGCAAGGAGTTCGATGAGGGGAAATTATTGTGCTTGGGTTGATTCTTCCTCTCTTTGCTTTGTCGATGCTCTCCTAACACCCGTAGTCTTAGGTCTCTTTCTAGATTTCCCCTCTTCCTCATCATCTTCCTCATAGGTTCCCATGTATTCCTCCAATTTCACTTGTGACCTTTGAGCTTCTTTCCTATATTTTAGTGCCCTTGCTTCATAGATGGCTAGTTGGCCACTCATTTGTATGTTCTACATTTGTAAGAAGTGAATGAGATCTTTTGATCTCTCTAGCTTAGCCTCCAAGTCCTTAATCTGTGCATTCCGGTCTTGTAGAAGGGAATTCACTATCCTGGTTTCATTTTCCTCATCACTGTCTATGTGAATGAGTTCAAATTCTCTTTCTTCCTCATGATTGTCCCCTTCCTTCTTCAGTTATTGTTTACCTTTGTCCTTCAATGGTTTTTTTACTTTGGCCTTCAATGGTTGTTTACCTTTCCCCTTCACTGGTTTTGAGGAGGATTGCATGGCCCCTTGCCTTTTGGTGGCAGCAAACACATTCCTCCTTCCTTTTTGATAAGTGATGTTGAAAGGTGCCATAAGTTTCAGTTGCAAA
The DNA here is from genome assembly GCA_034641835.2 of Pinus albicaulis. Lineage (NCBI taxonomy): Eukaryota > Viridiplantae > Streptophyta > Pinopsida > Pinales > Pinaceae > Pinus > Pinus albicaulis. The sequence continues at coordinate 1,381,375,246 of CM076578.1, read as the reverse complement.
ATTTGGTCACTAATGACCTTGAGACTATTTTCTTCTTCATGGATGATTTCTATGTGAGTGTCCTTCTTGCCTTTCTCTTGGCTATCCTTTTAATAGGCATCCTTAGCCTCTCTCAAGCTTTCCTTGCTACCAATACCTTCAAGACTTCCATGCTCTATTTTTTCACTGTTAGAGGTGCCTATGTTGGTCATTTCTTTACTTTCATGACTGTCCTTATTTTGATCTTTTGGTCCATTGTCTTTATTGTTAATATCATTCTTTATATCACTGTTAGCACTGTTTGTAGGGTCATTTTATTACAATCATTATCTTCATCACTAGAGAAGTATCTCTTCTTCAGCTGAAATGAGTCTACTGACCATTTCTCTTCATCATTTCGTTTATTTTCTTCAGAACTCTGCCCTTTGTCACCATCTTCTTTCCTATTGAATACAACTTTAAACCATGTTTTCACAATTGCAAGCATTATTGTCACTATAATTTTGCTTTCTTCATTTCTTTCATATGTCTCCTCTCCACTCATTCGCATTTGAATTTCTGTTATTTTCTTCATTTTCGCATCCATTATTGGACTTTAGCCTATCATGAGAACTAATGGTTTGAACTGTTTTCTTTAGTCATTATTTTTTGAAAGATGCCTTCAACTAAGTCTTTTGAGTTATCCTTTTCACCATAACCACTCACTTGACTTCTTTACTCATCACTAGCTTCTAATCGTTTTTACCTATGGTTTCTTCTTCATCCACATACTCATTCATCATTGCTATCACCATTAAAAAAATTTCTAAACTTGGAAAGTTTACATCGTTCCTACTCATGGTATTAGATAAGTGTTAGGTCATTTCATGCTTTAAAGGGTAGGTGATAGAGTAAGAGTCTCAAAAGTCTCATTTTCATATCCAAATAAAGTTTAACAACCTTATTCCATGTCTTAAAGGTATCACATCCTCTTTAGAAGTCATATCTTAAACCATTTGAAATTTCTTTTGGAATTAGCCACGAAACCATGTTTTCGTAGCGCAGACAGTGTAAAAATCTTGTTTTGTGCTACGAAAATGCTGCTATTTTCATAGCGCGCTACGAAACTGCTGAAGTAGCCATTTTTCATCAAAAAAACTCTTTTTTCCATTTTTAGTAGTAACTTTCCAAGGCGGTTTATGGGAAACTTAAAACTAATTTTTGAAAGATGAAAGATTTGTTTCTTCCTAAAATACCTAAATACATAAACCTCTTTTATTTTTTTCAAATTCATTATGAGGCGGGATAAATTGATGACTTAACTTGCGCTATAAAACTGCTGAAAGTCATTGATAGAAAAACTCTGTTTTTCTAGTTTTAGTTGTCAACTTCATGATCAGTTTCTGGCCACAAGAAAAAATCTTTTGGAATTATGAAATATTTTTCTCTTCATAAAATCTCTAGCTACAATAACCTATCTCACTTTTCTCACAAGTGTTACCAGTTGGGAGATACAAGGCTTTCTTTGAAGCCATATTTTCATAAATCAGAATTTTCAAAGATAGTTTCTGGGCAGTAGGAGAGGTATTTCAAAAACCCAAGAGAGGTTTTTGTTCAAGACAGTATGGTATCCAAAAGTCTCCTTCAGTTTCTTAAAATATATTTTGGATGAGGAGATAAAATCTTTGTCTCAACACCTATTTTTTAGATAAAAACAATGCAGAAAAATGATAGATCTTAAATTAATTTTTCATTAAGGAAAAGACAAATTTTGAGGAAAGAATATTTAAAGGTTAATTTGTTTTTCTTTTTTATGTTAATGTTAATCCTTGAATAGTTTTTAATGGCTTCAAACTTTAATTCTTTTGAAAACTGGGTGAAAAGAAGCCTGCACAGCAGTTTCGTAGCACGCTACGAAACTGTTGAAGATGAGTTTTAAGCACTTTACACATGGATTATGGAGGTAAGGATTGTTGTTTTTCAAGGTTTGATGTTTCTGGTGGATACATGAAGATCACAGGTGAAGACTCAAAGTGAAAAACAGGAGAAAATATGGTTAAAGGACAGAGTTTTACAATGACCTACAAATTGCGCTATGAAAACAGGCTACTTTCGTAGCACAGCTAGTTTCATATCCTTTTACACTATTTCAGAGACATTTCTTTTCACAGGTGGAAGATTAAAGAGTTCATGGTAATATTTGGCAAAAAATACATGTGGGAATCTGATTCATCAATCATTAAAGTGCTTGAAGATAACATGGAAGATAAGGGCTAAAAAACAGGAAATCATTCCCTCATGACTGTCCTTATTTTGATCTTTTGGTCCATTGTCTTTATTGTTAATATCATTCTTTATATCACTGTTAGCACTGTTTGTAGGGTCATTTGTTTGGGAACCTTTATTGGTCTTCCCATCACTATGAGAAGCATTCCATTCTTCATTAAATGAGTTCATTTGATTGATTTCCTCTTCACTGCCTTGCTTATTTTCTTCATTACTTGGCCCTTTGTCACCATTTCCTTCCCTATTAAATACAACTTTAAACCATGTTTCTTGGCTACCTATGCCATTATTGTCACTGTCATTCTTTCTTTCTTCATTTCTTTCATATGTCTCCTCTCCACTATCTACATTTGAACCCTCAGTGTCATTTTCTTCATTTTCAGACCCACTGTTTTGACTTTTTAGCTCATCATGAGAATCAATGGTTTGAAATCTGTTTTCTTTCTCATTGTCTTCTTTTTTAAAAGATTCCTTTGATTTTGTTCCTTTAGATTCATCCTTTTCACCATGGGACCCACTGTCTTGACTTCTTTTCTCATCACTTGCTTCACTGTTTTTACCTATGGTTTCTTCTTCATCCACATACTCATCTTTGTTACTGTTGTTATCACCATTAAAAAAATTTCTAAACTTGGATAGTTTGCATCATTCCTAGTCATGGTCTTAGATAGGTGTTAGGTAATTTCATGCTTTAAAGGGTAGGTGATAGGGTAAGAGTCTCAAAATTCTCATTTTCATATCCAAATAAAGTTTAACAACCTTATTCCATGTCTTAAAGGTCTCACATCTTCTTTAGAAGTCATATCTTAAACCATTTGAAAAATATTTGGAATTAGCCATGAAACCACGTTTTCATAGTTCAGACAGTGTAAAAATCTTGTTTTTCAAGATGAAAATGCTGCTATTTTCGTAGCGCGCTACGAAACTGCTAAAGTAGCCTTTTTCATCAAAAAAACTCTGTTTTCTGGTTTTAGTAGTAAATTTCCAAGGCGGTTTATGGGAAACTGAAAACGAATTTTTGAAAATAGAAAGATGTTTTTATTCCTAACATACCTAACTAAAAAAACCTCTTTCATTTTCTTCAAATTAATTATGAGATGGGATAAATTGATGACTTAACTTGCGCTACGAAACTGCTGAAAGTCATTGAGAGAAAAACTTTGTTTTCTGGTTTTAGTTGTCAACTTCATGATCAGTTTCTGGCCACAATAAAAAGTATTTTGGAATTATGAAATAATTTTTTCTTCAAAAACTCTCCAGCTACAATAACCTATCTCACATTTCTCACAAGTGTTACCAGTTGGGAGATACAAGGCTGTCTTTGAATCCATATTTTCAACAATCAAAATTTTCTAGTTTTACACATGTTGTTCAAAGACAGTTTCAGGGCAGTAGGAGAGGTATTTCAAAAAAAAAAGAGAGTTTTTTGTTCAAGAAATCATGGTCTCCAAAAACCTCCTTCATTTTCTCAAAATACATTTTGGATGAGGAGATAAAAGCTCTGTATCAACACCTATTTTTCAGATAAAAACAGTGCAGAAAAATGATAGATCTTAAATTAGTTTTTCATTAAGGAGAAGACCAATTTTGAGGAAAATAATATTTTAAAGGTTAATTTGTTTTGATTTTTTATGTTAATTTCAATCCTTGAAGAGTTTTTAATACCTTAAAACTTTAAATCTTTTGAAAACTGGGTGAAACGAAGCCTTCACAGCAGTTTCGTAGCGCGCTACGAAACTGCTGAATTTTTAAGCACTTTACACTTGGATTTTGGAGGTAAGGATTGTTGGTTTTCAAGGTTTTATGTTGCTGGTGGATACATGAAGATCATAGGTGAAGACTCAAAGTGAAAAATAGGAGAAAATATGGTTAAAGGACAGAGTTTTAAAATGACCTACAAACTGCGCTATGAAAACAGGCTACTTTCGTAGTGCAACCAATTTCATATCCTTTTACACTATTTCAGAGACATTTATTTGCACAGGTGGAAGATTAAATATTTCATGATAATATTTGGCAAACAAGACACATGAGAATCTAATTCATCAATCATTTAAGTGCTTGAAGATAACATGGAAGATAAGGGCTAAAAAACAGGAAATCTATCTCCTGATTTTTAGGGCAGTTTTTGTCATGATCAGCATGAATACATCAAAGGTGGAGGCATCATCCAAATTCGACCTCTTGGGATTATAGATGGAAAAGGAAGCATTAAATTTTAGATAAGGTTGTTGCAAGCATAATTAGGAGTTTCACTCCTATTTGTATTAGGACTCTTAGAAGACAATTTAGCTGTCAGTTTGTAATTAATAGTTTGTTTTATGGGTAGAATAGGTGTCAAGAAAGGAAATTCGAATTCTCCTAGTGGTGGATCATGGAATCCAATATTGTAAAAGCTCTATATCAAGAATTAGATCGAATTATTATGGTTTGGATACTTTTTTGGCAAAACTGTTGCTTCATGTAATGGACTATGACCAGTAATGCAGAGAGGTTTTCTTCTTGATAGATCTGAGTTTCTCATGAGGTTTTAATGTTTTCCTTGATATACATGATATGTTTAACTACTTGCAGTAGATCTCATTTCTATTACTCATAATTCATAACACTATGCTCTGACTTCCTTTAGTAATGAGATGACTGTGTTTTTCTGTGTTTTATGAGTGAATTGCCTTTGAACCACTAGCAGTAGATTTCATTGCTATTACTCAGAATTCATAACTCTATGCTCTAACTTCCTTTAGTAATGAAATGACTGTGTTGACCTATGTTCTTGAGTGAGTTGTCTTTGTTTAAGACCCATATTTTCCTCAGCTTCCGTGTCAAGAAACCTTGCCACTGAACCTACTGACTTGTTGACTCCATAAGCCCAATGGTAGTATTAGCCTTCATCTTTTCAACCTGCAAATATAAAAAATTAAAACATAATTCAAGCCATCTATCTATATCTTTATTCAAAATCATTAACCCTTGAGAGAGCCCTCTTAGGCTGAGGAGGCTAAGCCTCAGTCAAAATATTGGTTTGAAATAGTTACTCAAAGTCCACCTCATGATCAGCCTATCAAGGTTCAATTTTTGTGATAACAATTTGGTGCGTCTGCCGGGAGTCTGAAGATTATTCATTCCCAAAATCAAGAAGCTAAAATTTTGAAGGTAGCACGAGCTCAGAATCTATTAGAGGCTGCAGCACTACCTTGGCGACTCCACACATCAAATAAAAAATGGGAAGGTGACTCCACTGCTAGAAGATCAGTAGCTTGATGAAGTTTCAAGATGAGTTCCATTACAAGAATGAATGCCAAGTATACCCCTATGAATTGGTCTCATATCCCTGGTTTTCCAAATCCTATGCCAAAGGTTGAATGGTTAGATGATCTTCCAATATCCAAAGATGAAAATAAAGACAATGTTGCTCTTCATTTGGTTAGGTTCCACATGCATGTACACAGTCTTAAGGTTCAGTTCCCTAAATATTGTCTCATGAAGATGTTTATGACCACTTTAGAAGGAAAAGCATGGTCTTGGTATAAAGGTTTGGAAAATGGTTCAGTATATTCTCTTGCTAAGTTCCATGAGGTATTCTATGAGATGTATAAAGAGTGTCATCCCTCCTTATTGCTAGTTAAACATTGTTGTAAATATTCTGTGAGTTTTATTCAATATTTGGAGGATTTTTATGATGATGATGAATTCATGGATGAAGAAATTTTAGAGGCTCTTCATAACAATAAATTTCAACATCAAGAATAAAGGATAACATCCCATAAAATGCAACATGAAAATTAGCAGGGGTTTACTTATAAAAAATATGTTACATCCTCTGAGATTGATGTAAAGATGCAGCAAACTTGCCAGTCTTTTGATCATAAAGGGTATGAAAATCATTGCAAACACCAATAAGAAATACTGGAAGATAGCTTTTATAACCCTCAGGAAAAGGAAAAGGCCGATTTTTTATGTCATACTTTGTAGCAGCTTACATCAAAGAATGATCATAATAATGAGGAAAATTACATTGTTTATGGGAATCATTCAGAAAAGCAGCTGGATAGCATATCAAAGGAATATTGTGTGGCTAAGAATCAATTGTCTGAAGATATAGAATGTTATGATGATTATCAAACTAACCATGTCTTCTTTGACCCTATAGCTGAATACATGAAAAAGCTTTGCAAACCAGTATTTCATTTTCATTTGCAATATAAAGATTAGATACATTATAAGTTTCTTTCGTCATCTCACTATCATGGTTATTTTGAGGTCGAATGCAGTCAAGAGTCTCATGTATCAGAAAATACAATTGATTGGCTTCATTGGAAGTTTCATGTTCCTTGAGCTACAAATGGAGATTACAACTGCTAGGGTAGGTAGGAGTATGTGCAAATAAGCTCAAGGTTGACTAAGCAATTTTTTTTAGTAGGTACAGTTTGAGTGCTTCTTGCAGAGATCATCAAACTTGAGCCTGAGGTGAAGGCCATAAAATTTTGAAGTAGATTGGACAAAATTTCAGAGTTTTATTTTAAAGGATGGATAGCAGCACTGGAGCTACCAGTTCTTAGTGTACCATAGGGGCACACTATCCCAAGTGGAGCCACTGTTATCACCATTAAAAAAATTTCTAAACTTGGACAGTTTACATCCTTCCTAGTCATGGTCTTAGATAAGTGTTAGGTCATTTCATGCTTTTAAGGGTAGGTGATAGGGTAAGAGTCTCAAAAGTCTCATTTTCATATCCAAATAAAGTTTAACAACCTTATTCCATGTATTAAAGGTCTCACATCCTCTTTAAAAGTCATATCTTAAACCATTTGAAATTTTTTTGGAATTATCCATGAAACCATGTTTTTGTAGTGCATACAATGTAAAAATCCTGTTTTGTGCTACGAAAATGCTGCTATTTTCGTAGCGTGCTACGAAACTGCTGAAGCAACCTTTTTCATCAAAAAACCTTTGTTTTCTGGTTTTAGTAGTAAATTTCCAAGGAGGGTTATGGGCAACTGAAAACACATTTTTGAAAACTAAAAGAGGTTTTTCTTCCAAACATAACTAAATACAAAATCCTCTTTCAGTTTCTTAAAATTAATTATGAGGTGGGATAAATTGATGACTTAAATTGTACTACGAAACTGCTGAAAGTCATTAAGAGAAAAACTCTGTTTTCTTGTTTTAGTTGTCAACTTCGTGATCCGTTTCTGCCCACAATAAAAATAATTTTGGAATTATGAAAGAGGTTTCTCTTCATAAAATCTCCCTATACAATAACCTATCTCACATTTCTCACAAGTGTTACCCGTTGGGAGACACAAGGCTTTATTTGAAGCCATATTTTCAGAAATCAGAATTTTCCAGTTTTATACATGTTGTTCAAAGACAGTTTCTGGGTAGTAGGAGAGGTATTTCAAAAAACCAAGAGAATTTTTGTTCAAGAAAACATGGTCTCCAAAAGCCTCCTTCAGTTTCTCAAAATAAATTTTGGATGAGGATATAAAAGCTCTGTCTCAACACCTATTTTTCAAATAAAAACAGTGCAGAAAAATGATAGATCTTAAATCAGTTTTTCATTAAGGAGAAGACCAATTTTGAGGAAAATCATCTTTTAAAGGTTAAGTTGTTTTTCTCTTTGATGTTAATTTCAATCCTTGAAGAGTTTTGAATACCTTCAAACTTTAAATTTTTTGAAAACTAGGTGAAAAGAAGCCTGCACGATAGTTTCGTAGCGCGCTATGAAACTGCTGAAGATGAGTTTTAAACAATTTACACATGGATTTTGGAGGTAAGGATTGTTGTATTTCAAGGTTTGATTTCTTTTTTGGATACATGAAGATCACAAGAGAAGACTCAAAGTGAAAAATAGGAGAAAATATGGTTAAAGGAGAGAGTTTTACAATGACCTACAAACTGCGCTACGAAAACAGGCTACTTTCGTAGTGCAGCCAGTTTCATATCCTTTTACACTATTTCAGAGAAATTTATTTGCACAGGTGGAAGATTAAAGAGTTCATGGTAATATTTTGCAAACAAGACACATGAGAATCTGATTGATCAATTATTAAAGTGCTTGAAGATAACATGGAAGATAAGGGCTAAAAAACAGGAAATCTGTTTCCTGATTTTTAGGGAAATTTTTGTCATGATCAGCATGAATACATCAAAGGTGGAGGCATCATCCAAATTTTACCTCTTGGGATTGAAACTAGCAAAGGAAGCATTAAATTTTATATAAGGTTGTTGCACGCATAATTAGGAGTTTCACTCCTATTTGTATTAGGACTCTTAAAATACAGTTTAGTTCTCAGTTTTAATTAATATTTTGTTTTATGGGTAGAATAGGTGTCAAGAAAGGAAATTAAAATTCTCCTAGTGGTGGATCATGGAATCCAATATTTTAAAAGCTCTATATAGGTCTAATTCTTATGGGTTGGAGAATTTTTGGCAAAAATGCTGCTTCATGTAATGGACTGTGATTAGTAATGCAAAGAGGTTTTCTTCTTGATAGATCTAAGTTTCTCATGGGGTTTTAATGTTTTCCTTGATCTACATGTTATGTTTAACTACCTGCAGTAGATCTCATTGCTATTACTCAGAATTCATAACCCTATGCTGTGACTTCCTTTAGTAAAGAGATGACTGTGTTTTTCTGTGTTTTATGAGTGAATTGCCTTTGAACCACTAGAAATAGATTTCATTGCTATTACTCATAATTCATAACTCTATGCTCTAAATTCCTTTAGTAATGAAATTACTGTGTTGACCTATGTTCTTGAGTGAGTTGTCTTTTTTTAAGACCCCTATTTTCTTCAGCTTCCATGTCAAGGAACCTTGCCACTGAATCTACTGACTTGTTGACTCCATAAGCCCAATGGTAGTATTAGCCTTCATCTTTTCAACCTGTAAATATACAAAATCAAAACTTAATTCATAGAGTTAGCCATATATATATATCTTTATTCAAAATCATTAATCCTTGAGAGAGCCCTCTCAGGCTGAGGAGGCTAAGCCTCAGTCAAAATATTGGTTTGAAATAGTTACTCAAAGTCCACCTGATGAGCAGCCTATCAGGGTTTGATTTTTGTGATAACAACTGCCTTCACTGTTCTTTTTTTGGCCATCTCCCTCTTTGACATCTTCTTCTTCTTCACTTCTTTCTTCATCTTCATCATTCTTTCTATCACTATTTTCTTCATGATCATCACTCTCTCCCTTATTGTTTTCTTCATGATCACCACTGCTTTCTTCATGATCATCACTTATTTCTTCATGATCGCCACTGCTTTCTTCATGATCATCACTTATTTCTTCATGTTTAGATTTCTCAGGGGAAATCAAATGAGGAGGGTCTGATTGAGGGAATGATTCATGTGAAGAAGATGACCCAAGGTCAGGGGAGGGTGATGGAGGCGTGTGAGGAGGATTTTGAGAAGATGATGGCATACTTTGCGAAGGGATGGGCTGTGGAGTTGTGAAATCATCATGGGTGATAAAAACCTCCCAAGGAATGCCTTGTTGTTCTAGTTGGTATGAGATGATTACTTTGATGAGGGAATGGTGAAAGAGGCTTGACATTTGTTGGGATGGAGGCCTTCCTTGCATGGTGGAGGAAATTTTCTCAATGCTTTTGCAAAGGTAGTAGGGCATGTGTAGTATCTTGGTTCTGGTGAAATGCATGAGGAGTCTAATATGATAGGAATAGACTCTGGAGAACCTGCCCTCATAGGTGAAATACTTCACGATAAACTTCATGAGGAGGGCATATCTGTCCAACATATGAGAAAAAGGAAAAATGGTTTTATAGTCAGCTTGACAACTAGGTTTTTAGAATGGATGATAATGGCTTAATTCAAGATGTTTCTGTTTAAACCACCTTTCTCCTATGCCAGGTATTCGAGTGGCCTTAGAGATGGCATTGGTGGTCAACTCAAATTTTACCCCTGCTAGATGTACTTTATGCCTGTGAAGTCTTAAGTCAAATAATTTGGTCAACTGAGGCTGACTTTTGATCTTTTTCACTTTTTTACAGAACTCATAGCACCCTAACTCTTGGAAACATGAAAGAATATAAGGGGAGGCTATGAGTTCTTCAATTCTTATAGGTTCAAACCTATTTGGCATCCCTCCTTTCTTCTGTTGTTTTCTTGGTCTTGTCTCTTCATTTAGGTCAACACTCTCTTCTTCAGACATGGTGTTTTTCTCTACCCTACCCCAAAATATTTAAATAGAAGAGATTCTCACTTGTGAAATAATATCTAAATAGGTTAAGGAGGTGCTGAGCTTTTAAACAAGGTTAGGAGACTAGCAGAGAGTAGGTTAGGTTTTCTTTTCAAGTTTTCTTCATGCTTTCTTTGACACAAATTTGGAATTTACTTGGCACCCTTATCCTTCATAAAAACACGAAGAGGTGATAACAATGAAAATACCTCTTTAAAATGTCCTTCACAGCAAGAAAAAGGCTTCACCGAGCTCTCCGGGCAATTTGGGCGCCTCTAAACGCCTTTTCAGGCAATGCTACGCTTTTGTGGCAGAAGCGTAGCGTATTTGGGTGACTCGGGTCACTCCTGAATGCAATTTCATGCAGGGCTTACATGCTTGTGGTAGGAGCACAGCACCTGGGTGGTGGGGTGAAACCTTTGGCAAGAGCACAGCACTTGGGTGCCCAGGCAGCTCGGGTCAGCCTGAATGCAGAATCGTGTAGTGTTTGGATAGTGGCCAGAGCATAGCAATGGGTAGCTCAGGCTATTTAATGAGTGGTCGTGCAAGGCTGCATGTAGGGCAAAGGCTACACGCCTGTTTCAGGAGCGCAGCACAACTATCCGTTGGGAGGCTCGGGTGTTCAAAGTGAAAATGTGTAGTAATTGAAGTATTTGGTGGGAGCGTAGCATGCTAGCACGAGGGTAGGCAGGCCTAAACGCAGTCTCGTGTAGGGTTGCAGAGTGTGGCAGGAACGCAGAATCTCTGGGCAAGGCTGCACGATGTTTCGGGCCTTCCCCTAAACGTCGGGTGGAGTCGCAAGAGCGTAGCGCTAATCTATAGGCACGCAGCACTCAGAAGGAAAAAAAAAGGAAGCCATATTAGGATTGCAACATACTTCTACAGTATCACAGCACCTTGATTTTTTCGCCCGAGGACTCGGGCAGAAAACTAAAATCCTCCCTGTGTTTTTTGCAAATGAAACAATGAGTGGGAAAAGAGTTGTTGTAGTGTTTTATACCCCTTTTTTTAAATAATTAAACTTAAAACCTCCTTTTATAAGGTTTCTGTTGCATCATTTTCCTTTTGAAAATTCCTTTTGGATTTGATTCTGAATGTCCTTTACATCCCTTTTTAACCACTATTTCTTTTTTCACTTGGACAGTTGGTTAGATCCAAAATGATCCCTGCTTGTCAAAATCATTTGTTAGTGGGTTTTTTAAATCATGTTTTGCCTCCTTTAGACATTGTGAACATGAATTTAAGTGTTGCCTTTTTAGTAAACATATTCTTGAGCTGATGCTTTGCCTCATTGAGTTAAAGTGGCATTTAGTGCCCTATATCTGTCTCCTTAGATCTTTTTAAGAACACTGATGTTATCCTTTGATTAAGTGGGATTGTTGCTTATTTACCAAACTTAGAAGATAGTTGGAAAACTATTGAAACCATATATTGTTGGTGAATGAGGTTTCTTTACCTCTTATTATGACCATTTTGTTCAGTTTCCCAACTTCTGAGCTTTTACGGATGTTTAGAAAGGCACACAAGGCTGCCTTCAAAATTCTTCAAGAAAACATCCGTTCAAACTTATCACTCGTGCTTGAAAGGTTTCTAGTGATCATTTAGAGGGTTGGGGGAGTTCTTTGACCTTTGTAAGTATTTTTCCACTGTTTGGTCAAATCAGTCATACATTTGCATTCTCATTAAATACACACCTACTTCTTTTCTTATTGTTATGAATGGGCTCCTTGTGTTGATCCTTCTTTTTACCTCACCTTATGTTTTATCTGATGGATTTTTAGTTTCTTTTCAAGAATTCGGGAAAACGGCAGCTATCCCTCTACAAAATTCATGATTGAGGCCAAATATCCTCCCAATGGTCTCTTTGTTTTAATGAACAATGTTGCTTATGTGCCATTGTCTTTTTGGAATCTACACAGACCTTTTAATGGGCAGCACTTGACAATATCTTATCATGATATCATGATTTTCCCTGTAGAACTCAGCCTTTTGTACCTTTTTATCAATTGCAAATGCCTTATGAACTCCTTTAGGTGTCCTTCCTTGCCCTTTTTCTGCTGTAGACAAAATTACAAGGCATTCCTGCAGAAATTCTTGGATATGATAGATTATTCTTTTGCAGAGCTAGAGTTGGATCAGGAGGGTACCTTTGGAGGTCCTTTAATGTTGCTTGGATGATGATAAACCTCAACTTTGTGTTCTCTTAACTTCACCTTTGAATTCCTGTGGATATAGTGGAATGAGAATCATGATAGCGCATGACCTAGTGAAAACCTAATTGACTCATTTGTAATGTCTTAGAATAGGTTTTTGAGTGAAAACATTGGATCATGGTTTTTGGATGAGGAAGCAGGGCTTTGACATTATACTATGCACCATCATCCTAGGTAGCTTAGACAACTTTGTTTTACTTCAGAAGGCCTTCTAGGAAAGATCTAACACCATCATTTCTTGAGGTACTTGGTGAGAAGGGGAGAAAGATCTGTTTACTTGGCGAAACAAGGTGTAAAGATAGAGGGTTTACACAAAATGAGAAAAATATTTATAGGAAAGGGTGGAAAATATAGAGAGAGTGAGGGACATTAGTCCAGGATGGGGTTTTATCTGGATGATAGATTGGCCAGGCTTGACAAGGAAGCAGGATAGTGAAATATTTCTATTTGAGGAGATTTCTAGAACACACATGATTCTTGAATTTTTATTTCTAGGAATCCGAGACAAAGCATTTAGTCATCTAAAATAGGTGAAAATTACTGATGACTAACAGTGGCTCCACTTGGGGAGGGCAACTCGTTTTTAGAAGGTATCCAGAATTTCATATCTCTTAGCTTATGAAGACAAGTGCCTCATCCATTGGGAGGATTTTCTCTTTTCTTTTGTTGATACTTTCCCTGAAGTAGTAATTTTGAAAATATGAAAGCATAATTAGCTCAAATTCACTTTTACCTACCCAACCTACTTTGCCTAACATTTTTTTTTCCTTGGGTGCACTTGAACTGGCAGACCCTTTGAAATTTTATTTTGAAAGTGAAACAAACTATCTACTTCTACACTTATCTCTTCCAGGAGTTCATTTTAGGCAAATGAACTCCTTTGATTCTCTACCTATACCATTCAACTGTCAAGGTTAAACTATTTAACGGGATTCATTCACTAGGCTAAAGACATGAAATTGAAAACATGACTAATTCGGGATTAGACAGACTGATTTATCATGAGTTTGTGGCATAACAACAAGCTGCACACAAATGTTATTTTTGTAAAAAATAAGATTTAGAGAAATTAGGGCTAGGATACATAGTTTTCTATTCATCCCTATCTTCCTCTTTCGTTCTATTTTGAGCATGTGGAACCAGTATCTTTCTTTTCCTAATCTACTTTCTTCGATAAGTCAAGCTTCAATATTTGACCAACATTCTTTTCACTAACTTATCAACAATGAATTTAAAGCATGTTCAGCTATGATTAGGCTATATGGCTAAAAAAGACATCATTTTGCACTAGTAGTGGCATTTAGACTTGCACACTTTCAGTATTACTATTTTTTGGGTATGGGGATACACCTTTCTTAGAATTTTCCCTCTTTTCTACTTTTTCTATTTTTTGTGTTTTCTCTCTTTTTTTTTACTTTTTTCTTCAAACCATGGTATGTACAATGAGTAAAAATTAAAGCTATGAATCTTTGCATCAGTGGTACTTGAGCATCCTATCTTCAAAAGGATCTCCTAACACATTTTTTTCTTTCAGTTTTTTGGAGTAAAGATGATAGTTAACTTCATTTGCAAACATGGTGTAAGTATTTTTCCAATATTTTTCAAACAAATCATGTTCTCCTTGATGCTCCTCCTTTGATTCTTGATTCCCATACTTGTTTTTGTTATATATTTTATTTAGGTAAAAAAGGTACTCTTTATAATCTTTAAAACAAATGATGATGTCATCAATATATACCATAGTGAAGAAATTGAAAACTGGAAACATAGTTCTTCGGAAGATGTCTGCAGTGTCTTTCAGCTCGGAAGGTATTTATTTCAGTATGCAACTATCCAATGGAAATTTGAAAAAATCTTTGAGCTGATTGATCTAAAGTGGTATCATCTAATGGTAACTTTAAAAACTATCATGCAATGAGATTTGGTTAGAAAACCCTACCCTTTGTGAAGTATGATCCTTTTATGCAAAAAGATATTTTTTCTTTTGGAAGGGTTGCTCCTGGTACCTAAAATCTAAACAAAGCCTATGTCTTTTTGCCTTCTTTCTAAGTGAACTCAACTGCTCAAAAAAATTTTGATTCTTTTTGAAAGGCGGGCTTATTAGAATGATGTTTGTGTCACAGGGTTTTGAACTAGTTTCCCGACATATACTAGTGTTCTGAAAAAAATTTCACAGTCTTGCATTTCTCAGTTTTATGTGTAATGATAAGATTTTAGACAAATTAATCATTTCAAGCTCCTTAAGTTTACCCATGCTATCCTCCTCTATATCAGCTTCAGCAAAAATTTCTTTGGGATTTGTAGCAATATTTGTGAAAATTGGTAATTGTTCTGAAAGGGAAATTTCTTGGATGATGAAGTATCTAGGTAAGGTAGAAACATCATACTGTCTTGTTCTAGATTCCCAAAGATTTTTGTTTTGTGGGGGTGTTTCATTTTTTCTGGATGAGCAAAAGGAAGAGGTTGTGTTCTTGTGATTTATTTTTCTTTCGAGAAACCTATTTCCTTTTCTAAACTAATTTTGTTTCTGAAATTTCATTTGCAATTTGCAAGAAATCAATTTCAGTTTTATTGTCTTGTGGTGTTTCAGGATCGTGATAGTTTTGATTGTCGAACTCATCATAGAGGAAGTGATCTGATTTTTGTAATGCGCCTAGATCTTCACAATCTTCATTCACTTGCTCATCAATGTCATTTTCATTATAGAAGATAAATGAGTCCAAGTCTGAAAGAATGGAATAGATAGGGGTGTTATTGGGTCTATCTAGGATACTTACCATATAATTCATGTGAGATTCCCGGTATATTCTTCTTGTTTGGTTAAAAATCGAGATGGTATCATAAGACATGTCAAGTTGGAGGTTTTCCAGAAGTTTAGCTCCCCAAGATTGGGACAAGAGCATGCCATATTTGGGGTGAATGTCAGCCACGACTATATCCATGACCAAGCTCTTAGCAGGGATTTGTGCCAGATTGACACATAAGTCCTTGATCAGTCCTAAGCATTTAACTCTACTTGAACTGAAGGAATACAGATCATTGTAGGTTCTGGTTATTTCTAGGCCCAATCTTTCCATCACTACCTTCGGCATGAGGTTGTGAGAGGCACCAGATTCTAGCATGGCATTATGTTTGATTTTGTCGTGTATGTTTAGGCTAACATAGAATGGGGGAATGGCTCCTTCCTGGTATTTTCCTTCTACTTCAGGTCCAAACAACAACTCTGGTTTATCATTTGTCAAATTCAGAGTGTTGGTATCATTTCCTATGTTCAAGACTTTCAAGACTTGGGAGTGGTACATATCCTGAGCTACCAATTCAGTGAGAGGGATGGTTATTTTTATTTTCATGATCTCTCCTTCAAAAATGAAATGTACTTGAGTTTTAGACATATTTACATCAGTTTTATCAACCATAAATTTATCCACATTTTCAATTTGCTGATTTTGATTCGGGACTTTCGTAATTAGAGGTTTCTCAGGGCCACTAGTAGAGGAGCTAGGACCACTTGTGGCAATACTTGATTGGTTGGTTTTATTTTTGTTAGGATCTTTTTAGTGTAATATCCCAAAATTGGGTCTGCTAGCAAGGCATGCCTGAAAAACGCATTTTTCAGGAATGTGTGCTACAGCAACCAAGATCAGCCCTTGGATCCCTTAGATATAATAATATAAGACCAAAATACAAGAGGAGATCATAAACAAATCAAACTAGGTGGTTTAAACAGATCTCCCACACCCGATATGGCTTGAAAATTTCCCAAATAAGGGACTGCAGCAAAACAAAAGAACATTGCCCAGAAAATAACGCAGTTTTAGATAACAGCAGTAAAAAACCAATATGACAGCTCAAAAATAGCTTATACAGTGATAAATCAGATTTACAATGTGGCCCAATCAATGTACAAGAGAAAGATGGAAGACTTTCATGAGAAAAACCCTCTATAAGAGGTGCTGCAATAATATATTTCACTGCAAAGCTTGGAAAGCATTATTTTTATGAGCATACATCAGCTGTAGGTTACAACTCAGATCTAGAACAGATCTGTGTACAAAATATTAGATCTATATCAGATCTGTACACTAGAATATCTCTATTTTACATACCCCTTGGGGTTTTCAGAAAAACATGAAGCATATGGAGTAGATCTGAGATCTCATGCAGCCGATCTGCAGATTTCTGCAGAATTCTTAAAATTTATACAGGAGTATTCAGATCATATCTGAATATGACATGGATAAGTACAAAAATCCATGTGTCACCACAGTGAGAGACAAATTCTCATCACTAGATATCACTCCTCAAATGTTGCCAAAACTCCCTGCAACTTTCCTCTTGAAGATAACGCAGACTTGCAAGACAAACTGCGTTGTAGACTTGATGAACAGTTTGGCCTGATGCCAAGGTATGGATTTGAAGCTCTGATGATCCAATACACTCTTGCCAGAGGGGTAGAAGGATTTCTCACTGAAAAGAGACACTAGAATGGCTTAGATCTGAACAAATCTAGCCTCCAATTGCTGCAGCTTACAAAGACAACCAAACCCTCAATGGGATCTACATTGTAGTTGGAAGTAGAAGCTTGGTAAAATGCCTGATAGTGGACAATAATTGCAAGACTCTTCCAACAGGCCTCTGAAGGAAAGAGGTGGGATTCTCAATCAGGAACACCCAAGTGCTAAACAACTAGAGAATGAAAAGTGTCTAAACAGACAAATCCTTTCAATACAATATGTTCAACAACCTTCTTCTACTATTATCCTCTTCCTTTTATAAGATAAAAGTCTTGCAAAACCCTAAACCATCTCAAAGGTTTAGGTCCTTTCACATGTGTAGCCTCCAACTACATCTGCGTTGTGCATCTAGGAGGTACATTGCATCTGGACAGTGCTGTGGATTTGGTCCTGTTGACCCAATCAATTGTCTCAATCCCTTTCACACATAAGGAAGTTTTATTAAGGCAGCCTAGATTTAGCCTTCTTCACGTGGGCATTGATTTATTTTGTTGTTTTAGGATTTTAATTTATCCTCCTTTACAATTTTATTCTTTCAACAAGAAAATGAAAACAAAATTGTATATTCCTATTAGCTTGGGCTAAATAGGAATATTACAGTCCTCCCCTCCAAAAAAATTCTTGTCCTCAAGCAATTGATAAGGTAAGTGTTGCAACTCATCTCCTCCTCCATTGGTGACAAAAACATGAGTTAATATTCCTCCTTGTGCCAAGTGTTCACCAAATCAACCCTCCATGACTTTCTCCACCAAAGTTCTCATGAGATACAAATAGTTCATCTCATAAGAAGACAATAGATCATAGGAAACAAACATGGTTTTCCGAATGTTCTCCCTGAAATATGAGACATAAATTACATGGGGAGTAGCCATTCCATATGGCTCATGAATTCCTTCCCTCCTCCCTCCATACATCCCTATGAAAATTACAAGTACATCATCCATATAGGGAATCAAAGAAATGTACATACAAACATAAATTTCTGCATATGGAGGTGGGTCATAGTCCCACATGTGGAACTAGCACAGAGCATCTCCTGCCTGCATCAGATCTAGATATGGTAAGTGGTTTTCCCACCACTTACTTGTTGCACATGTCATCTCACTATGGCTGAAAGTGTGATATATGTTTGGTGCTTTTGGGAAGCACCCATCATGAAAGTAAATCTCCCTTTGCACATCAAGGGAGTGGCCAAATTCATAATTTTTAGTGGCCCAACAATTTCCATGAGATTTACATGATACAGTACTCATTTTAGGAGTCATGGCCTACATAAAAATGGTAAAAGAACATCTACAATCAGAAAATAGAACTTGTTTTACATGAACATATCCTTTACCATAAATGTTTCTCATACACATGGAGTTGTGCATGGATATTTCCCCTCTTTCCAAAGAAGGAAGAGATGGCTGAAATGACTCTTGCATAGAGTCCCATGGTTGCCCTAACTCCACATAGCTCATGCATTCTTGAAAATGTGGATATAGTTCCTCTTTCAAGCCTTCCTAATCAAAGCTCCTCAAGATGATGTTGTAGATCCTCATGGAATACATGTGGTTGAAGCATAATTCTTTGTATGATATTTGTAGTATCTTATGCTTGAGCTTAGAAGCTCTAGGAAAAAAATTTCTACCATGATGATAGATGACTTCTCCTTGGATTAAGTAGCCCTCTTCATGCAGCTGGTCATCAAGTATCATACATGTGTGAAGATCCTTGGAATAATCCACTAGCAGTTGGGATTTTCAATACAGATCTACACTGCTCAACAATGACAGCATTGATGATGCATAAACCAAGGTGTCTGTCATGTTTTTGACCCTTCCCTTGACACCTCCTATGCCAAAGGGTGTGTTGGAAGGTTGTTCGTTCCATTATTCTCCTCCCACAGTGCAGGATCATAAAGGAGAGTGGGTGATGATGATAGGGGAAAAAGGTTTCCCTCCTCCTTGAGCTTACCCAAGTCTCCCAATAATGTAGCTTTGTCTTCAAGTGCTCCAAACCCTCCTGAATCTAATTTTGGAGCAGAAATTTGTGAGTTCTTTCCCACAAAATATGAATCAGGTGGCCTCCCAGGTGGTTTTCCACTAGATAAAGAGATTTCAAGGACCATTCTCATATGTATGATAGATGAGATCCTCATGTCCCTCCTTCCACTACACAATTTTAACTCTGTTTTATATGTGGAAGTCTCATGAAATTTGGAGACCCCTCTTAGTGGTGTAAGAGTGCCTCTAATTGGAGCATTTGCTCCATCTTCTTATAGTGGATCATATTTCTGATCCCTCCTTTGTTCTTTCTCACTGTCTTTTAGCATAGACACATGCTGCTTAGGTCCTCCATATGGAAAATCCTTAGGAACTCCTTGCAAAGATGCAAGAACCCCTCTAGTGGAAGCCATTACTTCATCTCCATCTCCTACTGAAAATAGATCTCCTCCTACTATCATAGCTCTAGAGGATCTTATCTGCTTCTCCTCTTCCTTCTCCTCATCAATGGAGAATGAATCATCATTAAGAGATCCTTTTTCTTGATTTATTACGGAAGAAGGAACCCTCATGTCTTCTCTTTGGGAAGAGAGTTCTTGCTGAAGTGGGGCTTTTTCCTTTGGCAAATCATGCAGCAAATCATCAACCTTTTCAACAATGTTCAGGGATGGAGTTGTCTTTATGGATCCTTTCAACTCATGCAAGGTTTTAGATTTCTTAGGATTGATTTTTTCTCCCCAAGAAGTCTCAGAATGTCTTACATCAAATCTTTTCACTAGTCTCCCAGTGAAATTTGCATAAGAAGAGATATTTATCCCTTTCAAGGAAGAGGACTCAAATAGTCACCAGGCATAAGCCTTTCCTTGAAGATGAAGCATTTCTACTCTCAAGGCTTATTATTCTGACACTTGATTTAGTTGAAATTATGTGTCAAGCTTCCTTACCCAAGACTTGGTTGAGTCTTTAGGTGATCCATCAAAAGCAGGTAGAAAGAATCTACCAAAACTGTGCTACATGCACCCTTTTCTCCCACTGTAGTTGCTGGATCTTTCTTTTGTGAGTTGACAGAACTCTGGGAAACTGAGATGCATTTTGAATCTCTCTGATAGAGACTCATATTCTTGGAGATAATCACTAAGAGAATGCTCCTTTTGTGTTCCTCCCTTTCCTTATTTCTTTGAAAAGAAAGTAGGGATGCTCCAATGTTGCAGATCAGGTTGTGTGGTTGAATGCTCACACACATAGTAAGAAGTACTAGGGCTTTCTTGATGTAAGAAACCTCCTGAGGGATCTGCATGTTTTTCCCTCTTCATTCCCCAGATTTCTTCCTTCAATTCATACGTAGCTTGAGATAGATTTTTAGAGAACTCTTCTCTTTGCAAACTTCCAGTAAAAGGGATCTTACCCTTTTCTTTTGTGTATTCAATGTAACCACATTTCTTCATTGGTATTTTCTTTCCATGAAAAGACATATTGGCTCTTGAATAAGCACAGGTTGTGTGAAGATAGATGCTTTGATACCACTGTAGTATCCCAAAATTGGGACTGATAGCAAGGCATGCCTAAAAAACGCATTTTTCAGGAATGTGTTCTACAGCAACCAAGATCAACCCTTGGATCCCTTAGATCTAATAATATAAGACCAAAATCCAAGAGAATATCATAAAAAAATCAAACTATTTGGGTTAAACAGATCTCCTACACCCAGTATGGCTTGAAAATTGCCCAAAGAAGGGACTGCAGCAATACAAAAGAACACTACCCAGAAAATAACGCAGTTTTAGATAACATCAGTAAAAAAACAATATGACAGCTCAAATAGAGCTTATACAATGATAAATAAGATTTAAAATGTGGCCCAATCAATGTACAATATAAATATGGAAGACTTTCATGAGAAAAACCCTCTAAAAGAGGTGCTGCAACAATATATTCCATTGCAAAGCTTAGATAATGTTATTTTTATGAGCATACAACAATTGTAGGTTACAACTTAGATCTAGAACAGATATGCGTACAAAATATTAGATCTATATCAGATCTGTAAACTATACTATATTTATTTTACATACCCCTTGGGGTTTTTAGCAAAACATGAAGCATATGGAGTAGATCTGAGATCTCATGCAGCCAATCTGCAGATTTCTGCAAAATTCCTTAAGCTTATACAGGAGTATTCAGATCATATATGAAAATGACATGGATAAGTACAGAAATCCATGGCTCACCACAGTGAGATACAAATTCTCATCACTAGAGATCACTGCTCAAATGTTGCCAAAACTCCCTGCAACTTTCCTCTTGAAGATAACGCAGTCCTGGAATACAAACTACGTTGTAGACTTGATGGAAATTTTGGCCTGATGCTAAGGTATGGATCTGAAGCTCTGGTGATCCAATACACTCTTTACAGGGGGATAGAAGGCTTTCCCACTGAAAAGAGGCACTAGAATGGATTAGATCTGAATAGAACTAGCCTCCACTTGCTGCAGCTTACAAAGACAACCAAACCCTCAACAGGATCTACATTGTAGTTGGAAGTAGAAGCTTGGACAAATTCCTGATAGTGGACAAGAATTTCAAGACTCTTCCAAGAGGCCTCTCAAGGAAAGAGGTGGGATTCCCGATTAGGAACACCCAAGTGCTAAACAACACTATTCTCAACTAAACAGCTAGAGAATGAGAAGTGTCTAAACAGAAAAATCCTTTCAATACAATATGTTCAACAACCTTCTTTTGTTGTTCTCCTCTTTCTTTTATAGGATAAAATTCTTGCAAAACCCTAAACCATCTCAAAGGTTTAGCTCCTTTCACATGTGTAGCCCCTAACTAGATCTGTGTTGTGCATCTAGGAGGTACATTGCATCTAGATAGCGCTGTGGATTTGGTCTTGTTGACCCATTCAATTGTCTCAATCCCTTTCACACATAAGGGAGTTTTATTAAGGCAGCCCAGATTTAGCCTTGTTCACATGGGCATTGATTTATTTTATTGTTTTAGGAGTTTAGTTTATCCTCCTTTACAATTTTATTCTGGCAACAAGAAAATGAAAACAAAATTTTATATTTTTATTAGCTTGGGCTAATTAGGAATATGACACTTAGCCATGGTATTATTATTGTTTGTTGTTATTTTAAGAATTTTTTCGGGAGTTTTCTTAACAGCAGTGTCTGAGTTGTTTTTCCTGAAGTTGTCTTCGTTTTTCTTACTCATAAGATCATATTTCCTATGGACTTCCATTATGCCATTTTCTAGTCCCAATTCGCGATCTTCGGAATCTTCATAGCTTGTTTCATCTCGGTTTGAGGAGAAAAAAGCTTGTTATTCTTCTGTGAGAAAAACCTCACCCTCACTATCAAAGCCTATGAAGTTTAGATGATTCTCATCTAGTTGTTCAATATCTCTTTCCCTTTCGTCAACATAGTTATCTTGGAAGGGTGGCCTAATTTTTTGATCATTTTCCCTTGGTCTGTATTGGGGCGGGTCTCTTCTAAAGTTTTGATTCCGATTTCTGTTTTGGGGATTTGTTTGGTTGTCCCTAGGGGGTGTTCTTTCATTTATGCTTATTTTTTCCATCATTCTTTCCATGGTCCTTAGAAGGTTTTCCATCTTGGAATCAGATGAGGAGGTGGAGGGCATGGTGTCATATTTGTATGTTACCCTTTTTTCTGATCTTAGCCTAGCTCTTTTTTCAATTAAGTTGGCATTCACACTTATTGCTCCTTTTTGCATGTCTCCTAGAGTTAGGGGCTCTCTTTCTCTTAATTGATAGCCCATGTTAGAGTCAAAACACTCTGGGAATTTAGCTAAGGCTAGGCCTAATGGGGGTTTTATGTTCGGCAGTAGTGTGTTGTAAACACTATTGAACCTAGTGCAATAGTCTTGGACACTTTCCCCTGTGTTTCTTTTGAGGTTGCTATATTTTGAGAGGATTTGAAGAGGGTTTTTCTTGATTTCCCATTTGTTTATGAAAGTTTGGTAAAGGGAAGGGAGATCATGTATGTTGTTGGGAGTTAGGCTTTTGAACCATTTCTTAGCTTCTCCACCTAGGCTTTGGGCGAACATTCTCATTTTCATGGTTTCCTCTTTAATTCCATGTAGTCAAAAGCATCATTCATTCTATCTACATGCTGCTGGGCAGTAGTGGATTCAGCCCCGGTGAAGTGTGGGATTCTGGATCGGTAATCATTTGGCAAAGGTACCAAATTTTGCGGTAATACAAGGGGTGCATACCATGCTGCCATGGTGGGAACTAATGGTGGATTTACAAGTGGAGGATTTGTGCTATGAGATGGAGTGGTTTGCACAGTGGTGGTGTGAATGGGTGTGGCAGAAGTACTTGGACCAGTAAACTGATTCTAAGCAGACTTGGGGTGAAAAGATCTGAAGTGATGGAGAATTTGTAGATCAGGTGGTGTGGAAGGAGAAGCCTCTCTGCTAGGACTCTGCTGCAAGTCTATGGGCTCAATATCGGTATGGTCGATTTTACTTTTTGACTTGTTTCTGAAAAGGTTTATAGTATGGTGCAAGTCAAACTGGGGGTCTTTCAATGTTGTAAGATGTTTAGGTACATAGCTTGCTCTATGAAGGGTCCTATTAGTTAAGTTTCTAGTTTCAGAAGTTTGCCAAAAAATTCTTTCTAGGTCATCAACTATAGTAGGAGGGTTTGGGTCCGGATGAGATCTGGTATTGATTCTTCACGGAACTAGTTTTCAAATTCAAAATTTAGAGAGGCTGAAATTTTATGGCTGCTTTCAGAAGGATGACCTCTCTAGGAACTGTCAAACTCGCATCGTGTGTGACTAAGGTTCTAGTTTTCCTAAGGTTGTTTTGATGCAATCCTACAAGATTCTATAGATACTTAGCAAAATTTAGAAGGCCTACTGGAGGCTAGTGGAGTCACTAGATGGATATTTTTAGTTGTTTTGAAGGTATGTTGTCTATGGTCCACCACCAATACTGAAAAAAAATCCAATCTAGAAATTTTTTGGAGTTTTTCTGAGTTTCTATGTGTAGCCCGATGATTTGTAAGCGTGTCTTATACCTGATTCATCACTTAGCTAAGGTGGTGAAACAAACGGAGTTTACTCTATGGCTCTATCGGCAAATATTCTGATTTAATTTGAAGGACTAAATGAGTCTATAAGAGTTTGTTAGGATTTTATGTACTCAGTGTCCCACCATGATCACCATTATGTTAGGGTCCTATGATTTGGCAAATTGGCTAACCAAATGACAGGGTAACATCAGACAAGTCTTTGGAGTCCTAGGACCTAGCCTTCCTGGACTCAGAGAGGGTTCTCTCTATTGTGTGAAGGATGTGAACTTGTTCGCTTCGGATGATTGATTTTAGGCTAGTTGTTAAGTGTAATTTGTTTGTTTGTTTTGGGTTGGGATAAGATGACTAAGTAGGATAGGTAGAAATGATAGGTTTTCAAATCAATAGGGATATGGGGTCAGATGAAGTATAGGGTGTCTAAATGATGAATCAGAGTGTATTACAGGGTCGATTTAGCAAGGTTAATGGATCCTTTAGGTGAAAATTAAGTTTGGGAAACAAATAAGAGGTCTTAAACATATATAGTCTGAAAGCAATAACTCATGAGTTAGGGAAAACCATTAATCTCTATGAAAAATACTTAAACTGATAAACATGTAAGATGAACATTCCGGTGATACATAGAAGCATTAGAACTCCTAACTTTTAGAAATTCACCTTCATATTTTTGAGAAACACATAAGACAAACAAACAACTCAATATATGGAGAGGGAACTCTAGAGTGTCTTGCAAAGTCTTCAATATTCTCTTTTTGGCCATCTCCCTCTTTGACATCTTCTTCTTCTTCACTTATTTCTTCATCTTCATCATTCCTTCTATCATTTTTTTCTTCATGATCATCATTGTCTCCCTTATTTTTTTCTTCATGATCACCACTTCTTTTTTCATGATCATCACTGCTTTCTTCATGATCACCACTGATTTCTTCATGATCACCACTTCTTTCTTCATGATCATCACTGCTTTCTTCATGTTCAAATTTCTCAGGGGAAAGCAAATGAGGGTCTATTTGAGGGAATGATTCATGTAAAGAAGATGACCCAAGGTCAAGGGAGGGTGATGGATGTGTGTGAGGAGGATTTTGAGAAGATGATGGCATACTTTGCGGAGGGATGGGTTGTGGAGTTGTGAAATCATCATGGGTGATAAAAACCTCCCAGGGAATGCATTGTTGTTCTAGTTGGTATTAGATGATTAATTTGATGAGGGAATGGTGAAAGAGGCTTGACATTTGTTGGTATGGAGGCCTTTTTTGCATGATGGAGGACATTTCTCAATGCTTTTACAAAGGTAGTAGGGCATGTAAAGTAGCTTGGTTCTGGTGAAATGCATGAGGAGTCTAATATGATAGGAATAGACTATGGAGAACCTGCCCTCACAGGTGAAATACTTCATGATAATATTCATGAGGAGGGCATATCTGTCCAACAGATGAGAAAAAGGAAAATTGGTTTTATAGTCAGCTTGACAACTAGGTTTTAAGAATGGATGATAATGGCTTAAGTCAAGATGCTTCTGTTTAAATCACCTTTCTCCTATGCCAGGTATTCCAGTGGCCTTAGAGATGGCACTGGTGGTCAACTCAAATTTTACCCCTACTAGATGTACTTTATGCCTGTGAAGTCTTAAGGCAAATAACTTGGTCAACTGAGGGTGAATTTTGATCTTTTGCACTTTGTTACAAAACTCATAGGACCCTAACTCTTGGAAAGAGGAAAGAATAGAAGGGGAGGTTATCATTTATTCAGTGCTTATAGGTTCAAACCTACTTGGCGTCCCTCCCTTCTTCTATTTTTTTCTTGGTCTTGTCTCTTCATTTAGGTCAACACTCTCTTCTTCAAACATGGTGTTTTTCTCTACCCTGCCCCAAAATATTTAAATAGAAGTGATTCTCGCTTGTGAAATAATATGTAAATAGGTTAAGGAGGTGCTGATATTTTAAGCAAAGTTAGGAGACTAGCAGAGAGTAGGTTAGGTTTTATTTTCAAGTTTTCTCATGCTTTCTTTGAAACAAATTTGGAATTTACTTGGTGCCCTTATCCTTCATAAAATCATGAAGAGGTGATAACAGTGAAAATACCTCTTTAAAATGTCCTTCACATCAATAAAAAGGCTTCACCAAGATCTCCATTCAATTTGGGCACCACTAAACGCCTTTTCGGGAAATGTTGCGCTTTTGTGGCAAGAGCGCAGTGTCTCTGGGCAACTCGAGTCACTCCTGAATGCAATTTCGTGCAGGGCTTGCATGCCTATGGCAAAAGCATAGCACTTGGGCGGAGGGGTGAAACCTTTGGCAAGAGTGCAACACCTAGGCACCTAGGCGGCTCGGGTCATCCTGAATGTAGAATCGTGCAGCGTTTGGAAAGTGGCCAGAGCACAGTAATGGGTAGCTCGGGCTACTAAATGAGCAGTCGTGCAAGGTTGCACGCCTGTTTCAGGAGCGCAGCACAACTATCTATTGGGCGGCTTGGGCGTTCAAAGTGCAACTTTGAAGTGGTTGAAGTCTTTAGTGAGAGTGCAACACACCAGCACGAGGGCGGGCAAGCCTGAATGTAGTCTCGTGCAGGGTCGTAGAGTGTGGCAGGAATTCAGCATCTCCGGGCAAGGTTGCACGATGTTTCGAGCCTTCCCCTGCACGTCGGGCAGAGTTGCAAGAGCGCAACGCCAATCTACAGGCACGTAGCACTCAGAAGGAAAAAACAAAGGAAGCCGCTACAAGAGTGCAGCATACTTCTACAGGAGCGCAGCACCTTGATTTTTTCGCCCGAGGACTTCGGCAGAAAACTGAAAACCTCACTGTGTTTTTTGCAAATAAAACAATGAGCAGGTAAAGAGTTGTTGTAGTGTTTTATACCACTTTTTTTAAATAATTAAACTTAAAACCTCCTTTTCTAAGGTTCCTGTTGCACCCTTTTCCTTTTGATAATGCCTTTTGGAGCTGATTCTAAATGTCCTTTACAACCCTTTTTAACCACTGTTTCTTTTTGCACTTGGACAGTTGGTTAGATCCAAAATGATCCCTGCTTGTCAAAATAATTTGATAGAGGGGTTTTTAAATCATGTTTTTCCTCCTTTAGACATTGTGAAAATTCCTTTGAGTGTTTCTTTGTTAGTAAACATATTCTTGAGCTAATGCTTTGCCTCATTGAGTTAAAGTGGAGTTTAGTGCCCTATATCTGTCTCCTTAGATCTTTTTAAGAACTCTGATCTTATCCTTTGATCAAGTGGGATTGGTGCTTGTTTGCCAAACTTAGAAGATAGTTGTAAAACTATTGAAACCATCTATTGTTGTTGAAGGAGGTTTCTTTGCCTCTTATTATGACCATTTTGTTCAGTTTCCCAACTTCTGAGCTTTTAGGGATGTTTAGAGAGGCACACAAGGTTGCCTTCAAAATTCTTAAAGAAAACATCCATTCAAACTTATCACTCATGCCTAAAAGGTTTCCAGTGATCATTTGGAGGGTTGGGGGAGTTCTTTGACCTTTGTAAGTATTTTTCCACTATTTTTTCAAATCATTCATACATTTGCATTCTCAGTAAATACACACCTACTTCTTTTCTTATTGTTATGAATGGGCTCCTTGTGTTGATCCTTCTTTTTACCTCGCCTTATGGCTTATCTGATGGCTTTTTAGTCTCTTTTCAAGAATTTGGGCAAAGGGTAGCTGTCCCTCTACAAAAATAATGATTGAGGCCAAATATCCTCCCAATGATCTCTTTGTTTTAATGAGCAATGTCAAAATAAAATAAAATAAAAAAAAAAAAAAAAAAAAAAAAAAAAAAAAAAAAAAAAAAAAAAAAAAAGGTGTACTCGTTCAATTTATGAAGGCGGGTGTTTAACC